>JAEAOA010000977.1:500000-737500 GCA_016746295.1 Potamilus streckersoni | reverse complement strand
TATATTTGGAACGGTTTAGCTTTCTCAGGTTTTCTGTACATCTTGGTATTGACAATTTTAGATTTTATTCTGCACCACATAGCTATCCTTGTACTGACGTGCCGTTAAAACTCTAATATATACATGCGTGCAACAACTGTTTCTTGCATACATTGATTTGTGTCCAAAAAAAGAACCATATAAATTATTTACGACATAGAGCAACAATCGTTAATTACTCATGCGTTATCACCTGATTTGTGAAATAGCATTAGTAAAGATACCATGTGATGTGATGTAATTATAACTTTTAACGTAGCTTTAACAATCTTTCAGTCATATCGCTACGATGTCTTCACTGTGGCAGTTGATAGTGATGTCGAGTACTGGGACATCATGCTGCAAACATGAAGCATGATGTCCCACCCAGTCACATGACACCAGGCTGACTAGTCCTAACACTAACTTCTTAATGCTGAGCGTCAAGAGAAACAGCTGTTAGTACCATTTTTGTATATCTTTGGTGTGACTCGAACAGGGATCTAACCCACGATATTCCGTATCCGAGGCAGATACTCTAACCACTTGGCTACTGACCGGAGCGGTTAGTGAAGATACGTAGTGTGCACAGGAGACATTTCAACTTGTACATATATCTAGATCAAACTGAATATCGCCATAACAATACTTTTAAAAGCCTGTATGAAAATGACTTGATTTTTTTTTCTCCTCAATATTTTTAATATTTAATCTTTTCAATTCACCATCCGTATGTACATGCAAACACTATCATACCTATTACAGGTGCACGGTATTACCGTTATACCGCTTTACCCCAGTTTTTCATCATAAGGAATGAACAAAAACCCTTGAATAACTTGTTTCTAATTTAATGATATTCATAGTTTTCTTTATGAAAAATTAATTCCAAAAAGTATTGTTTTGTGTTTAAAATAGTTGTGTACGTCAAATGGTTATATCATATTATGACCCTCTAATCACATGTTTGACACGTATTATATATGAAATTGTGGTTACCGAACGGGATGTTGCAATAGATATCAAGGCCAAATCCATCTTTTTCAAACATTTCGGGCTAAACAAAGTAGAACCCAACCGGTCATACTTTAAATTATTTAACAATATTAATGTGCTAAGTACATGTAATCCTTAGTCAGACATAGAGTCAAAAGATTTTCAGGAAAGCGGTATTTTCTCAGTTGTAGTTTTGTGCTTAACGTTTACAGGCGCTCTCCGATAAATTTCTTATCCTGGTATTGACATCTCATCATAAACTTTCCCTGCTTATTATATGAGTAGTGTATCTAATAAATTGACACTATTTCCAATTCTAATCAGCGTCCTATTCATTGTCTTTACACTGCTTCTTACAGGATGTTATTTATAGTGTAAGCTTACTCATCCCACTTTTGTTACAGATTTTTAGATGACAACTTATACAATAATTAACATAGATATTGCAAATTCGTGCGCTATAAGGTACACGCCATTTAATTGTTAGCGAGTTATGGCTGCGATTTTCTTTTGTGCGTAGAGGTCATTAATTTATCTCAATATAATTAATTTTTCTCCAATAAAAAGTGATATATATATATATATATATATATATATATATATATATATATATATATATATATATATATATATATATATATATATATATATATATATATATATATATATGTATGGTTGGCTTCCGTTAGTCTCGAGAGACGATGAAAATGCGCCCATGAAAGGTGTCCTAGTTTGTAGCTGTGCAGCGTCTTCTGTGACTATAAAGTCCCACACGGGAGTGGCAATCCTTGCTGCAGTTGCTACACTTTAAGTATGACTCGGGTCTTGGTTGGAACTGCATCCTCTTCCTCTGAGATCTTTTCTCATCAGCGAGCTGTCGTAACTTTTCCTCGCTGGCTTTCAGACCTGTGCACAGAGCATGTCGCCAGCTGGACTTGTCAAGGTCAAGCTCTTCCCAGGTGTTGACCTCTATTCCAAGAGCTTTCATATCCTGCTTGCAGACATCCTTGAAGCGAAGATGTGGCCGTCCTATTGATCTTCTGCCTGAGGCAAGCTTAGAGTAGAGAAGGTCTTTGGGGATCCGTCCATCATTCATTCCATGCACATGGCCCAGCCATCTGATGCGACGTTGGCGGAGGAGTGTGACCATGCTGGGAATTTTGGCCTGTTGAAACACCTCGTTGTTTGTCACACGATCGTTCCAGGTGATCCCAAGTATGCGACGGAGACAAAGCATGTGAAAGGCGCTTAGTAGTTTCTCCTGAGAGGCATACAGGGTCCAAGTTTCGCTGGCATACAGAAGAGTGCTAAGCACACAGGCACGGTACACGGTGATCTTAGTGTTTAATGTCAGCTTGTTGTTGTTCCACACTCTCTTCGACAATCTAGAGAGAGTTGTTGACGCCTTTCCAATCCGCTTGTTGAGCTCGGCATCGAGTGAGAGGTTGTTGGTGATGGTAGAGCCAAGGTAAGGTAAGTGAACTCACTGACTACTTCTAGTTTGTAGTTCTTAATGGTTATGCTGGGAGGGTCTGCGTCCTGAGCCATCACGTTGGTTTTCTTTAGGCTGATGGTCAGCCCGAATTCATCACATGCTGTAGCAAATATATATATATATATATATATATATATATATATATATATATATATATATATATATATATATATATATATATATATATATATATATATATATCATCGCGCTATTTTCTTATAAATCTGAACAAGATATTTCTCGTGACTATTTGAGAGCCAGGTATTTCGAAAAATATCACAGGCTCAGAAAATAAAATTGCTGGCCCCTAACGGATTCTGGTTACAATAGTTTTTCCTATATAGTCTCTACATTGTTTGTCAGTACTGAACTTTCAACTGTATCTAAATCATAATAAATCATATGTTAATCTAAAACACCTTCAGAAAGATAAATTCACTGTCAAGTTCTTGTCATAGATTATCCGATATTTCTTTGAAAGACTGGACTGTCAAAAAAGCAACGTGCAATGGATTATATTTCACTTCCGGGTCAGCTTCTGTGACTCATTGCTCACTGTTCACTGTCGCCAAAATACACACAGACAACTGTAACATACTGCTCAGATTCTATGAATAAACAAATACCTTTATATCAATACCAAGAATGCCTAAATATAAGTCTTGTATCACTAAAAAATTGAGGGAGGAAAAATGCTCAAAAAATAGACTGGGGCTACATTTGTGGGGTACCGAATCGGAAGTAATAACTGTGACCTGACTATGAAGTTTTGTTGATGATACATCTCCCTCACGCGTTTTCTTTCGAAAGCGGAATCTTTCTCTGCATATAGTTGTTTCAATGACTATAAAACAAATTGGGTCTTAGCAGCAGCATTCAGCTATTCAGTAGACTCCTCCATCCGCTTTGAATGATGTATGCCAGTTTTATCTGATAACACTCGATTAGCCTGATGAAATCTTTCCAATTCGAGCGGAAATTGATACGATAGTCTTATCGATGAGATACAGAATGGAAGCTTTGGAAAAGATTTAAATGTTTAAAAGAATCCAATAGCTTTCTAACAATTTGACCATCGGCCAGCTATTATTTACTTCGATCTTGATCGGTACAATCAGCAGTGAATCCCATAGAAGGATATGATAATTTTAAAATTTTATCGTCCCAAACTTTTCAGTTAAAAATAATAGCATGGATATATTATTTTTATAATGTACTAATTTATAATATGATGATATTATTCTAATATGGTGTTGTTTTGCTATAAATCAGAACATGCTATTTTCCCAGCAGTCACTGTGCATCCCATAGAAGAATACTTTTTTTAAGGTCAAGGGTCCCGCGCGTTAGCCATATATACAGAGAGAGAGAGAGAGAGAGAGAGAGAGAGAGAGAGAGAGAGAGAGAGAGAGAGAGAGAGAGAGAGAGAGAGAGAGAGAGAGAGAGAGAGAGAGACTTTTAAGTGTTGGAAGAAAATTTAAGTTAAATTTCATTTAAACCATGTTTAAAGTTTCGTTACAAAAGCCGTGCTCACAAGTGCCCCGCACGTAAGTCGATGCCCTTCCAAAAATGATCCAAATCGGGCCCTGCATTTGCTATGGTCGGTCATGTTTAAAGTCATATCATTACGCTCTTTTCTATAACTGTTTCTTATCAAAATAAAAAAAATTATTTTATCTTCCGAAATTTAGTCTTTATTTACTATCAAACAAACATGTGAGTTGTATAATCTGTATTTTCTATTGTCAAAGTTTAAGCAGCATCTTGGAACCCAAAAGTCTACATATCTCAATCTTGAATATTCTAGTACTTTTGGACGACAATGCAATAACGGAGACATTGGGACAGTGCGTGATTTATAATCTATTGTTAATTCATAACCTCTACGTATATGTTGTTTTCATTGTAGGCCTCTGCTGATTGCTCTTATCAGATAAAATGAAGAAATATTGTACATTGATCTTGTTTATCGCTTTCAAATTCTAAATGCTTTGCACTAAACAAATAACCCGTCTTTTCCTAATCTATTACTTCCAAAAATAACACCGATATTCAAACCATTGTTTTCATTCATTCATTCATTCATTCATTCATTCATTCATTCAGTATGTATGTATGTATGTATGTATGTATGTATGTATGTATGTATGTATGTATGTATGTATGTATGTATGTATGTATGTATGTATGTATGTATGTATGTATGTATGTATGTATGTATGTATGTATGTATGTACGTACGTACGTGTGTGTCTGCGTGCGTGCGTGCATTCCTGCATGTATACATGTATGTATGCAAAATTAAAAGCAAAGTTCCAAAAATGTAAAGGTAATTAAAAACCTGATCAAAAAAAGATAAAAGTTCAGTATTTCAAAATGCAATTTTAATGTAAGCAAGCAGTCGTAAACTATGAAGAGACTGATTGTAACACCTTTGATGACGTGCGAACTCAGAGCCACATTTTATAACGCCAGGAGCAAACTTTACCGTGTGACTTTTATTTTTATCCTAAACTTAATATGTGTGGGATTAAACATTCATCAAGGATATAAATATATACACATGAAATCGCATTGAAAATCCATATTCATATCGTTGTTAATTTTCTTTTTTCTTTCCTTTCCACTAAATTCTATTCGAACCAGGTTCTGTCTCTTCAGTGTGAAGGACAAAATAATCCCAGATATATCTGTGGTTTCTATAGCATAAGTGACCGAGTTGTAAAGACTCAACCTGTGTTACATGCTGTCTTTGCATGTCAACCTCTCAGATGGTGCTAGTAATGATTTACAGGGCTCGTTGAATTACGATTTTTGTAATCAAGTACCCCAATGCAGAAGCGCCCAACATCTGAGCTGCAGTCTTTAAATCTAAAATATTTATTGTGCAAAATCAGCTGCTCCCATCCCTCATCAACCAATCTACATTAAAAGTGGCCACCAATATTGTACAATCGTGTGGTATTAATTTAGTCATAAACAAAACTCTTTTGTTATATATGCTCACCATAAAACATAAAAAATATCTAATTAGGCTTAAAAATCCGTTGGTTTTTTTAAATGAAAAAATTATTCGCCAGTCTCTGTAAACAATTGGTTGATTCCGAATGCCAAAAAAGGATATGACGTACATTTATCCCTTCTCGTCAACCTAGCCATTCAAGTATTTAATTTCCCCACGTACATCTCTATGTGATATAGCTTACTTTTGTTCTTTTGAACTGCAAATGTGGTGCAATGTGTTGCATATTGATGTAACCAAAAATGTGATAATTTGGAAAAAGAGTTATTTCTCTTTCCGAAAGACCCTGTTTACCAGAAGAAAACAAAAACGTGGATTCATGCTGTGAGATCGAATAGGGTGACGGGATGGGGAAGTTGCATCACTTATGCAGGATTATAGTCAGTTTGGCCCCCCAAAAGTTTGGCTTAACTCGAAAGACAATTCGGATCAACTTAACAATAGTTTAAACAAGTTCTTTTTCTTCAAACAACAGTAGATACTATGTAAGATACGTTTTGGGAAAAGGTTTTAGGAAAAAAAACAACTAAATTTAAACGAAATATCTAGATATTTTTTCAAAAGAAAATATCAAACTTCGTAACGTACATATAGATGAGAAAAAACACAAATTGTTAAATCGAGCTCGTTCTAATTAAAATATCTATATACATTTTTTATGCTATCAAAATATACGCATCCGCACAACGACACTCTCAATTAAAGTCTTCCAGTCAAGTTATTAATATTGATCCATTAAACAATAATACTTAACAATAAATATTTTACAGAATATGTACATGAGACAATTATAACAAATATATGCAGTGTTAGGCTTTCCGTTGCAACACTGATTTATTTAATATACACTCGATTACACATGAGAGAGAGAGAGAGAGAGAGAGAGAGAGAGAGAGAGAGAGAGAGAGAGAGAGAGAGAGAGAGAGAGAGAGAGAGAGAATACTGTTGAACATTTTGTCAGTGTTGCTGCAATATGAAGCTCTTACTAATTAATTGTATTGTTTGTTTTTGTTTTTTGTGTTATATTAGTGCGCGCGTAAATTAAAAGCGTCATTACTAGTCAATATCGTTAATCATATTTGCTCCATTATGCCACACAAATAAGAAAGGAAATAATTTTGTGCTGAATATGTGTCCCCTCTTGCATGGTACAAAACGATTGATAAACATACACTTTTAAAAAAAATAAAATGATAAAAACTAACCTTGCATTGTTATCATTTATTCCTGTTTTTCATTATACGAAATGTATTAAGGAACAAAATATATCCACAAACTCCGTATATGAAGTAGACGCCGGTTTGCGTATGCGTCCATACTAAAGTGTGTATCGTTTATGTCAAATAACAAAATCGCAAAAGAGACGAACATATCACCTGATTGCTTTAAGGTACCTGCCATTTACGCATGACGTTACAAGGTACAAACTGACCAAAATTGTATTGTATCACGGTTAACTATACGAAGATATCTCGCAAATAAAAATCATTATTTTAAAATACATCCAAGGTGAGTGCAAATGATAATCTTTTCGCAGGCATGGATTACACAAGTGTTATGAAAGCGAGTTAATGTTGGGTATACAATTTGCCCTGCAAACATCAATTATGATTACATCTGGCAAAAAAATAGAAGCCCAGGTGATGAATAAATACAGCTGGCAGCGAGAAATAATTCATTGCTTAAAGTTCCCGAGAGAATATAAAATACAAAATTTATTTTATTACAATGCGAACCATCCCCGGAAACTGACTTTGGTATCTTTTAATGTTGTCGATTTTTTTTTCCTTATAAAGTCGGTTGACATAAGGAATCCAAGTTTGATTCCTTTTGATTCTTTTAAGTATTTCGATGTCATTTTTTAATAACGTCGGTCGACATATGGAAGCTAGCATTGATTCTTTACCGCCATTACTAACGGGAATTTTCAAAATAAATTGAAACAATCAAACAGTTTTGAAAGCGACAATCTAGGCTGAACAGCAAATTAGTTTTCAGTAGTGTGATCTAAATGTTTTCTATCAATAGTTTGTAATGTTTAATTTTTCGACAAGAAGCATTTACTTCGGCTTGTGGGATAAATGTACGTCATTTTCTGTTGGCTTCCTCAATAGGTGGTAAATCGTAAGTAATGAGAAGTAACTGCGTTGTATACGTCTATTTCGAGTAATTAAATTATTATTTCTTCTTTACATTTGATATTATTTTTGTTCTTTTTGTGCTAGTATAACTATTATTAATCATGAGTTGCAAATCTGATGCAAACAGAAAAAATTGTTGGAGTATGACTGCTTACCTTTAAGATGTAAGATGAGAAAATAGTGTTATTCAAATCAGAAGAAACTGTATGGTCAGCATTTAGTGAGCTGAGTCCTAACCTCAGTAAGACTTGCAAGTTTTGGGTAGTTATCTCTTGTTGGCAGTAATATACTGACGCGCATCTATTTAATGTGTTTGAAGGAGTGCAAAAAGTTTTTTCTGATCTGCGTTCCATGCTTTGGGGAAGTAAGAGTTTGGGATACAGCTATTAAACAATTGTGAGAACTGTTCTGATAGTAACAGTCCTCTAGTCCACGTAGTCTGCTTTTCTAAATCAACTCTTACCGCACAGCTTAGACTGACCTGATCATTACACTTTGATGTCATCAATATGACGTCAGTTTCAACTTGGTGTTTCGCATCGTTATCATGCGGAACAACATTTCTCTTTGATTCCACTCGAATAATGTCAACTCTCTAAAGTAGACTCATGGATACTTGAGATTTTTAGTACACATTTTCTACCAACGGTTTGGTCCTGTGTTGCGTCAAAGTGTACGTTTCGCCATTGATTGTGAACAATAATTAAGTTCAGCTTTTCTTACAGAATTAATAGCTAGGTTTCCTATGTGTTCAAAGTAAACCCAGTGTGTATGATAATCGGTTCTTTAGCAGTATGGTGAATTCTACTGCGTTGTTATATTAATTTTCGAAAATCATTAGGTAGCCAGAGCAGATCTTTTGATTGAATCAACAATTGTATTGGGAATGATGCTTAAGATACTGCTAATATGGTATTCGATAGGACATCGACCATATTATCTAATAAAAGATGTGTTAAGTTCCAATCAGCGTCATTTGGTGACTCGCGGTACAGATCCCAGTTGCTGGTCTGTAATCTCAAATTTGATGTATATAACAATGTTGTTGGATTCTTAGGGAGTTTGGGTACGCTGATATAGAATAACCAATCGTGTTAACCCTATATGGAATAATAATGACTGCAGATGAAATATGTGGTCCCGCATTTTAATACAACTCAAGGTATCACGTATTAGGTCATTCAGCGAGGAACTATGTTCCGTAACCTTTGTTGGCTGATTTAGCTGAGCCATATTAACATTACTCGTGATGCTACTAATATGAATTTTTCATTTTTACATCTGATGATTACTACGAAGTCTTCAACAATGCTTAGACAAATACCATTATCTGCCAGTACTAGTTGTTCCATAAATTATAATTGGCTGTGTCACCACATAGCCGTAATTATGATGATGTGATCTTGCGTGCAAATAAACACTAAGATAACTAGTCCATATACTATATCCTTTAGGTACAATATGAAACTTCAGAATTGGTGTTCATTTAATCAATATATTCGAATACAATTTATTTACATATGTCCAGCCATCTCTCTCTCTCTCTCTCTCTCTCTCTCTCTCTCTCTCTCTCTCTCTCTCTCTCTCTCTCTCTCTCTCTCTCTCTCTCTCTCTCTCTCTCTCTCTCTACATTCTTAATAATATCCTTGCAGACATAGTTGATATTACTAGTTATCACATAGTGGGTATAGTTTTCCTAAAGATTTAAGCAATTTCATATTTTTCATATTCTGCCTGGTATAAATAAGTCCATGAAATTATTGTGCAGAATTCTTTTACTTATTGGCTGGGATCTTGAGTAAATATCTGTAACTCCACCTTTTGGAATGATTTGACTTTAATAATATTTTTGGCGGCTATTTTTAGACTCAACTTGCCAAAGGAAATTGGATAAATATTACATCGGCTGTCTGAATATAGATATTTTACCATCGCATATAAATTTGTTTACGTCTTCTGTACAATCTAATGTTCCAAATCAAATACCGCAAATATCAGGCCAAAGCGTATGAGTAAAAGCGTATGAGTAAATTTTGGAAATTTTGCATCCAGTAATACGATTTTACATGAAAATTACAAGAATGTAACATCTAGTTCTGAAAGTGACATTTTAAAGTTAAACCTTTACTCTATGCCGACTATACTTTGTGCCGAATCAAACAATATGGCAGCATCACATCGCATTGATCATTCTGTTTTGAAAAATGGTTTTGTCGTTATAAAATGTTCTGTTTATTCGGATGGAAGTTATTTCTTCAATTTATAGTTTGTAAAAAAATTACAATCTTGTTTTACCAGTTCAACTTTGTTTGGTACTATATTTTATAGACAAGAAATGAAAGGTGCACTGTCAATCAGAATGAAAAATTTTTTTGCTTTCCTTTCTATCTAAAAATTTCCACTAAAATAAAAACTGTGATAAAAAGAATCTCAAATGAGTAATGATTTAATATTAAATTTATGAATCTCGTTGAATAATGTCTGCTTTTGCTCGCCAATGCTTGCGAAAGCCCGACATTATTCAATTCGTTTCGTAAATTCAATATTAAATCATTACTCATTTGAGATCTTCTATATATCAATTTAGTGGAATCCTTTTAAAACTATGACGTCATTTTTGTAATTATTTATCAATGTAGGGGAAGAGCTGAATCTAATTTGTGACGACCATTGGCCCTAGTCCATTTGCTTATATAATTAGCAAATACATTATGCTTAAAACAAACAAACCACAAATATATTTATTTATTTTTGTTTCAGAATCAAAGCATTGACATAATGCTTGCAATAAAAATCCTTATCGCTTTTATAATTGAGGAATATTACGAACTGTCCACTGTCCAGCGTTGTTGAGTTCAGTGATGTCACCATTACGAATGAGAGAGAGAGAGAGAGAGAGAGAGAGAGAGAGAGAGAGAGAGAGAGAGAGAGAGAGAGAGAGAGAGAGAGAGAGAGAGAATTTACAACATTACTTAGATCAAGATAAATATGTTTCTGAAACAGATGTCCTCCTAAGATATTTTTATTTGCATGAATTACTGAATGCAATGGTTGCATTCTAAATTATTTTGATTGTTTCTGACGGATAAAAGAATCGAACTACATAACAGTTACATACGTCACGGTACAACAAACTCTTGTCATTGTTTTCAAGTGAAATTGCTGTAATTTACAACTTCACAGAGCCAAATAAATTCATTCAAGATTAGAGGTTTCGTATAGTATTTACCTTGAGATTTCGTTCAAAATACCTTGTACTAAAGGATATAAAAAAGTGGTTGTGAAACGCCGTGTTCTTAATATAAACTATTTTTCTCATACTTCACATTTTGTATTGATGGAAATCAATTAAAATTAAAAACATGATTTGTGGGAAACGACATATTTTTTAGAAACTTTCTGTAACTAATCATTCGTGCAGTCACTGCAGTATCTAAATTTGTAATTCATCGAGGTCACGTCTTCGAACATTATAGGATAGGCTTTTATCGAACGAGTGGCACGTAACAGTTCTGTGTGTATGTCCGTTAAAACAAGTACATTACACACACATTTATGATTAAATCAAAATCAGCTTTTAATCAATATTAGTAAACTTATATATCCTTTTAAATATACTGTGAGTTTTCTGTGATAATGAAATTTCTGGAATTTTTATTAATTATGCAGACTTTCTTCAATGTTGCAGATATATGGACGAGTAATCTAGAAATGTTTGATGTTTTTCCATGATAGAAATTACATCGTTGAACACAATATTTCTTTTAAAATCTTACATTTAAACACTTATCCCCTCTCTGATCCTTTTTTTGGTTACGTCTGGTATATGTAAAATTGGATTTGGTTTTGATATTTGTGGGTTTATCGCCATTTTTCACAACATGTTTTGCTCTACATGGTGGCCTGTACATTTAGTGGAAAAAGAACCGGGTAAACTACTGACAAACTTTCTCACATACCTATGTTAGCTCAGCCTAAACTGGAACCCACGCTGCCAGAGGCGAGATGACAGTGGTCTGTAATGGTGCGCCCTTTAGATTATTCGGCCACCCGAAACCAGTGAAAACTTTAAAGCTGAGGAATGACTTACAAAAAACTGAAATGAAAACTGTAGTTTCCTTGAATTTTATATTATTCCTATACTGTCTTTGCTCATTTTATTAAAAGTAAAATGCATATAGTGGATTTTGTAGTGGTTTATATGAAGTTACCCTTTGTTGTTGTGAAGTTCATATATGAGCGAGTTTAACAATATATAACCCTGTGTACTTTTAACATTTCTGTGTCAGAGTTTTGTTTTGTTTATAGTTCCATGATTTATTACTGATAATATCTAAATAGTTTTGTTGTGTAACTAGGAACCTATTGTATATTAAGACTCTTGTTCGGCTATAAATCAGACCTTACGGCCCAATCTCACACTAACAATGTATGTATAGCTGTAACACTGCTAGATATTATGGTGAGGATGTACAGTTTGCTTTTCAATGTCCTTGACCCCAATTTTCCAGTGTAGTGGATTGGTTATTGAGAATAACAGCTGTCGGTTTGGGTATTAACTTAGATATTTTTGAGGTGCTAAAATAGCTTACTACAAGTGTGGCTAGTTCCTCTTACTCATGCATATTCTTAAAATTGCATGTGTGAGTGAGTGAGTGTGTGTGTGTGTGTGTGTGTGTGTGTGTGTGTGTGTGTGTGAGCGTGTGCTTTGGATTTTTTTAACATAGCTTTAACAATTTTACAGTCATAGTACTGGGACATCATGTCCCACCCAGTCACATTATCTTGACATCAGGCCGGACAGTACTAACCTCTTGATGCTGAGCGCCAAGCGAGACTACTTCAAGTATTATTTTTAAAAGTCTTTGGTTTGACTCGGCCTTGGTTTTGTGTCAGTCTTTATCACCACTGTATTCTGAACTATGCCCTTGTACTTTAAGATTTTTGTCCATACGCATCATTCTGTTTTGTTTTGTTTTTATTTTCTCCTCGTCGCAATTATCTGATGAACACCTTTCCAAATGAACGCATATCAATCGGTTCTTTTCAATTCGGTTTTATGAAATTTTTTCATATATTTAATTTTTTTAAATACTTCGTGTAGCTCTGTTTACATTGTGTGCTACACCTGCTTTGTCATCAAATCGTTTGAATGCATATCAATACATGAAGGAATTTGTTGTCATTATGGGACCTGAAAGTATATAACGTGGAATCAAAACGTATAGTAATTTTATAATGACTACTCATATAATAGTATTCAGAATGACTTGATACTTATCTGCCCCAGCCCATGTCCTCAGGAATTTCCTATCAGTTCCTATGTTGTATGGTTGGTGAATACTGAATTTGAGTAGTACAGAACCTTGATTGGGCTCTTCATTACAAAGGTCAATCAACTGTTTAGCAGGAAATAGGCCATGCACGTACATTATGCGTACGCTATGTTAGTACCGTACTTCAACCAGGTGATATATAGTTTCTATTGCTACTTTATTTGTTCATGTGCTAATGCTTTCTTGTTTTATTTCAACATTTTTCTTAAATATTTGTTTCAACAGATGTTGTATCACTTGGCGATATTTGAGAATTAGTCTTGTTGGCGAAGTAGTTAGAATACTGCAAGATTGAACTGTACAGAAGGAAACATGTTTAATGAAGAAACATACACACACACATACACGCTCGCGCGCGCGTCTTTCTTATTTCCATTCGTTGATTAAATTTTGTTGGTTCTGCCTCAGGGAAACGTTGTTCTAAAGGTTTTTAAAGAAATTGTTGGCCATTCTATGAAGGTCTTAATAAACAGCAATATGAGAGAAAATCATTATACATCTTTGTTTCAGTAAATTTCTCCCAAGAATGTCATGCACCATCTAAAGGTACGGCCATTAAGGCAGTGTACAATTTAAGCTTTTCGACATGTTGATTCCGGTAAAAAATTATATTCTGAAATAAAAGAACTGTTATTATTAAAATAAAGAATTTCAGGATTTTAGTTTACGTTTCAATGAGAAACGACTCGATGTTTAACATGAAAAGACCTCTTAAAGGCCGAGAGTTTGTAATTAAAAGTCATATCCTGGATTCCAAACCTGAGCTTGCCAAGTCAGGTTAGTTCTACGCTCTCTGTTAGTATCGGCCTTTCATATAATCTATTAAAAGGGATCAAGTTTTTATGATGATTCCTGTTTAGTTTGAAGGGTGTGTTTCTTTGTCAATGATCGTGTCAGTAATGTTTACCGTATCCAATATATAGCATTTTCTCGATTATTGGCCAGTTTTGAGAAGAAAAAAAAGCATCGACAGAAAATGAAAATCGTCAGCTCTCGCTTTTGCTAATCGAAATTTGCCGTCAAATATACAAAATGGATTATTGGTTTAAAAACAGATTTGAAGTTTTCGCAAATAAAAAACGCTGTCAGTACTTCAAGAAGGTGATCAGTCACTTGCAATTGAAACATGATATCTTGTAACATTTTTATGCATATAAATGACAGTACGTATGAACTGCTAATAATTGTCTGCCAACATAGATCAGGAACAAGCCTTTTTGTACTCCTTCAAACACATTGAATAGATGCGCGTCAGTCTATTACTACCAAAAAGAGACAATTACCCAGAACGTGCATGTCTTACTGAGGTTAGGACTCAGCTCACTAAATGCTGATAATACAGTTTCTGCTGATTAGAATGGCACTATTGTCTCATTTTACATCTAAATGTGAGTTGGTCGATGAGGATGGGCTCAGCTGTTTTGCATAATAAGTATTTTGGATCTAAACTCTGCAGATCAGATGTTGGACGCTTCTGGATGGAGTCACTTTACATCAATAATCGTATTCAAAGCATCTGTGCAAGTCCTTACTAGCATCATCTGAAAGTATTTGAGGCAAAAATTGTATGTAACACCAAGGTTGCGTCATTTAAATTCAGTCGCTTATGCTACAGAAACAGCAGATACCTCTGGCAGGAGATATGTGTTTAACTCGAACGAGCAAATATAGTTGGATGAGAACAAAAACCTGAAAATGAATGGTTTAATCCATCACATGATGCATTTAGGATAAGAATATAACTATGTCTTAATTACATGGTAAAGTTTGACTCTTTGTCATACCCAAGTGTATAAAGTACGATGTGAATCTCCGTGATTACTAGTTGTCGAAGTTCTTCTGTTTATTTCCTATACATTTTGTCTTCAATCTTGTACGAGTGTATGTTTATGTTTATGTTATATTCGGAAATATTTATCTTCCTAAAGTTTGATTGCTGGATCGTGGTGTCTTTTACAACTGATGCAAATACATTTATGAAATTTCACTTTTAATCTGGACTGTATAACCAGTATTGCATTGACATGCTTTAACTCTACATACATACATACATACATACATACATACATACATACATACATACATACATACATACATACATACATACATACATACATACATACATACATACATACATACATACATACATACATACATACATACATACATACATACATACATACATACATACATACATACATACATACATACATACATACATACATACATACATTTAAAGATTGGACCGATTTTTCAGGCACGTAAAGGTCTGAAACACTGCAAATGTGATAAAAAAATAAACGACATCTATGGATACATGTAACATTAAGTTTTGCAGACCTTTACCAACCTCTCTTTGCTTAGATCCATCAGTCACTCAGGTGCCTGGTTGATTGAGACTAGAATCGAAATAACCATAAGAGTTGCTCAGTCTGATTTGTAGGTAATTGTCAAAAAAGGAAATGCTAAGCGATTATACAAGTTACTTTCAAGATAATTATTTTTTCTGTCGATACGCTGTCACAACGCCTCAGCTTTGAATCAAATATTATCGACGCTTACTAAAGGGCATAGAGACACAAAACGTTGTTGCCTGGGAGATTTGAAATTTTACTCTTTAATGAGAATAAGTAATTTGATATCGCCACTAACGTCTTGCTACTAGTAAGATTCCATTTTATTAAACAAAGAACGTATTAGCACAAATATCAGTACCCGTAACTATCCAGACCACACTTTTCGTATCCATACTGCTTCTTAACAGCAAAAAGTTTAAATATTTAACAAAAGTAATAAAGTTTGAAATATACAAAATATCAGAGAGAAATTCCTTTGGTTTTGACTGAAATTTCTAGCTGTTATTGCAGCTCCTGTTTTTCACTAGGAAGACAATGTTGCCAATGATAATTGTTAATGTTCCCAGTAATTAGCATTTCAACTCAGATAATCAAGAGCTATCATACCCTGTGCAAAAAAGTTGAGTAAATGTCATAAAATCACTTGCAAATGTTTGTAGAGAAAAGAAAGCAAAAACAATGTAATGAAAATATTGGAAAATGTTTGACCTTACATACACTGTAGTTTCACTATTGATCAGTTATATCATGGAAGAATTATGGCTTTATCACAAAGTTGGTACAGGTTTCCTGTAGTATGTACAGTTTCATATTTTTGATATCACAACGTGTTACGTATAATTGTATGTGATTCTGATTGGTCCAAATATTCACTGAAGTTAATATCTTTACTGATTGGCTGCGATCATGTAAAAACCTTTCTAACCCCTCCTTCTGGAATTTAATTCATTGATCATATTGGCGGCCATTCTTCGATTCGAGTCACAAAAGAGAATTGGGTGTAAATGGTCTCGCTTGTCTGAAATTAACCAATTTTTACCGCGCAGGAGCTTCTTATATCATGTATAACATATAATCATATGCTAAAACCCTTAAGAAAAGAACAAAATCAAGTGAAACTAACGCTCAGTTGATAGCGGGCGTATGGTGCAGGTAGTATATATGTAACATGAAATCCACCCTATACACAAAAGTGGCTCGACTATTAACTTAAAAAGTAAATGAACTCACCAATTTTCACAGAGGAATATTGGAATAAATTTGACTCCTAACTGACACAACTTTATCCTGATACTACACATTTCCTTGGTAAATATATGATGCAATTCGGACTTAAAATGAAATTAAATTTACGTTTTCTGTAGTCTGTTGTTCCAAATTAAATACTGCATATCCGATCATAAATTCATTACAGTAAATGTTTGGAACTTCTGCATGTATTAATCTTTTCTTCACATGACTATCGCAATAATGTAAGTTTGAGTTGTAAAAATGATACTAACGTAAACATGGTTTTTATAGTATACTTTAAAGTAACTAGTAGTGTATCAAACAATGTAACATTACACGCATATAACATTCTGTATTGAAAATGATTTTGTCTATGTAAAATGTTATGCTTATTCGGAAAGACGTCTTTTCTTTGATTTATAGTTTGCATAAAAGTACAAACTTCTTTTAAACGTTAATACTATTTTAACGCTGTTATTTACACACAACAAATGAGTGGTCCAGCATTTCTCAGAATGAACGAAATTATTCGTTCTTCTTTCTCTTTATACTATTTTCTCTGAAATAAAAACTGTGGTAAATAGAATCTCAGATGGGCTATTAATATCTAATTCATGAAACGCGTTAAATGAAATGATGTGCAGCTTTTGCAAATTCCTCGTTGACCACGTTACAGGTTTCTTGTATTGTGCATTTGTTTATGGTAGAGGAATGTTTTAACGACACTCACTTCCAGCACCATGCCACCATCGAGTTTGATAGCAGACTTATATGCAATTAAATTCTAGAGTATATGTTAATGATCTCTCTCTCTCTCTCTCTCTCTCTCTCTCTCTCTCTCTCTCTCTCTCTCTCTCTCACACACACACACACGCGCGCGCGCGCACGCACACACCCCCCAAGTAGTGAAAGAAATGGCTGTGGTACTACATACGTCTTTTAATCACTCTCTTTCGTTATTCATTTTAATTTATTTTACATTGTCAAATAGACAGTTTATTTTTAAAACAACATTTAATACGCTTGCGACAGCCTTGAAGGCAACCACGTACATGTTGCTCTTATCTTATCCATCGATTGACCGAATTTTATGTACACCAAATAAATGGCTATCGGTGTTATATCCTCGTTACCGGCAAAGTTTCTCATTCAAGAAACGATGGAACGTACTATTAAGGGCTTACATAAACTTGCATGGAAATTATTTGATTTTTAATGTACGCATTCTAGAACTACCAAAGAATCATGGAATATAAGGTAGACCTACTATTTTGTATGCTGTATATGACTCTATGAACCCTGCCAAGATTTTTTTTCTAATGTTTTTCTCTTTAATTTGACGAATCATGTCCGATGTCGTGTTTTGCAATTAAACTCGATGTATACAATATATGTACTAATAAAAAGTATATGCTGCACACACATATGCGTGTGTATACATGTGTGTAGTACGTACGCTGTATCATCGACATACGGCGAGATGTATACATTTTTTCATTTAAAGGAAGATAATTGACGTATCTCCTTTGAATGAAAAATATACAACTAGTGGTATATCAAAGGTACAGCGATATTATACTAAAGGTGCTGTACATAAATTTTATTTATATCACATACTAGTATTTCAAACGCATTTAAGACTGACTAGAAGCAAATATGTTATTGACGGAATGATTGACGGAATATATGAACTCTGCACAGTCCTGTACAGTACATCCGCTACGAAATGTAGTTCTTAACCTTTGACGAGTAATAGCAATCTCCTTTGTTAATTGATAAGTTGCTTCGTTTGGTTTTTGAACTTCTATTTTCATTTATATTGATTAAATAAATATTTGACTGTACGGTATAAGTCTTAAATCTTGCAACGTTGTATCACTGGCATTATAAACCCTGTATTATAATCGCCTGGGACGTCTACATCTAACGATTACGATGTTTCAGGTTCTTGCAGGCTGAAACATCTTTTTATTTCTCACTCCGTATTCTCTCTGTCATGAGAGAGAGAGAGAGAGAGAGAGAGAGAGAGAGAGAGAGAGAGAGAGAGAGAGAGAGAGAGAGAGAGAGAGAGAGAGAGAGAAGTGAATCGGAGGAGAAAAGAATTCGATGAAAATATGCAGTATGCTTAGTTCGTTGAGAAGATGGTGATTATTAATATTTTTATCTTTATTTTATTACAACACTAAGCTTAAACAGTGGAAATTAAACATATATTTAGAGAATACAGAAGCGATAGTACTGCTGAAACATGATACAAGTTTGGAACAATATTTTATGCATATTAATGCACCATGGGAGGATCACAGCTTGATAAACCAACAGTATAGGTATATAAAATTGCATATAAAGTTTCGTTATATCTTATCATTAAAATTTATATTATTTTTATTTAATGTGTTGCTTTTGATACCGCAGTTAACAATTTATGAGGCTGTAGGGGCAGCAACGTTCAAGACATCTTTGAATTAGTTCCCATTCATTCCATCATTAAACTATTACCTCAAATTGTATCCATCGGTACCAATCGCAAGGGCGGATAAAAGTATTTCGGATTTTTCATCATCCCGCTACATTAGATTGTAAGTGACACGAAACTATAACTACGACCCAGTCACAAACATGCTGGAGCAATGTACTCAGGTGTAATCTGTCTTAATGTACGTAACTATTTCCTTTCAAAGAGAATATGTTCAAAGTGTCAGGCAGAAATCTTTGATGAACTCGTATTTTTGCTATAAAATGAAATTAAGCTATAGAAAAGGACTCTACTTCTGACAATAAAGTACAAAGGAGAACAAAAAACCCACTTAAATAAGTAACAATGTGCGTTTTGAATGTCATGACAACCATAATCATCATCATAATCATCATCCGGCTTCTTCAGAGGAACTCCTAATGCTTTGAGAGGTAGTGACTCTCTTTAGCCGACCCCCAGGCTCTACCCCTCTAAGTGTCCATTCACTCTTCTTTATAGGTGTTTCTTGGTATGTGCCAAACATCACATCCATAATTTGGTTCCTAATCCCTCCATTCAGAGGCTTGGAATTCACTTCATCCAAAGTTGGTTTGATCACATCTAATCCTCAAGACAAGATTCATTCCATCAATCACAGTGGCAGAATTTTCTGTCATTTCTTTTGCTGATGCTACATTGGTGGCATGTGGCCAAAACAGGTCTGTATGTCTTTCGCTGGAGCCTTTCTTTGTTTGTTAAAATTAATGGCAAGGGTCGCACAGGATGGGATATTACATCCACCATCTGAAGGTTCCGGCCCTGTGTAATTACAAGAATTGATAGAGTATTTCTTACTTGGGCAGCCTCTTGAAAAGTCTGTTATCATTTATAGCTGTGTGTGGACATGTTTTAAACTTTGTGAATTATGCATCGGTTGTGAGGAAAACCATGATATTTGATTTCCTTTGGAAACAGGAACTTACATATACTTTAGTAATGTACTTCTTCATCTATTTAACAGAAACTACATTACCTAAAATCAAAATGATGCAGTCACCAACTATATACAACAAAGGCGAATTATTAAAATTTATGACGTGATCAATAACTCCTATCCAAAGCAACAATTAACTTTTGACATTTTAAAAAGAAGACACAACATAAGAGATCTTGTATATGATCAATTAGTGCTGAGATAAGGTCAGGCAATATTAATTGGCTAATGAATGACTTAATCACTGAAAATTGGAGCAGCTATACTTCCCTTAACACAAACTGATTTATACAGCCCCCAAATGATTACAAATGGGCGAAACTTGACTCTGATACATTACAAAACATACAAAAGCAATAAAACTTTTTACTAAAGGAAATGAGCTATTTAAATGTAACTTAAGTGTAAAACGAATGATCTCATATTTAGTATCAGATTTGACAATCAGACTTCCAATGGCAAACTTGTTAAGAAGTTTAGAAAATGGCTTTTGTTACGCTCGGAAACTCAGATGCTTTTACTAGTTCAGCTCCTAATCATACTGCTAATACCCTGTCTAAACCAATAAATAATTTGTAAGAGCCTGCCGCACAACTGTATAAATCTTGCTCCTGGTTGAAAATATGGGGATAACATAGAGACGGCAACGTTGTACATCCCTAAGGATCCAGATCTTACTCATAAGTATAATGAACCTAAGCCCCTTCCATTCCCTACCCCCAATTTCCAACCCAGTGAAGAATGTTACTTGCATTCAACATATATCGGCAATAAAATCTAAACAATATAAAATGGCCATTGAGATAACATATTGACATTTACGTGGGATACCAAAGCAAGGAGACGTGTTTTGGCTGCTTCCAGAAAGATAATTTGCATTAAACATCGTAATAAAATATAACTGACCTTAAAACATTTGATACAACTAATACTGAATTTAATCTTTTGTCAATGTTACTTCTTAACGTAATTTAAATAATTCTGTTTCAACTGATCTTGTAACTAATGTGCTGTATTGCATTGAAAATAAACCAATATAATGGAAACATATACGAAAGTTGGTGATGCCTTTTCAGAAATGTAGATACTTCATCGGCAAAACGTTTGCGATTACGAGTATCTTTGCTGCCATGAAAACTTTACCGGCAACGAAACAGAAACATCTAAACTTATCTCATTGCTATTATATTATGTTTATATTTCAGTGACAGTGCACAAAGTGGTTCTCATTTTGATGATAACATACCATGGGTTATTTAATTTGTATTGCATTTGTATTTGTATTTAATATTCACTACCCGCGAAGTCAAGTTGACCATCAAAATATAATTCCGGTTCCACAGCTCTTGTTGAATAATAGTTAAGGTGCTACCACGCACAGCGAACACCTCCCTTTCTGCAGAAGGATCTCACAAGAGCCTCCTAATACCCGTTGGTCCCGAAGCCTTGGTTCCTCAATGCGAGTAAAACAATACCGTCCTCCGACCCAACATCACTATAACCAGTAGCATAAAGCTTGCACGCAACATCCCAGAGTTCCTGGGCTTCCCGTCACAAGCAAGCAGCTAAAAATGTAATGACTTAGTCGTGTAGTACATGGGACAAGGCTAAGTGCGAATAGAGCAATATAGATAAAGCATGCACACGTATGAATTTGCTTCGTTACGCGTTAAATTATGTCATCAGAACTACCGTAGGAGATTATTATTTTAATAACCAAATTCGTACATGTATCCGTGCCCGGGAAATATAATTTCACTGAATTATAAACTCACGAACGTGGCTCCTCATTTAATGCATGCAACATATATTTGAAATCAATTTCTCTGTTCGGTAAAAATAGTTCTTACTTGAAATGGACTATATGTTATCTGATAGTATGGCATTTTATGACATAGGTCTGACTCTGTAAACTATACAATAAATTATGAAATATTTACTATATTACAAATTATATCACATAAAACGGACATCAAGAAAGATTACATTTTACATATCTCCACAGTTAAATTATTGCTATAAGTACCCTTGTTGTAAACAAATCTGCGACCAGTTGACTCGTGGAAATTTGGTTTCTGATTCAAGATACTTTGAATGCGCAGCATTGGATAAACCGAACCACGAAACAGTTTTTATACACAAATATAATGCCCCCTCCAGATACCTAGCATAAAAATTCACATAAAACACAAAAAGGTCCATGTTTTTAGATAACTCTAATAAAATAGAACATGATGATAGTACTTCGTGTACCTGGTAAGTCAATGGCAGCTCATAGCAAAAGACGTGTATGCTCTCCAATCTCACCTTTATACCCAATTTGTTTCACGTCCGATTGTTATTTTTGACACCAGGTGATGCCCACGTTGCAAGGGCAAGCCCATTCCTTTGGTGATAATTTTGAAAAGCGTTCTATACTAAAAGGTTTGATGCAAGTATGTGCTGTCCAGAACGTTTTATAGCTATTCTGCTTGCCTTAAAGTCACATGTCTACTGCTATGGATGGCCAGCCGACTATTGATCTACATACTGTAAAGTAACATTGGGAGGTACTTGTACTCACACCAGTTTCAAGAACAACCCAAGTCCGAAACGCCCAATCCACAGTGTATCAATATCTTTATTTATTAAACAATAACATAGGATAATGGTCACATCATAGCCTTAAGCTGACATGGGTCAAATTATGAAAAATTATCCCGTGCGACCTTCGCATCAATTAACTACGCCTAAAAATAAACCTCCCGTGGATAAATCTGTACGCGGAATCGAAATCCAAGTACATTTTTCTCATATATAATGCATAAATATCATGCTAGACACATTACTGTGACAGTTGTAGCAGGTGTTTTCCCGTTTTCAGTTGTTCGAAACAAGTTACAAGTTTCCGTCATTATCTACATCATGTCCACTATCGCTACATTTAAGTACGGAATAGACAATCTCGGTAGTGAGAGTTAACACTCCTGACCAAACCATAATTGGAGATGAAAATATTCTTGTATCTGAAGCTCTTTGCAGCGGAAACAATAAATGCGCGTGCCGTCTGTATGGGCTGAATTAAATATTATTTGCACTGAACTATCCTTCATAATATGCATAATATTTTATGTTGGTTATTATTATTATTATTATTATTATTATTATTATTATTATTATTATTATTATTATTATTATTATTATTATTATTATTATTATTATTATTATTGAACCAGCATTGTTTCCACACTTCAACAACCTTCGTCATACAATCTCTCTCTCTCTCTCTCTCTCTCTCTCTCTCTCTCTCTCTCTCTCTCTCTCTCTCTCTCTCTCTCTCTCTCTCTCTCTCTCTCTCTCGGAGTTGCATTGCTTATTTCTATTACCCAAACTACTCCCAAACTATAATTCTTTGAAGCTTGGAATTATGTAATCTTTAGACATGAAAGAAGGTCAAAAACGGCTTTCAGATTTTGTTTTAGAACATCCAAGGCGATTGAGGCGTAATGTTCATATACTGAAATGAAGTGGATAATTTCGTTTTCATCCTAAGTGAAAATTTCAGTTTCATCTGGATATTTCAGTATCATATATGCCAATATGTCTGTGCATCAAGTACATATATACAGGAAAAGAGCAGTTTCTTTTCCGCAAATTCGATTGTCTTAAACCGTGATGACCATTGTCTTAAACCTTGATGACTATTGTCCATAAAGAATGACAATGGACTTGATACCATGATAACATGATGATATCTATCGTTAATATATATTCCTAATTTGAAAATCTTGAAACTTATTAATGACAGAACATGCCATTGAGTCGAATGCTTTATGCTTTCCATAAGAGATGTATTCCAGATATATTGTTATGGTTCTGTATTAATATATATATATATATATATATATATATATATATATATATATATATATATATATATATATATATATATATATATATATATATATATATATATATATATATATACACACACACAGTGAGAGAGAGAGAGAGAGAGAGAGAGAGAGAGAGAGAGAGAGAGAGAGAGAGAGAGAGAGAGAAAGAAGTGGACAGCGTCAGACATACAAAGTGTGCTTATTAAACATAAGATTATATCAGTTAGGATAGATTTTCTCCGATGCATCTATCTTAACATATAATCATGTTTTACAAATCGGTTTCAGCAACATTTTTGACCTTAATAGGTATACATGCTGAGGACCTTTCATTTTCTGAAAAATGAATTGGGTCTCCAGTTTCTCAGGAACTGTTTGGGTTTATCATCTTTTGGTAGACAGATTATTATTCCTTACTTTTTGTGTGGACGAGTGTTCATATATAATTTATAAAATATTTATTGATCTTACAGAAAAAGGATATATACCTTTAGAATTTACAAAGTCAAATTCTTCCTATACTTTTGTAATTAAGCTTTATTTTTACAGTTTTAGTAGCTTTTTTAAGCGATAGGAAGATAGTAGAGGTACATGGAATCAGTATGACTAAATGAATGTAAAAATTTTTTCTATATAATTCTCTATAATTTCTGTTTCTCTGGGTTTTTTTTATAAATTCCATCCAATTTATGGCGTGTAGGTATCATACTGCTAATATAATTTATGATGTCCAGTTTTGAAACCTTATCCCGTTCCTTTGTCCAAAGTGCTTGAGATCATAGTCTCATCCCTTCCGTTCTGTCCTTGCCTATTTTAAAGAGGTTTCAAGTTTAGTTGAATCTATACTCACATATTCATTCTTTTTTTTCTGAAATGCTCTTGTTGTCATTTTTTAAACATTTTGTAGGATCTGGGCTTACCTATAATTACTAGAAAAATATTTAAAGAAAGGCGTGGGTGGGTTTTGCCTTCAGTCAAGTTGTCGGGAATACATGTTGGCATTACTCTTTCTGATAGTGGGCATGATATTAATATCTTTACAAATATTGCGCGTTTATTAATTTTCGCATTATGTGTAGTTGACTTATGCCCCTAAAATGCAATTCTTGCTTCATGTTTATAAGCACTTTCGATTAGCATCGATTACAGGAAGCCTCCGAACGTCAGTTGGAAGAGCATCGCAATGCAATGGTCGCGGCATTTATACTCTCGTAGGTACGCCTGAGTTGACTGCTTAGGTGAAGTCTTGGGAATGGCACTTAACTCCCATCTCACAGCCAGCCGTGTAACCAAAGTCCGGATATAACCAACAGAAACGAAAGAAACAAAGAATCGATTTCTTAGATCATGGAGGAAAAATGCAAAACACAGAAACACCGCTTATCTAAAGCAAGATTATTTATATGATTCATATGCACATTGTTAAAAACAGAATATCAGAGACATAAGGAACACACCCACAAATACAGCTAATATTTGCATTTCCCATCCCTTTTTGGTCATTATACATCTATTGAAAATCATTATCCTCCATCTTCTCAAATTACGTGTATTGTACATGCAAAATTTGCTGTAGTTAAAAAATAATAACAGTATGTATCAATAGTAAAGCCCACGCTTTGTGTGTTGCGTGAACTAACACTGATGTTTTTGCACGTTGTTAGGACTCTAGGTCTTAAATTATATTCAAGAAAGAAGCAAAAACCAACAAGCTTAGTCAAATTCAACAAATAATTTGTTTTTCTAAGTTACAACAAGTTTAAAAACACAGGGCTGTGAATTAAATCCCAAATAATACTGAATGTTTTATCACAAATTCAAACGTTTAAAATGTCCCGAATTAATTTCAATAGTCTTGAATGTCTTAATATGCCACAGCGATACAATACAAGCTGTTTTTGAATGAATTCTGGTGAATTCCAAAGTAGTGTTTTAATGCAAAAAATCAACGAGCACATTGAAAATCAAATTAAATAATTTAAATAAATCTTATAGTTTTATCAATTTGCCTCGTACATTGTAAGGACATCAATAAAAGAAGATTTCCTATTCAAATTAGTGCGCCATTTATTTAGACACTATTACCATGTCAAAAAGAAACGATAGACAAAACATTATCATTTGAACTTTCTGGGGAGATGATCATTGATGTTTCACCTCCATGAATTCAATCTCTTTCGTCGCTTAAGATGGAATTGATGAATATTGATTTAAGTATCGTCTGTTGCTCTCACAAGTGAACGACAATTTGTGAAATCACTTGCTCGTAATTTATGCGTGTAGCGGCAACTGACGGCGACATTTTCCCTGCGTATATGACGACACACGATACAGTTTGTTTTCGTAGTCTGGTTTATGTATGCATGCATGTGCAAATATCTAATTTTATTTGAATACACACAAACACACACACAAACACACACACATATATATATACACATATATATACATATATATACATATATATAAGTTTATGGATAAATAGAGATAAACAGCTTTATTAATATTTCGTTATGTATAAGCACATTTTAAATAAATAATAAATTAATAAAACAATTTAAAAGGGTAAGTCAAAAATGATATTTATAACGAATATTAACTAGTTTATCAGAACTAACATTATATAAAAAAATTTATTAAAACATGGTGTGCATAATATTTATAATTATAAAATAAATATAAATAAGTGTTCATAAGATATTTAGAATTAATTTCTAAATGACCTCTTACTTTTAAAGAATTATTAAACTTATTAGTATGATATTAGTTTATCATTTCGGTAATTAAGTTATTCAGTAAATAAAAATAATATAAAATATTCCTTACTGATTGTTAACAAGGGATATAATTTGAAAAAAAAATGATCAATGAATGTCGTATAGTGTTCTGGAATTTCGCACTTTTAGATACACCATATAAAGACGGTGAATCCGATAGGTTTCCGTTAGCATACATTTCATCTCAGAATCAGCTATAACATTAGGGTGAAAGACGAAATCTTGCAAAGTATGGGAACTCTTGCTAAAATGTGCAGAAATACGAGATGAAAATGATTGATCGATATAATCATTTGGTTTCAGTTTTTTTTTGTTCATACGTTTAGATATTTTTTTGACATGTTTATCCAATATATTGGATGCTACATTTCATGCATGTGATTAAATAACTAACATTTTGCACAGTTTGTATCGCCCCAAAGTTTCTTTTGCATTATTACTAATTAAAGAAGTACTTTAATTAATAAAAGAACAGTACGAACATCTATGTCTATTACATTTAGTTGATGATCCTTTTTATATAATATTTTCTGTAATTTAGAATTGTTTAGGTAATCTTTAAGAATTTAAGGCCTTTTATAAGCATGTATGGGTTTAATTTCGTGCAACGATTAAACTCTTGATTTGCATGATAATTTTAATAATTTCCAATATTTATCAATAATATTACCTATATTAGGCACACTTGGATTATATTCAATAGCTAAAGGAATAATATATTCATTTCTTTTCTTGATTTTACATCAAAACGATTCAAGTACTTTGAGAGAAGATGCGCTTAGAAAGCAATATTATGGATGTCAATAGGGTAATTTCTTTTTTAAAAAATTCTGACCTAACTCTCCCTAAAAAAAATAATATATATATATATATATATATATATATATATATATATATATATATATATATATATATATATATATATATAAATTTATATATATATATATATAAATTTATATATATATATATATATATATATATATATATATATAATCTTCTACATGAACAGGTTTAAAAGGATACGGAGCCCCGACTGCCCGAGTGGTCAAAAGCGCTGTCCGTTACGGATCACTGCCCTCTCACCTCTGCGTGTGTTCGAGTTTAGGATTCAGCTAATGTGGATATGTGAGAAAGCTTGCCAGTAGCTTCTCGTGGGTCGGTGGTTCTTTCCGGTGATTTCCCGGTTTCTTCCTCCACCATTAATACTGGCCGCCATGAATAGCCTATCGTGTGCTGAAAAATGGCGTTAAGATTAAGAAACAACAAACAACATAAAATGATACAAGTTTCTCAGAGTAGCAGAGTGCTTCGACAATGGTATAAACGTTCTTTTTGAAAATCTTTAAGATCCGTGCTTTTACACCGACAACTAAATGAAGGCGTTTTTTTATATATATATTTGACTGCTCCGGTGGTCTAGTGGTTAGAGGGTCCGCATCAGATGATGGAAGCCGTGGGTTCAAAGCCCAGCCTAGCCATACCAAAGACTTTAAAAATGGTACTAACAGGACTGGTCGGCCTGGTGTCAGGACAAAGTGACTTGTTTGGACATTAAGCCACATGTCTGCGGTATGATACCCCGGTGCTAGACATCATTGGAAACAGTCACATTAAAGGATAATGTACACTTAAACAATCGGGTAGTTGGCATCGACAAATAGTATTCGTTAAACATTCAATCTAGCAGAAGACAGTCCTTTTCTGACCGGTGTATATGTTGCTGTTTCAATGAAAGGAAAGGGACTCACACGATGTAAAGTTATGTATGTAGCATAAGCAACTGTAAAGTCATTTTTTCGTAGGGTATCAATTTTCGCAGATTTCATTGTTGCCGGAGACTGTTAATATAAATACCAAACAAAAACCAAAGATCCACCTATAAAAATAACTGGACACGTCTATGTCCATGAATGAAATTACCAAAACCAATCATTTGTTACAAGAACTACGAAAATTGATTTTCACGTATCGCAAAGCTTGAAATTTCTATTGTTCACTCGATGTGAGTTAACCTAACGATGACGTCACTAGAAGTCAATCGGCTGCCCTTGTTTTTTTTTCAGGCTTTGCCTGTTTGATATTGAACATTTAATTATGTTAAGCAACATTCAACACAATCTGAAAACGAAAACTATATATAAACTAAGCAGCGGCACTGATGATTAACATCTTGAACCTTTTCCGATTAAAAGTGTTTCTTCCGATTGATATTAGAAAAACAGAGACATCTTGATTTAGGTACTTGGTCCTTAACATTTGTGTATACAGCTTACTTGAGTATCGGCAATATAGTTGGTTTCACAGTTTACACATGTGTATCCGTTAGGTAAACACAATAAACCTAACTGAGAGTTTCAAGAGAATCGCTTCTATGTTCTAAACCATCTGCCATCTTTAATGGCCGACCGTATTGCTGACGTCCTGAACACTTCCATACACAAGGAAACTTTTCATTTGATTATTCATTTATACGTACACACATATTACACATGCATTGCTACTGGTGAGTTAGCTGACAACCACAGGGTAAAAAAGAAGCCTGGGTTTTGCCTATATGATGGTATATGGGTTTATGCCATCAAATCGGTTCGGCTTTTACTTCTGTCGTATTTCAACACCATTTGTTGTTGTTTTTTTTTATTTTCTTCCAGTCTAGTTGCGCGACTTTTTCATTAGCATCATCTCATGATTTTAATTCGAGGATATGTAATTAGTTGTTCCCTGTCTGTAAACAATACCCTGCAATATTCGATATATAAATATCAAGTCAAAGTGGATATGTTTACATAAAGAAATAGTAATCAAAAGTTTATTATTGACGTCGACAGATATGTATTCAACATAAAAGTACATATTTTTATATGTATCATGTGGCTTTTAGTTGCAACATTGTAGAAGTCCCACGTGCAACCAATTGCTTTACCGCTTAGTATTAAACACTTGTTGTTCTGGTTTAAAAGTCCGAACCAAACCATATTATTCCTCTGAAAAAAGTTATAGAAGAAAATGTCTCGACCATGTGCGTTGTTTCCAGGATTGGTTGTAAATTCAGTCTTCGCTATGCTATAGAACGGAAGAAAAAAGAAAAATGATTGAATACGTACTAGATAGACAGATGCCAGGCCAAGAATTAGGAATATCGAACATATTTTATCATTTTGATATATAGATTTATTGTACATCGCCACTGGTAAAGCAATTATCTTGCAGTTTTTGTTGTGTTGTCAATATACTATAAATCACACAATATGGCTGTGTACTGTTCCCATATTAGTTTACAAATTCCTCCCCTTCCCCCAACTGTTTTACCCTTAGTACAGTCCGTCGATGTCGTTTTTAGATATCTAAATATCTTCTTTAATATTGCGATTGCAACATATTGCGGGCTATTGACATTTACTTTTAATGTAAACATTTATGAAGGGTACCGTAGCTGCTAAGTTTAATTTGAAATTTGCTTCAAGTTATATTCTTTCATAACAAATTGAAAATTGGCTTACTGATATAATATGTTTTTGGGATCATCTTAATTGAATGTAATGCATTTTGTATTGCAAAAGTCTACACCTGAACAATTACGAGTCGGGGTAGGATGGTAGCTTAAAAAGTAACAAAACTTTGTAAGGGTACATATATTAAAATTTTAAATTAAAATTTAAAACTGAATATTTCAAAGTGACTATTAAATGATTCCAGAGGTTTTTGTTACTATCTTTTTATCAAAGATTAGACAACGATATTCACACAAAGTTGTATACCTTGTCGTTCATTTGACTTGACTTGGTTTAACAAAAACCGGCTCGAGTTGGACTCGCTAAGCACCCACTCGGCAGATATGAAAAACACTGACGAGAGACATTTGAATGTGAATATTACAACATGAAATATGGCTTTGATTTCTTGAACCGACTCAAGAGAAAGCAATACCATCTGGATTGGGGAAACGGGCATTTAGTGTTATACGCATACTTTTATGCCTCCAAAGTGTTTCCAAAGATTGTGAACATTACCGAACTATCCGATAGCACACGGGCACCCTTGGTGTCCATCTACTTCATGTCAATACTGGTGCATATATCCTTCATCGGACTAAATATTTGTAGATGTGCATGGGGAATACTTTAAGAAGGTGCTCTGGCATACTGTTCACCAATAAACAACTGTTTTTGGTACTGTTAATTAACATTTAGAGATTTATTTAATATCCCTGTCTATGACTAACGTTGACTAACGTATAGCAAGGCCGCTTGGCAACTTCATAGAGTAAAGCATAGTTGTCTATATTACATGATCCATGCAGATCAAAAATTGACAGTCTTTAATTTTCATTTGTTGTTATGAAATTGAAACATTGCCTGATAAGGACCTCTCTAATACATTATTCTGATTTTTTAATCGTATTATTGACAAAGTTCCTTGTAAGGAATTCAAAATGTGGATTCAGTGGCATGGAATTAAACAATTCATTGTAAGGTGCTTGTAAAATATCATATTCTGTTTCATTTATCATAACCATGGAACGGTTCCTTGCAAGCAGCACTGTATTCGGATTATTTGACATGAAAATAGTACAGTTCCTTGTAACGAGCTCTTACCTGACTGATTAGCATAACATTCATGCAATTCCTTGTAAGGAGTTCCTAACATGCCATAATCTGATTCATTTATTATGCCATTGATACAATTCCTTGTAAGGATCTTCTTTCATACCATATTATTCAACTTCTTAAATAGGATGAAATAAGCATGCATACAGCATAATAAATCTTTGAAAAAATTGAAAGTTTACAAATTTAATGAATGGAAATGTTATATATATATATATATATATATATATATATATATATATATATATATATATATATATATATATATATATATATATATATATCTATATATATATATATATATATATATATATATATATATATATATATATATATATATATATATATATATATATATATATATATATATATATATATATATATCTTGTTACAAGCCAAGGGTCTTTGCTTGACCCAGCGGTTTCAAAACCCTGGCGCGATTCCAGCTAGAAGTCATTTAATTGCCCCAAATTTCCAAAGACTTCTATACAACATGAGCTGTAAATTAGAAAGCCGGAAGTGTCCATTCTATACCTAAATATTACTCTAATCAATGCGAGACCACATTATTCACAACTTGCCAAATATATATCAACCGCACATCTGCATAGTTTCTCTTCATCATTCCGTACAGTGAGCAGTTCACGCCATAGGAACTCCACAACTATCCATTAACAAGGAACTATGTTAACTACGCCACATTAGGTCAGCCAATCTATCGTTTCAAGGCTTATCACGCCAGTCCAACTGCATCACATTTGCCGCCATGGCGACATAAGCGGTATCTCCCGAGTCCCTTTTTGTTTATTCCATTATGTAATTTACCTGTTTCCTATCGTAAATACTGTCACTGCAGTCACAACACCAATGTACATCATTATATTTTAAAATGACTACATTATTCTAGGGACAGCCATGCGGTTTGAATCTGAATTCACTACTCATTGACCATGGCATCATGGAAACTCACTAACACTTTCTCTCCGTGACGTTTGCCCCTAGTACTTGGCTAATTATTTTGGGCTAAGGAATATTTCCTTTCCAATGAATTCTAATAAACAAACAAGTAATAGGGCTATGATCCTATTTATCATTGAAGAATAATATCCATCTACGATGTTCATTTGTAGGACTAGCTTTACCTGACTTTGTGATATATGGCAGAGCGTTTCTATCATTGTACGTATAAAATTCTCAATAATGCACCGCAGCAAACTGTCAAGTCTGAAATCTACAATCAGATAATGTACACTATTTATAAATATAAATGGCAGTGCTCAAATATCAGATGAAAATATAGTCATGCGAACAGTAGGCCTTTAATGTAAAAATAATGCGATCTTTCCCATCTTGGACTACAACAGTAATTTACATTTTTATTGCCGTATATATCAAACTAGTGGCAGTGAAGAATAAGATCAGTAGTTACTCAATTTTGTTTGTTACATATTCTTTTTGCAAACTTAGTTGATGTGCAAGACATAAATTATTGCGCGGTATAACTTATCCCAATACTGTGTTAGACTCCAGATAAAAATGTCTGACTCATTTGTATTTATCTTACAACATTATATATTACTCTCACCGAATGATTTTAGGCAATGACAAATGAACAATACGTTCCACGAAACTACGCATTCTGATGATTTTTGAGAAACGATAAATGAACAATGTGTTCTACGAAACTACGCATTCTGATGATTTTGAGCAGTCCGTTCTACGAAAAAAGGCGTTCTGAAAGTTTTCATCGTCTGGTCTTAAGGCCAAATTAGTTGTGTTTTCCAAAAGACAGCATTATGTGGGTGCTAGTTTTATATTTAATTTGTTTTTTCACGAATTGAAAAGATCACTGCTATCGTCTGCAGCACTCGAAGACCACTTGCTGCAATATAGAAACATTGTCCTGAAACACACACACACACACACTCACACACACTCACACAAGATTGTATATATATATATATATATATATATATATATATATATATATATATATATATATATATATATAGATAGATAGATAGATAGATAGATAGATAGATAGATAGATAGATAGATAGAGAGACAGACACACAGACAGACAGATAGATAGATAGATAGATAGATAGATAGATAGATAGATAGATAGATAGATAGATAGATAGATAGATAGATATATAGATAGATATATATATAGATAGATAGATATATATATATATATATATATATATATATATATATATAAATATATATATAATTGAAATCTATCTATACATATATTTGACCTGTGAACGGAGTTAAGATTTTTTACAGGCAGCCGTGTATTGACCTAGTGAATGAACTCCTCATGTCCCAGTGTTTCCGCTACAAAATATAGTTATATGCCTTTGGTGGCTATTAACAACACCTTTGCATATTGATAAATTCATTGTTTTCTTTTTCATTTTCTAGTTTTTGTCACATTGATTAAATAATTATAAAAATACATATGATTTAAACATAAAAAATGGTTTTAATAACTAAAAGTTGAGCACTACAAACTGTTGGTTATCTATGCAATTCGTACGAACGCTGTCATTCACCTACCAGCTCATGGAAATTAACGTGGAATAGAAACTGAGTGAAATGAATAACGAATTAAATTATTTTAACATATGTATAGTTGATCTAAGTCATTAATCTGCTTTAGTAACAGTACCACCAACCCTAAACTCTCTCTCTCTCTCTCTCTCTCTCTCTCTCTCTCTCTCTCTCTCTCTCTCTCTCTCTCTCTCTCTCTCTCTCTCTCTCTCGATCGATCGATCGATCGATCGATTTAATAATCGATTTCTAGAACTTTATAGTATGTTTAAGAAAAACCAACCCAATAAAAACATTAAATACATCATAGTATGTGTACCACGTAACCGAATAATTTACTGCATAATGTCAAGATGGTTTGCAACTTTGCATCATTGATAAACATTGATAAACATCTCAAGGAAAATGCATACGTATCGTGACGACGAACTATGTTATTGTAGGTTACTTGGTGTAATTTCTATTTCCATTTCTCTCTCACGCCACATTTCTGCGTAGTTTGTCCGTTAGTATTGAGAATGGAGAGGGAACATAAATCAGAAAGGATTGTGATGAAAATGTATACCATATTAAATTCATTTAGAAATCGATGATTATTATTACTTTTTATCGTTAGTTTTATACGTCACTAATGATTATTGTGTAGAAATTCATAATTGATCTTGAATCAAATGCAGATGGTTGCTAAAACGTTAATATATGCATATTATTGCACCATGGGCGGATTACACTTTGATATACCAATACTATTGGTATATCGCATTGTTTTATACCAACACTTTAAATGCCATATCTTTTTAATGTATGTGGCATAAGTAAATAAATTATATATATATATATATATATATATATATATATATATATATATATATATATATATATATATATATATATATATATATATATATATATATATATATATATATATTGAGTTCATATTGTCAATATCAAGTTATTATTTGAAAGCCATAAGCAAGAACGCATTATTCCGCAGAGATAAATGCCGATACCCTTTTTTGTCGAGTCTGTAAAACAAGACAGGCTTTATTGACAGCGTCCTGTCAGTGGCTTAGATACTATTGTACATTATTGGTTATAGTGTCTCCCATACGAATATGACGATAATAACACAAAATGATGATATATATCCTTCGACGCAATATTTCCACCAGTTATTTCCAAATAACTATGGATTCCTAATAGCGTGTATATAAAGACTGGCGATGATTTGTCCATAAAAAAGAGTTTCCTGCCAGTTTTAAGGTTATTGATCTACGTGATCAATTTCGTGTGAGATTGATGGATGTATAGAAATAGATCCTTTTCATACACAAGGCTTGTAGAACACTTATGAGGTCTTCAAAAATCAATAAAATGTAGTTTAACAAATTTGAAATGTTATAATCTTAATTATAAATTATACAGCAATGCTAAAGTTTTTTTTCTATAAATGTTGCTAAGTCGCACATAGAATTAAATTTATGAGATAAGATGACTAAAAAAGATCGATAGAGTTATTTGCAAATATAAAACTAAAATTTCATTTATTCAGACTTGAATTTCTATACTTTACAAAACGATAAACTGTTTAGGTGTTCAAATTGCATGGACTGATTCGTGTTTAGTCAACCAAACGCTGTTATTTGTTTAGGTAACGTTTCATATCTACACTGTTGTTAGTATTTGGAGTGATTCTTGGTGTTATACCTACAACTATAGTTAGCGATTCAATTGGACAGTGGTTCATCAGAAGAGTTGATTTGCAAATATCATCTTTCTTTGATTTCCATGTTTCAACATCGTCCATCTTTGGTCATCCTGTTTTCAATCCTCTTTCACACATTAAAAAACAGTTGTTTGCAATCATGTATTAGGAAAACAGGGATATTTAGCCACTGTTTCCTGTCACTCTGGTGCCCTTTTCTCGGCACACTTTGGCAGACAGTAATACTGGTCTTCTTCATAACTAAGTTTTGTTTTTTGGGCAAAAATTTATTTTGAATATTTCGGTAGGTAAATAACATTGTATTATACTTTTAGCGTCATTTCGTTTGGTTGCGAATCTTTGGATATGCTGAAAAAATTAAATAAATCAAAAAATATTTTGTTTGCGTGTTAACATAAATATACACGTTTTGTTGCTGATATCGTCCAGTTTTCTGGGCAGATTCATTTAGTCAGCTAACAATGTTTTATCGCATAAGCGTTCTTCTAAATGTATGCCACACCATTCATTAGCTGTGCGTAGCCTTGATTGTTTGATAATTCTTTGTTTTTTCGTTTATTTTTTAAAGGGAAAAGTCATCATAAGCGAGTCAGAACAGAATAAAGCTATTGTAGAAGCTCGCTCTGAGTGTGAAGCATCCACTATAATATCGACTGGGACATACACAGGTATGTTTTTCATTGATGTGGCCAAATACATGTAGCTAGCTTGTACACATTCAACTCCCTCATATATATATATATATATATATATATATATATATATATATATATATATATATATATATATATATATATATGTGTGTGTGTGTGTGTGTTATAAAATAAACAATACCAACACGTAGACTGTTTGACCTGTTTCGCTTTATTGCTTCATCAGCTTGTATTCAAACTTCAAACTGAATTCAATATCGTTGCTTATGTCATTAAACATAGTCTGTTTCTACGTGATCAAATATATAAACAATATAACATAAACAAGATCACGTCATACCCTATATTTTCAACCTAATTGCTTTTCCTTAACGAATAACTAATATGCACATATCGATATACAGTACAGATAAGTTTATTTTAATACATAAAAATAAATAAAACTGAATCTTAAAGATACACATATCTCTATTGATGACTATATAAAAAATTACAAACGTATCTAAAATATAACTAAATATTTTGCGTACCTTGTTGCAATATGATATTATTATTATTATTATTATTATTATTATTATTATTATTATTATTATTATTATTATTATTATTATTATTATTATTATTAAACCAGCATTGTTTCCACACTTCAACAACCTTCGTCATACAATCTCTCTCTCTCTCTCTCTCTCTCTCTCTCTCTCTCTCTCTCTCTCTCTCTCTCTCTCTCTCTCTCTCTCTCTCTCTCTCTCTCTCTCTCGGAGTTGCAGTGCTTATTTCTATTACTCATACTACTCCCAAACCATAATTCTTTGAATCTTGGAATTATGTTATCTTTAGACATGAAAGAAGGTCAAAAACGGCTTTCAGATTTTGTTTTAGAACATCGATATATAGTACAGATAAAGTTTATTTTAATACATAAAAATAAATAAAACTGAATCTTAAAGATATACATATCTCTATTGATGACTATATAAAAAATTACAAACGTATCTAAAATATAACTAAATATTTTGCGTACCTTGTTGCAATATGATATTATTATTATTATTATTATTATTATTATTATTATTATTATTATTATTATTATTATTAGAAAAAGCTTATATGTCTAGCACTGTAGTAATAATGAATAAGGGGGATTATATTATAGAAGTAGACAACTAAATGGTGAAGTATGTTATACAAAACTTTCCTATAATCCTTCGGAAGTAATTAAAGTAAAACTCAGCAGATGTATTAATGATATTTCTATACACAATTAATCCATATATGACGAATTAGATATCTTCCCAAACAAATGCGCACACCTCAGTTTTACATTTTACCCAAATTTTATAAAACTGCTCGGATGAAAAGTCCCTACCTTTAGGGTATCCAGGTAGACCCATTATTTCTACATATAACTCAGTTACAAATAATATATCCTAAAATATTGATCACACTTTACAACCATTGATGAAATCACAAACTTCATATGCCAATTTTTTTTTTTATTTCATTACCAAAATGAAATCTTTAACGAGATTAACAAAACGTTAATTCCTAGTTCCACTTTATGTGGTTTCACTCTACGCCGAACCTTATGGTATTCAAGAGTGTATATATTTTCTAAATGTGAATGAATATATACGAAAACTATCAAACGAATATGTTTGTGATTTGATAACAATTGTGCTTGAAAATAACTTTTTTTTTCAATTTTGGAATACAAACTATTTTTAAAAGCTGGGAAGAGCAAAGCGTAGTCCTACGGCACCTTCTTATGCATCTTTATTTGTGAGAAAATTAGAAAATGACTTTTTAAATAAATGCCTCTTAAAACCAGATGTTTGGTTAAAATTTGTAGACGATATCGTGATGGTTTGAAGTTAGAAGGCTTTTATGATTATGGTTTAAACAAATTACATCTAACAAAACAAAATTAAATTCAATGTGTCTAAAGCTAAATTATCATTTTTGGACGTAGAGGTCGTGAAAAATGAAAATAATGACATCACTACCATGATCAAAAATACAAATATCCATCAATATGACGAATATTCTTAAATCATGTAAAAATGGGATATGATATAGTTAGCAAAATAAAATAGAAGAATTTTGTCGGATGACAATGTTTTTAAATCTTCTTTGACAGAGTTAGGTCAGAATTTCTTGAAATAGAAATTCCACTATTGACATAATTGATACTGCTTATCAAAACGTATCTTCTCTTACACAACTTGAATCGATACAATGTAGAATCAAAAATATAAAAGATATCATTCCTTTTGTTACCGAATATAATCCAAGTTTGCTTAATATCACGTGTTTAATCCCTACTCGAAAATAAACCTACACTTGATATTAAAAGGGCAAAAAGTCTTAAAGATTTCCTAATTAATTCTAAATAAAAAAATCATTATATAAAAAGGGATCATCAACTAAATGTAATAGACCTGAATGTTCTTTTATTAATAAAAATACTCTTTCCATTAATAATACTACAAATGAAACTTTTAATATGCTTTGTGATACTAATAGTGCAACATCAAATGCTTTTTATTTGATATATGCAAAAAATGTATCACCCAATATATTCGACAAACCAGTCAGCAAATATCTAAACGTATGAATCAACATAAATCAGAAATACAAAATTATAGTAACCAATCATTTACATCTCATGTTGGAGCACACTTTAACAAGAGTGTCCATGCTTTGAAAGATTTCTTCTTTCAACTTATGTTTTAATAGCTGATTATGAGATGTTTGTACCTATGTACTTATTCATAAATTATATATATATATATATATATATATATATATATATATATATATATATGCAATAAACTGACGACGAACAGGACGAAACTAGTAACTAACTAGCCTTAGCGCTTTCGACTCTTAATGAGTCTTTTTCAAAGGCAAATACAAAACATATATACGACAAACAAAAAAAACACAAAAACGTTGTATTTGTAAACCTCTACATGGCTGTCTCACATGTGTTAAAACTAAAAATACAACCAGCTTGTATAGACTAGTTGCGGAAACTGAAAATTGTGTATAATTCCCTAAAAGTCTACAAGCCAAAGCGACATCTATTTTTACTTTTTGTACATTTATGTAACGCAGATTATATCCCGGATATTTGATTCTATACCGGTTATTCTGCTAGTAAACATTTTATTATCCGTCAATTATATATATATATATATATATATATATATATATATATATATATATATATATTTATACATACATTTATATATATATATATATATATTTATATATATATATATATATATATATATATATATATATATATATATACATACATACATACATACATACATACATACATACATACATACATACATACATACATACATACATACATACATACATACATACATACATACATACATACATACATACATACATACATACATAGCCACTCTTCTAAATTTCAAGAGATGGCTCCAAACAAGATAAGATTGAATTGCCATGACAGGATATTTCATTAGCGTAAGTGATCAAGACAACATTTGTACGTCAAAAAAGACGAATTACTGATTATAGTTACCTGATACTATTATAAAATATGATAATACATTTGTATATCTATACTGTCCTACAGATATGTTACCATAGTAACCTAAGAATGTAAAGTTGGCATCATGTATGCATAATCATGGCAACAGAGTGCGATTAGCAACTCATTCTGTTGACGTAAAAGGCATCGTCTTCATCATGCATAAATATATCATTTCAACTGCGTTTTAAAACTTATATAAATCGTCCTCAAACCTAAGCAAGTCGATTTGCCAACGTCAGGGCATTAGTTATGATAATTTCAAATGAGAGCAAAATCAAAGACAACAACATAATCGATATCATGTACTATCAAAATATTTCCGGCGTTATTATGGTACAGTGTTATAGATACCGCAACCGTGACTTTAATTTCCGATCATACAAGTCCTGTCCAGACGAGGCTCAGGATAACGGTCAGGGGATTTTTGTACTGCCATTTGAAACATATTTAACATATCCAAAGGAAAATTAGTCAATTTTTCTGGTAGCTGGGGAAAGCATGATACAAATTAATCATATGATTATCCCATTGTTAGCTTGCATACCATTTGGGATGCTACTCACCAGCTTTTTGATGAATGGGCGAATTTAGAAAGACTCAACTGCATGATCAAGGTCCTTTAAGAGCTATTGATCAAATATTCCACTACACCTGTATGTAATCTTTTGCTCAGGTATTATAATATAAAAGCTTGCAGGCTTCCTTTGCGTCGTGATGAATGGCGGAAGTGTTCCAACATATTTTTCCAATGAAATACATTCAGACTTGCACATAATTATTCGATTTTTGTAAAATATGACCGTTTTCCTCTTTGCACTTAGAAGATAAGTGCATTAATTTCTAAAGTATCGATATTAATTGTTATGTTAAGTAACTCTTGTACTGAAATCTTGTTTTGTAATAGTTCTCTTTTATTACCCAGATACAAGCCGATCAATTATGTTGTCTGATATCACTGTCAGTTGTAGATTAGTCTCGTACGCTGATGAAATCCACATCCTTGTGATCAAACGAAGCCTTTCTATTTTGTATTTAGATTTGGTAGATATTAATTAAGTACTTGAGTACTTGCGATAAGCCATCCTTTCTGAATATGTCACAACTTAAACATAGTACTATAAGTAATCTTTAAATTCTGTCATGATTATATCTGCGGTAAAATAAGCTAAAAATGCATAATTAATTTCACATTTCGCGCTGTTTGTACTCTGGTTTGAATCCGTGTCATTGCAACACCATCACCACCACCACAAACAACAACAACACCTTCTTCTTCTTCTTCTTCTTCTTCTTCTTCTTCTTCTTCTTCTTCTTCTTCTTCTTCTTCTTCTTCTTCTTCTTCTTCTTCTTCTTCTTCTTCTTCTTCTTCTTCTTCGTCTTCTTCTTCTTCTTCTTCATCTTCTTCTTCTTCGTCTTCTTCTTCTTCTTCTTCTTCTTTTTCTTCGTCTTCTTCTTCTTCTTCTTCTTCTTCTTCTTCTTCTTCTTCTTCTTCTTCTTCTTCTTCTTCTTCTTCTTCTTCTTCTTCTTCTTCTTCTTCTTCGCTTGCTAATGATTCTTGAACAGAATTTCCTAGAGCTGGATAGAGATGCGGTCTATCCATTCCATATTTAATTCTCCAACGCCATATATATTCTATGTAATTTAATTATAGATTTTAAGTCCAATACCCTGCCTTTCAATGCTACTTACCGTGGCTGTAAAGTTTTGTAAGGAAGAAGGACGGGTACCAAATTACTTGTATATAAGTACAAAATGGATGTACTGGGCCTGCTATATGCATCTTCGTAGCTCAGGGATATACAAATTTAGATAGGACACTGTATTCAAGCTTATGCTGAACGAAAGGTTGCTGCCAATGGTTCCAAACTGGCGTACAGCTGGTGCTTTTAGCGACACTTAATAGCTGATTCCATTGTAGATTGTTGATAATGAAGAATGTCGATGTAAAACCACAGTTATTTAGCAGAATGTTTATTTTCAGCTTTATCTTTTGCACATTTGTTAACATTTCTTTAACATAACTTTTTCAGCTATTAAGAATAGACTATTTAAAATGACATATTGTATTTGGTAGCCATGGCTGTATACACAATCAGCTGAACAAAGTAATGGTACATTTTAGCAACGTTTTGGGATCAGACCTTTTGATTTACAGGAATGCAGTAGGTGCATGTGTTTTGCAATAAATCTGTTTTAATATTTTGCCCTCTGGTAGATCAGACTTCTTTTTCTTGGCTACATTTGATTTCTTTATTATTACTTTTCGTCTCAATCTTGCGTCCTGAATGTATGATGATGCAAATTAAGGACACTAATCTAACAATAATACCTTTGCATAGTATCAACATTTGTTATTGGTCCTTGTAATGAACTAATAGGTATTTCCACTAAATGCCAATTTTCTTTGAAACTCTTAAACTTAGTTAAGGACTATTTTAATTGTTAAATGAATACTAATTGTTCGTGTCTCATAGAAAATATATAAATACATTAATTAACATAGAGTGTTTTAAGTTTAATAACATTCTCCATACCTATAAATTTCTTGTCTTCATTACAGGATCACAATGCAATGCGACATGGGATGGTATTATGTGCTGGCCGGCAACACCAGTAAATCAGATTCGGAAACAGTCTTGCCCTAACTATATTAACGGTTTCTTTTCTACGGGTATGGTATTTCTAAATACTTATTTTCCGAAATAGTGCAAAATAAAGGTTAAATGATGAGAAATAAGTAACTTTAATGGTTAGATTTATTTTAAATGGAGACAACTTATAGAAAACGTAACTTTAAGAAACGTTCCCGAGTATGAAAAGATCTCGCTCAATGAACTATGCATAACCAATGACCTCTGTCATGTTTAGTTGTTGTTGGGCTTATCGGCATTTTCAGCACACGATAGGCTATTCATAGCGGTCAGTATATCCACATTCGCCAAATCCTAGGCTCGAATCCACGCAGACAGAGGTGAGATGGCAGTAATCCATAACGGACAGCTCTTTAGACCACTCGGCCACTCGGTCCCCCCTCATGTTTAGTAAGTAGTGGCGTTAAATGGCGCAAAACGTTTACCGATATGCACCCATTGTCACTTTAGTTAATATTTTGCGGAAGCTTTTGATTGCTCGAGAATTGTTATGCAGTCTTTTTCACGGTCAGCTGTAAGGATCATCTCAAGCCAGGACAAAATTAAGCACGATTACAGTCATCCATAATAATCACGGACCGCTTAATCGGGCTAGAATATGTTTGAACACACGGTCAACCGACTAAAACGTCCTTGTTAATTGCATGATATATTATGATAAAAGAATTAAAGAAGCACCTTTGGAATCCCATCCATTTGTTTTCGTTATCAATTCATCAATTTCAATATTAGGGATTGCGCAACAGGCGAAGTATTTACCTAAATGAATTGTCACTTTTATGATCATATATTGATATCAGTAGATAAACATTATAATTATAGTGTTAATTAATTAACTAATTTTGTAATCATTACAAGTTTTTAATTAACTTGTTTATTTTCTGTATGTTTATAACTGTAAAAACTATGACAGAAAATATTGCATTGCAAATGCATTAATTCATGACAACATTAGCTAAGTATATGCTCGCATTAGCAAGTATATTGTCATTTTGTACCGGTGCTATTGTTGGCATCCGTGACTGTATATCCTATTGGCCTACCTGTCTACGTGTATTCTTAATAAGGTTCAGTTCCGGTCTGATATAATGCATTTAAAAAAACTCTCTGGTAGCAATGTCATTCGGCTTTCATTTGCCGCAGATTCAACATTTTCTTCTGTCAAATTTGTGGAAGTGGAGAGCGGTATCGAATAAATCAAAATAATAGAGGCAGTAAAGAAACACCTAAGTGGCGAATGGGATCGAAAAATCAAAATAATAGAAGCAGTAAAGAAACATCCAAGTGGTGAATGATATTAAATAAAAATAAGAAATCAGAACTCAAACGAAACACCCAAGTGGTCATATAAAAGTACTATACGTTTGAAGTTTTTAAGCCTGCCACATATAAATATTTACTCTCTTCACGTTTAAGATACAAGTTCTTCAGATTATTGAGGCTGTTACTTTCCAGCGGTCTGGTTTCCAAACGTTTTATATATTTTCCCATCACAATGAATATGACCGGCAAACGTATGCATATTTGATATTTGTTTTGTTTTTTGTTTTTTATTTCCTCCAGGCTACGCCACACGCAGATGTATATCCGATGGCCGATGGTACATACATCCCGACACAAATACCTCCTGGACCAATTACACTGATTGTATTAAACATTCCAACTCACCGGATGTGTCAACGCTTATCTCGGTAAATTGTTTGCAGACATAGATCTTCATATATATTTGTCTAGACACTTTTTAATGACGTTGGTGGATTGTAAAGATAGGTAGACATGCATTTTAATATTATTGGTTCAGATTGCAGTCAATGAATAATATCACGTGGTATTTAAATTATACCCAGTATTTTAATTTTACAACGAAGATATTGCAAACCATCTTTTCCTGGGACAACTTGATCGTATGTAATTTGAAGGAAAAAAGATTGCACATTAGTGAGTTAACTAATGCACATGTGAGTAAAAATTACAGACCGGGCGCATGGAAGTTGGAATTTAAACAACCTTGTATGTTTGAATAAGCACTTGGTGTGCAGTTAAACAGCATCTCTCGAAGTTAAAAATTGCTTAAAAAAGACTCGTGTCAACGAAAAGTTTGGTTAGGAGTTCTTGAGAAAATAGTTAGTTTTGAACGGTGACAGCACTGAAGACGGGTTTCACTCCGTTTGTTACGAAAGTCCCCGTGACCGATTTTCAAGACAACCCAGGAACCTTAATACACCGTGTAAAAACCAGAAGTTCGGTGTCCCTTCCAATTTTTTCAATGCCAACTTGGGATGAAGAATATTAAGTGTAAAATTAAGGAAATTACTTCACGGCCGTTATCTGAAAAAGGCATAACTTATTAAAATCCTTTTTATGCTCTTTTTGGTCTTAAATTGTTATGCTATAATCAATACTTTATGTACACAAATACAACATTCTTATTTAGCTACAGGTCTATTGATGTATTCAACTTCTCAGATTTGTTAGTTTATTGCTAATAAAGACATAAAAAAGAAATTAATAACAACTAGTTTCGATCTTCGTGCCTCTTACTGTTTAATCGTTTACTCCATAAAATTTTCAACATTGCCAAATTTTCCGTTTTATTGCACAGCTAAGTAACAGTCACAAATTATAAATGCTGTAAAAAGAGAATAACACACGACTAGAAGAAAATCTAATTTTAGAAATGCTGTCACGGATTTTGTGACATCGTTAAATGAGGAGTAACAAATGTTTTACAAATTGTACTCTCGCCCACATCGTGTATTCATTTTCGAAATCAATTACTCTGTAAAGTGCACCAAATTGTTCCTATTAGTTGCTCTAACTTCCGTGTATTCGTAGAACCTCCATCATACCAGAGCACAGTGTTTTAAATCAGAACTCGTCTGCATCCCTAAATCCACATTTTGTGTTAGAGTGGACAATCTAAAATACCAATTGTAATCCGTCTGCGCAAAAGATACACAGCGTGAATAATGCATTTTTATTCATTACTACTTTTTTGCTTCGCTTTTATAATTTGTTGCTTGAATTATTTCTCTATATGCAGTAACATATTCAAAGAAATTAGCCTAGGTCCCTGAGCAGACGGATTTTGGAATAGTAGTAAAGCAACCAAAAATATTCACGAGAGAGAGAGAGAGAGAGAGAGAGAGAGAGAGAGAGAGAGAGAGAGAGAGAGAGAGAGAGAGAGAGAGAGAGAGAGAGAGAGAGAGAGAGAGAGAGAGAGACGCATGCAAGGTAGATAGATAGACTGACTGACAAAAAGATAGAAAGATAGAGTATATGGATGTCTCATGGTAAAAAATAACTCTAAGTACCTCTTTGGAGTTCTAACACATTCTGTTTTAAATAATATTTGTGCCTTCTCCATGTTCCCTTTTTTATTCGTAAGTGATAGTCGCAGTGAGTATTTTACTCTCGTACATAATATATTTTGAATTTAATTTCCGTAAACGTTCGTATGTTTGTAACTTCATTCTCTTATGTATTTTTGATGATGTTATATTTTTCAGCAGACGTTGGAGGTTCTTTTAATGCTGCTTAACTAATTTCAACATTTTTAGGTAAATAAATTTTTTTGCATTAAAATTATTCCAGGTTCATCTCCAGTATATCCAGCTCCTATACACTTCCGGATACTGTGTATCGCTCGTTTCCCTCATCATTGCAGTCATCATAATGCTCTATTTTAGGTAAGGAACATGCCTTCCCGCTTCTCTCAGTTATTTGATGTGAAGGTGTTTTTCAATCTCTACAGAAATGCAAAACAATATTTGAAATAGCCCTATAAAGTAGTTTTATTGACTTCTATAAATGTAATTAAAGTATTTTGAAATTAAGATTGCAAATTCTGCTGTTTTTATACATTATTCCAATTTTGTAAACATCAAAACTTACAGTAATGAAAGAAAAATATTTTGTAACGGAAAGAAATTTATCTTTAATAGTAAGTTCGTTAATATTCTTCGATTGACTATAGTAGTACATGGATTAAATTTTTTTTCTAAATTAAAGAAAAGTATTTGTAAATAACATAATCTCACTCAGTTATCATTAGTGCTTGTGTTCCAGAACAATTAAGACTAACAACATTAGATTCCGAGATAAATTCCTAATGTGTTCTATTTTCTTGCATACAAAATTTCAATGGTCCATAGGAATAAATAATTACAATCAATCACATTTCAGTACCATAAAAAGAAATAAAAGTGATCCAGTCATATGACTAAACTAATAATATAGGTAATTTACGAGACTCGATTTAAAACCAAATACACTTGATTTTTTTTAAGAACAGTTTCTTTCCCATTGGTTATGTTCTTCCACAGACATTATTTTCCTTCATATTGTAATTGATAATTTTGATTTTACTCGGCAGCGCACGGTTGTTTAGTATTACATTTACTGGATTTGATTGGTTTGTATTCGAAGCTTCAACACATTGTTGGTTATCAAGTTTCGGAAATGGGAACTAATTGCCTTTTCCAAGGATAAATATTTTTCTTTCCAAGGATAAATTGATGTCTTTCACAAGGACACACAACTGTCCTTCCCAATGATAAACTAATGTCTTTCCATATAACAGTCCAATATGGCCAACCAGACAAGTATACAGTACATAAGATATATTTGTATAAGATAAAATTGCTCCCTCAAGCAAAAAAAGAATTTTAGAAACATTGTATGGTATTAGTGGACTTGTGAAGAAACTTTTCACTGAACAAAAAGGAAATTGTGGTACATAAACAAATTAATGCAGTGCCAAGAAACTTATGAAATGTTTTAAACTGAGACTAAACTTTTCGTACTTTTCTTCAATATATAGAGGAGATCTTATAAAAGGAGTTGAAATACTTAACTTTTAGTTCAGGTTTTAGCTTCAAAACGTACGTTGGAAAATTTATTTCAAGATAAGACAAATTAGTCAAGATAACTGATTGCTTTTATTACGCTGACAGATGGAGGTGCTTATGTTTTCATTTAAATACCATGACTTAAGCAATAGATGTTATACTAAACTGAAACAAAGACCCAGTAGCACAACTGTAGAAATTTAGATACTTGAATTTGAAGGTATCTTTGATAAAATGTTGATAACATAGCGAAGGCAAAGAGTTAAGTGCTACTGTTACTTTTTTCAGTCTCTAGGGATCCAGATCGTGCCCAATATCATAATGACCCTTTGACCTCCTGTGTTATACCGACCAACCTAAATGGTTCATGGACTGTCTTTATTTCAAGAAATATTGACAAATCTGTTCACCAAGATAACATACTGAGGCTATTCAAACATGGCTTTCAATATTTCTGGTCCGCGGCAGACAAGATTAATAATTAGCAGTACTTAAGTGATATCAGTTGATATGTCGGTCAATATACATTACTAAAACACACCTGTTTAAGTTACAATTGTCTTTTGATGCTTCATTTTGTTTCGCATGATTACTAAACGAAACTCACCCGCCATCTTTTTGGTCTCTAATCAGGACACCAATAGGAACATTTTTGGCTTTCTCCGTTAAGTCGAGAAAATCGAAAATATATCGCCATTGAGAACTATATTCTGAACTACATTTGTTCACATGACATATTACGAATGAAGAAAGAGACAAAGTTACAATCAGAATATAGTCGATGTTCCTCATTAAAGATATGTGGACCGTATAGACATGCACAATATCTCAAGTTTATGAAATATGTGCAGCAATATATTATTCCATGCTTTACTGAAAAAGTATTAAATGAGTGTGACATTATTGCAACTGCATATTTTTGAGTATACTTGTAAAAAAATTCAAACGTCTTTTACAAGCAGAATCTGAAGGTATAGAAGGCATACTAAATTATGTTAAGAATTATGTATAATTATGTATTTTTCAGTGAATATGGTTGTGTTTAAGGGTACCTTCAGCACTTTGTTAGTTACATAACAACAAATCCTCCGTACATCAGAATCAACACAGATCTGATAGTCTGATTTATCAGAGCCAAACCATGAAAGTAATTTGTGGGTCATAGTTCCGATATTCACAAACGTTCTGTCTGAGTTGCGGCTCTTAAGACGTATCTGAAATAATTCTTATTTTTTAAAAAAAAATATATTTATATCAAAATGTGCTGACTAATCAGAAAAGATTATTTGACAGCATCACTTCTCTCCACAAAAACAAACTCCTCTTCCCATTCTGTCTTAAAATCCGGTTTTCATATCTTTCCAATATTGCCCCCAATACTGCAACTAACAAAGGTCGTATTGTCTAGTTGGTCAACCTTGTGCTAAACAAACTGAATATAGTCTAGTTGGCCAACTCTGTGCTAAAGAGACTGAGTATCGTCTAGTTGCCCAACCCGTTGCTAAACAGACTTAATATCATCTAGTTGGCCAACCCTGTGCAAAACAGTCTGAATATCGTCTAGATGGCCAACCCTGTGCTAAACAGACTGAGTATCGTCTGGTTGGCCAATCCATAATGTCGTCGATGAAGGGAAAATATTTATTGTAATTCACTCAGGGCTTATTAGAATAATTGCACTTGAAAAAATCCAGTAACTCACGGCTTTTAGCATCATTACCATACTTGTTGCACTGGAGTTAGTTACTGATTATCTCTCTTGTTCATGATTTTTTCTGCATTTTGAACAAAAGTCTGTTTTATGTTACGATAAGAGGGTTGATCAAAAACTCCTATGACAATTAATCTCGTTTAAACAAAGCAGTCCAACATCATTAAAAGCGCCCGTCTTTAACTAAAAACGTCCCAGTTTAGAACGTGAGGTCATAATTTTGTTAATGACATTACGTGCTTGGTGAACTCATATTTTCTTACGTTTTGTATATAGAGGATCTCAAATGGGTAATGATTTCACATTGAATTTATGAAATGAGTTAAACGATGCCCTGATTTTTGGACCGTTGGCTCCCAAAAGCTGGACATTATTCATTGAGTTTCATAAATTTAACATTAACTCAGTACATATTCGATACTTTTATCACAGTATTAATTTCAGTCAAATATTTTAAGATAGAAATAAGAATGAATAATTTCTTTCATTCTGGCAGACGTTCCTTCTTTCATTTGTTGTGCATAAATATAGTTCCAAACAAAGTTGAGTAGATTGTACTTTTATTGCAAGCTATGATTCGAAGAATAAGCATCCAAAAAACAGAACATTTTTAGAACCATAAAATCAGTTTTCAAAATAGAATGATCCATGCGTGTTGATCTCACATTGTTTGATACGGTACATATCAGGCCTATAGTGTATGTTTACTCTACAATGCCACTGTTCACAACTAAACAGAACATTCTTGTGATTTTCATGTGAAAGAGGATAAATGGATGCAAAAATTCCTATGTTTGCAATAATAAATTTTTGACCCGATATTTGCAGTATTCGATTTCGAACAGTATCCTGTAAAAAGACGAAAAGAAATGTCTTTTTGAGTCGGATTTGTATCACGTATTTATCGCGTATATATGCTGTGGTTGAATAAGGTTCTGTCAGTTGGGGACCGGTTTATTTCCACATTCTTCTGTGAACAGAGGTGAGCTTATTTACTTTTGTAAATTAACATTTAAACCAATCTAGTATATAGGGTGGATTCTATGCTACATTTACACCGCCTCCTCTACCCACACACCCGCTAAAAAATTAATTGGAAAAATACCCTTAATTTTAATTTTTGTTGTTGTTCTTGTTTTCGTGTTTGACACCATCTTTCTTAAGATGATATTGTTATACACGACTTGACCAAAACCTGTGGGGGTAAATTGTCGAGATACAGACAGCGGAAATAATTTTCTCCCTATTTCCTTTTCTGAATCGTGTTCAAAAATGGTCGCCAAAATGTTCATTTAAAACAAAAGACTCCAGAATGCGGCATTTGAAAGGTAAAGAAAATGCTGTGGAAATAACTTCATGGGCTCATTTGGACTAATCTGGATCACTTAATGCGATATGCAACACGTTGTGATATAAGAAAAATGTATCTGCAGATACTATTGAAAAAAATGTACGGACAATGTCATTGAATCGAATATGTCATATATATATATATATATATATATATATATATATATATATATATATATATATATGTGTGTGTGTGTGTGTATGTATATATGTATGTATGTATGTATGTATGTATGTATGTATGTATGTATGTATGTATGTATGTATGTATGTATGTATGTATGTATGTATGTATGTATGTATGTATGTATGTATGTATGTATGTATGCATGCATGCATGCATGTATGTATGTATGTATGTATGTATGTATGTATGTATGTATGTATGCATGCATGCATGCATGCATGCATGCATGCATGCATGCATGCATGCATGCATGCATGCATGCATGCATGTATGTATGTATGTATGTATGTATGTATGTATGTATGTATGTATGTATGTATGTATGTATGAGTATGCATGCTTACTTTTCCATTACTTAAAATTAATTTATTAAAATAATGGAAAAATCGAACTACATTTTGCATTGGTTAACAAAAATACTCTCAAACGTATGGTACATGGTTGACTTGGCTGTTATCCAATTTTAAAATGGTATAGAGTTAAATTGGGCCTTATGTACTTTGACAGTGCTATATAGTTAATTTGTTCGTTATCCACTTTTAACAAATGTTAAGATCAGAAAATTGATTAGCATGACCTTAAATATTGTTTTAAGAGTAACCCATTCTGAACTACCTCGTCTTTTTCTGCAAGACAAGACGATGCATCGGATGTATATTGTGAGTAATTTACAGAACAATCATTCGTTTTATTCGCCAGAAATTATGTCACATAAAGAGATATCCAATCCGTTGGAATCACCACCAGTATCGGACTGATGGTAAGATTGTCCACGTTTAAGAGGTTACGAATGAAAAAAAAAATAGTTTGATTGTACATAGCATAGCGGTCAATCCATAAATAGTGTTTATTTGTTGGATTTGTGTTTGTTGCTTAATTTTACCAATTTTTCAATCATATGACTACGACGTCTGTAAAGTGGCATTTTATAGTGATGTCTAACCTGGGAGTATCATGCTGCAGACATGAAGCATGATGTCCCATCCAGTCACATTATCCTGACACCTGGCCACACGGTCCTAACATTAAATTCTTAATGCTGAGCACCGCGCTAGGTAGCTGCTTGCACCATTTTGTTGTAAGTCTTTGGTATGGTTAGGCCAGGGTACGAACCCGCAGAAATTTAGAACCATTTTGAAGGTATGACCTTCTTTACATTAAAAGTTGATTTTATTATGGAAATTTACCTATTAAATTTACCGAATTTGTCATCGTTTAACGAAACATAATAAAGATATTCCAATAGCAAATTACCAATTGTAACTGGTCGATGGTAGAATATTCATAGAGAAGAAAGGGTCTATTTACCATCTGTTACAAATACAATCAGAAATGTTTATCGTTATGGTATTGAATGCCAATATTTTGGTGACAGTTAACGAATTTACAGCAAACCATACTTTTCAACGAACAGTAACTCTTACAAATTTTTAAAACACACCATTAATTGCAATAATAAGACCAAACCTGTCATGTAGCAATATTGTTGATGTTAAAAGAAACCGCAAACATATTTACTAGAAATAAAATAATATAGGTAATATATAAGGACTAAAAACAGTTTACTTTGTGTTGTTTAGCTTCCATCGTACGTACGCAGTTTTGTTGAAATATCATTATCTTCGTGCTTTATGTGTAAATGGTTTTTTTTTCTTTCCTGCTCTGATCTGCTTCAATTATATCCTCTAACAAAGTTTCCATTAAAAAATGATGATTGCAATGACTGGGTGGAAGGTTTAATAAATCTATCAACATCAGCTTTACTTTTACATTTAATCTGAGAGCTGTTTCGGTCTCGTGGAAGACAAGTTTAATTTCAAGTTTGAAAAGGGTTCCTGTAGAAGATCATCCGGTCCATTTAGACATGCGTAGAATTGTAAGCAGATATTTCCGGTTCAAGATTATTCCGGAAGCTGAACAACTTTTTGATTTGAAGGATTTAATATTTCTCACCATACATATTGCTCTTACCAAAAGTCCATTAAAGTCAATAAAGAGTGAGCTTGTTTATTCCTAGTTTTTCAATGTATTATTATCAAAATAAAATTAAATATTGAAAATGTGATATATTATTTGAATTCAACATGGAAATTATAATTGTGTAGATTTTTGAGAAATGTGTTACATTTTTTTGAGGGGGATGTGGCTGGGAGTTTCTTTCGTGCTGGTTTTTTTTTAGGGTTGTGGGATTGTTTCATGTAAAATAATCTTCTTCCACGTATATATTACATGTTTATTTAAAATCACAGGAACAATACTTTTCAAGCTTTTTGGAGGTCGAATTTAAAAAGAATGAAATTATTCCAGGCCTCTTCTACCTCCTAGGCCAGAACATAAATGATCTGTCACATATTTCTCAACACTGTTCTTTTATAGAACATGCTATTTGTGAGATTATTGTAAGATTTTCTCGTCAAGATATGTTTTAATATAATTGTCGTATTCTTCTGTTTCCTAGAAAGCTTCATTGCCCAAGAAATACCGTCCATGTAAATATGTTCTTCTCCTTTATCCTGCGGGCAGTCATCTCTCTTGTCAAAGACTTGCTAATGGTGGAGGGACTGGGATTTGCATCGGATGTGGAAACAGCCAATAACACAGTAACCTTTATTACCGAAGGACCGGTAAGTCACACACACACAAACACACACACACAGATATATATATATATATATATATATATATATATATATATATATATATATATATATATATATATATATATATATATATATATATATATATATATATATATATACATACATACATACATACATATGCCATATCAACGAGTTCTTTGCCACGACTCTCTAAAACCAAGAATGCGGTTTTGTAATTATTTGATGCCTCCTTTCTTACGCTATGTCAAGGTTTTTAGCTTTTCTGTATGAACAAAGTTGAAAACTAAATTGTGTTCATACGACTGAACTGAAATGAATTCATGTCGCCTACGCTAACTAGGGCTTCTTGTGACTAGATAATATTCATATGTTGAGCTTTTTAATTGGTCGTTGTTGCAGGTGTGGTGCCTCTGTAACCCCGCTTTATTGTACGATGTTCGCACTATTTAGTTGCTGCGGCGAGGCAAAGAAAGAGTAGGATCCAGAAAGTGCACCCATCTTCAGACGGGGACGTCATGTGCACTCCAGATACTCCAGGCCAGACACTATCAAATTCAGTCAAGTTGTAGTAATGGATAATATTATTTCTAATAATTAGTTAGCCACCTGTGCAATGTGTTCAAATTCATAGAGTGTAAAAAAATTATTTCTCCTAACTCTATAGCTTTAAATTAGTACATTAGCGTACATGTACTAATGACCCAACTAATTTAAATTAATTTTCTATATCAAAGTGACATTTGTTTTTAAGTCAGTAATAGGTGTTTAGTAGTTATTAAAGTTGTTGTTCCGTGGTGGCCAAAAGTAATCATATTAGATAGGTTGGTTTGATCAAGTCGGGATTTCAAGCCAAATTGGATTACCTTTAAGCTGATAGGCAATTTTAACCCTTACAAGAGGTGTTATGACATTTCACCGGAAGGTGCCACGGAACTTTTCCAAGTCTTCCATTTCGTATGCCGCTCTCGCGTGTCTTTCCTTAATTGGTCGGGATTTGCCTTATATCTTTGCACTTGCCACAAGTATTTGTCAGCATCCACTAGGTTGGAAATCAAGCAGAGACTGAAAACTTCTCGGTAGTATGTGGACAGAATTCCTATGCCAAAGAAACACTCTGTTAGTCGTGGTCTACGGCAGTCAAGCAGTCTCCATGCGACATATTTTACTGCGTTGATAAAGTTACCAGCTTTCTTTATGTAACCCAACGTAGCTTCGATCGGCATGATTTGAAACGCTTTTCTGTTCTTTTTTTACCATTCCTGCCGTCGCTTCGATTCTATAAGGCTTTCCTCATTCTCGCTAGCCTCATTGGACGAAGATAGGTGTGGTTTGGCTGTTTGGGTGTGAGTGGGTGGGGACTCATGAAACACCTTCTGCCATGTGGGTGACGTTGGTGGTGTTTTAGCAGGAATATGAGCAGCTGTATTTGCAAATGTTTCCTTTTCCTGCTGATTTTCTTGTTCCGAAACGTGGTCCAGTATTTCCTGGGCAGTTTCGACCATAAGCTGTGCATTTAGTGTGTCGTTGTTTAGCTTAGTCGACTGCTGTGGTTGGTTTACTTCTGGTATCGATTTAGGCGGGTTAGTCTATGACTGGGTCTGAATAGTCAGTGAAGACTGCTCTCTCTCTCTCTCTCTCTCTCTCTCTCTCTCTCTCTCTCTCTCTCTCTCTCTCTCTCTCTCTCTCTCTCTCTCTCTCTCTCTCTCTCTCTCTCTCTCTCTCTCTCTCTCTCTCTCTCTCTCTCTCTCTCTCTCTCTCTCTCTCTCTGCCTTTATTTCCCCCTCGTCGATTCCTGCGCAATTTAGTAACTTCTTCTTTGTTTACCCATATTAAGGGCAGCGTTGTTTCTTTTTTCATGTGCTATTAAACTCCATCCTGTGGCGATGTTAGGACCTAAGCCTTCAATCGCACTTTGCGCATGGGCTGAAATAGTTATCTCCATCTCCTGTACTGTGACATGTTTTGCCCGCTGCTCTGCTTGCCGCTACTCGAATGAGGGAATAGGGGCTATATACTAACTGACTCACTCACTGAATGACTCACTGACTCAAGGATATAAATCATTATTGCTATCTAGGATCATTAGAGACACGTTAATGTTCAAATTTTGAGCTTTAATGTTGGTCGGTGTTTCAGGGATGGTGTCACAGAAACTCCGCATTGATGAACGATATCCGTACATCTTTATTGTCTGTCAGGAGGTGCAACGGAAGACCTCTGACGTCGTAAAGGCTCTAAAAACCCTGAGCAGATTCCATTGTTTTATTCTGTTTTCTATCCCAAATATTGTGTGATCCACTTGTGTAAAGGATGTAACGTTTGAATTGTAGATTGCTTAGTTGGAATTTCGTGTAATAAAAATACATTTTAGTGGCAAAATTGTACTAATCAGCCGGGTGTCAGCCACCCTTTGTTTTTTAGGGTCAAGCATTGTAAGTGTTACCTGTTTAGATGGCTGAGGGACCAAATAATGACGGTGATCGTGGTACGGTGATGTTATTGAACGATGCCTTCAATTGTCAATGGAAGTGCCTCCCATGTATATAAAAGTAGCAGATGAGAGAGAGGAGGGTGGTGAGTGGGAAGGAGTTCCTTGGTGGAAAATATGTGTGCGACACAGGCTGTTGCTTTTAGGATTCCACCTAAGTGTTTGCTAGTATATTTTCCCTAGCACGTGTTTTAGACCCCTTGTGTTAGTAGGGATTAGGATGGTGTAGGAGAGGGGTGAAGAAAGGGTTTATTAGTGAAAAGTCTTTATACAACATGGGATTTTGTACGCAGGATTCCACCCAGGTGTTTGCAAGTCTGTTTTTCCTAGCACCTGTTTTGGGCCCTTTTGTTAGTGACAGGGTTAGTAAAGGGTGGGAGGAAATGAGAGCATGGTTGAAGGTGGGCGTATGGTGCAAATTCAATTCTTTTGCGACACAGGCCTGGTGCTTTCAGAATTCCACCTTGATGCTTGCTAGTATGTTTTCCCTAGCACCTGTTTTAAGTCTTTTATTAGATGAAGGGGAAGAAGGAAGGAGGGGTGTGTGGAAAAGGTTGCATGAATGAGATGGTGTAAATTGAAGAAAAGTTGAGGTCATGGTGGCTTTGAGCTTCCGACAAAACAATTTCCTACGAAGTTAATTTGTCACTCGTCACCTTTTATTCGCTTGTTTCACTGGAGGTTTTGATCAAGTGCTTGCCCGGGGACGTGGGCCAATGCTTTCCCAGATTAAGCCAGTGTTTGCACGGGGAGATGAGCTAGTGCTTGCCTAGGAGAGGGAGTGGGGTTTTATTTTTATAATTAATTTTTATTTGGAGGGCTGGTGCATGCCATGTGGACCTGCTGGCTCTTCCTGGTTCTGTTCTTCCGAAAGAGCTCGTTACTGCCAGCCAAGTGGAGGTTGATATTCCAGTCGTCCTCTGCGCTCACATGGCTGTATCCCCAGTTGCCTCTCTCTAGTTTTTGTCGTCCCTCTCTCGATTTGATTATTTTTTGTCAATCGACAATATTAAAGCGATATTGTGCCTTTTTTAATGGGGGTTATTAGTGTCATTCATGAAAAATGAGAATGAGGGGGGAGATGAGAGACGAAATTAGTGTATATATATAATCGCTGCTATCAGACAAAATGATCCATATTCAGTTTATAATTTGCTCTTGCTAGTCTTTAATTCGTTATTTCTTGAAGTCCTAAGGCCAAAAAATCTGTTACACGCTGTGATAATGTCCGTAAGGAAAGCGATTGGTATTCGTGCATAGCGAGTAACCAACTATTAAGTGTCAAGAATTCGTTGATTCTATAAATAAGAATCTAAATTCGCATAATTCGTAACAGGTAATAAAATAAAACCAAAATTACAAGAAATTATTAACATAATTACAGCTTAATCGTTATTTGGAAATATTATCAAAATGCAATAGAAACAGACAGGGAAACATGTAAGTAGTTTCCTTTCAGTGTTATGATTTAATGGTTTCTCTTGTTTTCCATTAAATCATGTGATTTTTGATAATATAAATTGTTATAACAAAGGCTTGATAAATATGAATATTTTTCTTATCTTTGCAGCACTGGGAATGCAAGTTGTTATACACCCTGTTTCATTACATCTTGTCAGCAAATTATATGTGGATTTTTGTGGAGGGCCTCTATCTACACACGTTAGTCATGGTATCCGTCTTCTCAGAAAGAGGGAGCATTCGGTGGTACTTGCTTTTGGGATGGGGTAAGGAAGAACTTCCGGGCTATATTGAGATAAGTATAAATCAAACCAAATTATCATTCAGCGGCAGATAGGCAGGGGTGAGACTATTTATCCAATATGAGCGTGAAACAATAACCAGAACGTATCCTAACGTAAGGATAATGTAGGAAAGTTGAAAGAAAAAATATAAAACATAAAAAACAACACAAAATAACAAAAAACAGGGTATTCCGGGAGCGTCTCTCACTAATTCTCGACCAGAGATTCTGTTTCAAAGACACCTTGCCTCTCCACCATCAACAATATTTCTGAACCCATCTCTGTCATCTTAACACATTAACTTTACCATATAACCTGTAAATACCATCTTTAGCGACCACTACATCGAAACTAATTTACCTATTTGGGTCTTTTTGGGTAAGGTCTTCCAATGGATTGTTTAAATTGTTCTATTGATATTTTACCGCAATTGTGCCGGTAAAAGTCAGCAAAACCAAGCAAAACAGCAATATTTCTTTACAATTCTCTGTTTTCCTCTTTTTGGGGATTTAAAGAAACAGTAACACAGTATTGCCTAGATCAGGGATAGTCTCAGTCCGACATGGAATCAGTGACTCTGATCATGTGTAACTCGTTACTGCATTATTAATAACTAAAAGAAATTCGTAATCAGACATAGTCTTATTAAAAGATATGTTTTATTAAATCAATGTGGTTTTTTTTTCTGACTGCGATATGAATAAATATTACCGAAAATTTCCCTACATAAACTTTGCTTTAATTTTAAAAATTTTGGAAAATGAAGGACGAATTAAATTATGATGTGCATGGTACTGTTATGGTCAAGGGTCTCGCTAAAGAGCGAATCAAACAGGTGCGTGAGTCTGGCTTGTGACTCATCGTTTCCTCTATTTCCAGGGACCTCAAGACAAGATTCGTTGTCAATGTGAAAACAAATAATTATTCTCTAATTACCTAATGACCACACATCATGAAACTTTATTTTCACACTTGCATTATTTTATTTGCTTCACATTTGTATTAATCACCAAAAAACCGTTATAAGTCGAACATAAGTACTTCACGCCATGAACCACAAAAACATGACCTACACACTTAGCACAAAGAATTACTCCTATTAAAGTACTAACTTATTAAACATTCAAACATTAGAATATGAAGAGAATTCGTTATGTTAAGAAATTAATGGTCATTTGACAAAACTAATTAATGCAACCATAAATGTTGGGGAATAATGTCGTTCATAGAAAATGGCTTATTAGTTTGTTTAAGATTATCTTTCCAACACAGACTCATCATAGTCAAACAAATAATGACCATAATCCAACAGAGCTATATACGGAGCCCTAAATACAAATAGGCACATACCCCAGTTTTTCTGAAATCTATTTTTAGCACTGTTTGCAAGAGCTAGAGAGTGATTCAATATTGAATACATTAGATTTTTTAAAATTGAGAAGCAAAAAACACTGCATCATTGGCAACACTGTACAGTTTTTAACACTGTACCATTTGAAACACTGTACCACTTGCAACACTGTACCATTTGCAATCTTATCTCTATGATTTTGTTCAGACACAAAAATGATATCGGAATACTAGATTGGTATATTTGGTAAGGAAGTGAATGTACTTTTACATTCAGTCGATTTCCCCTTTCCGGAGAACTATTTCGAACACAGGGTACTGTGTGGAAACTTAATTATATCATCATCAAATAGTTTTTAATTAAAACTGCAGTTGTTTGGCTTAAAAATTGGGTTTTTATTCGTTTAGAGCAAGTCTGAGTACCTGCTAATTTACCTTTCATAAAAAGATATGTTGTTTTCAAATTCTTTAGAATCGAAAAAGATTTTCTAAGGAATATGCGATCTATGGTTATTGTTATTTTAAGGTATTTATATACCCGAGAAAACAAACATTTAATAAAATGAATACTTTAATTATTTGTTTTAGTTCATCTTAGTTTTTTTTGTTGTTTCATATTTTAAAACTTCGAAAGCAATTGAAACAAAATATTCCACTAGAACTTTGCTTTATCGTCATAAAAAACTGATCTTTATGGACAAACGCTCATTAAGTTTATTTTTGTCCTACGGTGTATGGATATTTTATGAAAAGTAGCTATATTACAAAAAAATTATTTAATTAATGTTTCCAAGAAAGAATGATTAAATAAAGGACACGCAAAACCGGTCGATTTGCATGGATATTTTCCTCCATTCTGTACTATTTTAATAACTGAATTTGTTTTGATGTTAGGCAATCTCAATCTGTATATTTAGTTTGCTTTTTGTCTTTGCTATTTCAGGTACTCCAATGGTTAGCATCCTACCCTGGGTTACTGTGAGAATAACCAATGAAAATACATTGTGAGTACATGTTATATATGTTATATAGTACTAATACTATAAATATTATATATATATATATATATATATATATATATATATATATATATATATATATATATATATATATATATATATATATATATATATATGCATGCATATATATGTATACATATATATGCATGCATATATATGTATACACATATATATATATATATATCTACATATATATATATATATATATATATATATATATATATATATATATATATATATATATATATATATATATATTCAGGGAAGTGCTTTTTTGTCTTGAATGTGAAACTCTTCAATTCTACTTTTTTGTTTCATTGTGTGAAGAACGAATCACCTGTATCATTAATGTCAACAAGTTTTATTCCTATATTTTTAAAAATTGGCTTATCATCAGATTTCACTTTTCATGTAGTTTCGCATTTTTATATTTTAATTACTTGACTGTGTTTGTCATGCCGTTCGGTTCAAGCATATTTTATTTCCCGTAGGTATTACAATGGGGTTTTCATGCAGTGTGGAAAATTATTTCATAAATGGCATTATGAAAATAATCCTTGAAGACTAATACGCCAATATAATTAGAGAAATAAGTAAGTCTTCCTTAAACAAACAAATTTCTAATAATTGGAAAGTTTCAGATAGACGATACATCGTTCAGTATGTAAACGATATAACTTAACTTTAAATTATTGATCATATGAAATGTAAATAAATACAAATAATAAAAAAATTCTTTAAATAGTGAATAAAATAAATTAAAACAACGATAAGTGTTGTGTCTGTACAATGATTGTTCACTTGCTTGTCTGTCACATTTCTTTCCCTATAATGTACTTGATGTGAATGCATTTACTGGCGAACGTGTGAACTACTTTAAAAATATGTATCGTGTAGGTAAGACATATATAATGTGCTTGTACGTTCGACACACCTAAGTAATTGTACGTTCGACACACCTAAGTAAGGGGGAAAACAAAGCGTGTATTCTAATCATTTAATCATATCTTTAGGAGAAATATTTGTGGCCTTTCTATGTTCTATAAAAATAGTATAGTAAAGAATGTTGAAGCCAAGAATATTGTATATCTGTCAAAGACGTACCATTTTAAAAGTCAGTCAAGATATTAAATTCGATGAAAAATTGCAACTGAAGGTCTTGGTAGAAAACTAAAGGCATCAGAGCCAATTAGCCAAGACGAAGAAAACAATCTTATTTCCACTGGCTAAATGGACACTCCTAAATAATGGAAAAAAGAGTGTACGTATTTCATTTACTTTATTTTGTTCTGAAAATAGCTGGTTTTGTGTGTTTTTAACACATTACTCTAAAAGTATCCGTTCCTAAAATTGTTGCTGAAAAGTGATCTCAGCAGTATGTATGTATGTATGTATGTATGTATGTATGTATGTATGTATGTATGTATGTATGTATGTATGTATGTATGTATGTATGTATGTATGTATGTATGTATGTATGTATGTATGTATGTATGTATGTATGTATGTATGTATGTATGTATGCATGCATGTATGTATGCATGCATGCATGTGTGCATGTATGTATGTATGTATGTATGTATGTATGTATGTATGTATGTATGTATGTATGTATGTATGTATGTATGTATGTATGTATGTATGTATGTATGTATGTATGTATGTATGTATGTATGTATGTATGTATGTATGTATGTATGTATGTATGTATGCATGTGTGCATGTATGTATGTATGTATGTATGTATGCATGTGTGCATTCATGTATGTATGTATGTATGTATGTATGTATGTATGTATGTATGTATGTATGTATGTATGTATGTATGTATGTATGTATGTATGTATGCATGTATGTATGTATGTATGCATGTGTGCATGCATGTATGTATGTATGTATGTATGTATGTATGTATGTATGTATGTATGTATGTATGTATGTATGTATGTATGTATGTATGTATGTATGTATGTATGTATGTATGTATGTATGTATGTATGTATGTATGTATGTATGTATGTATGTATGTATGCATGTATGTATGTATGTATGCATGTATGTATGTATGTATGTATGCATGTATGTATGTATGTATGCATGTATGTATGTATGTATGCATGTGTGCATGCATGTATGTATGTATGTATGTATGTATGTATGTATGTATGTATGTATGTATGTATGTATGTATGTATGTATGTATGTATGTATGTATGTATGTATGTATGTATGTATGTATGTATGTATGTATGTATGTATGTATGTATGTATGTATGTATGTATGTATGTATGTATGTATGTATGTATGTATGTATGTATGTATGTATGTATGTATGTATGTATGTATGTATGTATGTATGTATGTATGTATGTATGTATGTATGTATGTATGTATGTATGTATGTATGTATGTATGTATGTATGTATGTATGTATGTATGTATGTATGTATGTATGTATGTATGTATGTATGTATGTATGTATGTATGTATGTATGTATGTATGTATGTATGTATGTATGTATGTATGTATGTATGTATGTATGTATGTATGTATGTATGTATGTATGTATGTATGTATGTATGTATGTATGTATGTATGTATGTATGTATGTATGTATGTATGTATGTATGTATGTATGTATGTATGTATGTATGTATGTATGTATGTATGGTATGTATGTATGCATGTATGCATGTATGTATGTATGTATGTATGTATGTATGTATGTATGTATGTATGTATGTATGTATGTATGTATGTATGTATGTATGTATGTATGTATGTATGTATGTATGTATGTATGTATGTATGTATGCATGTATGCATGTATGTATGTTTGTATGTATGTATGTATGTATGTATGTATGTATGTATGTATGTATGTATGTATGTATGTATGTATGTATGTATGTATGTATGTATGTATGTATGTATGTATGTATGTATGTATGTACGGTCCAAACCAAATCGTTTGCTTCACAACTTAATAAAAATTCACTTATTGCCATGGTGATTATCGATCTATTAAAAGCTAAAATTCCTATCAAGAACACTTTAACAACAAATGCAATTATGCTACAGCAATATCTAGCTGATAATCGCATCCTTCATCTCATAAAATGGATTGGCTTGCCGAGAGAATATGCATAATTGAAACAATACGATCGGATAATGCTGCCGCCCTACTGATTTACATTGAGCCATTTATAGTAATTTGTCAAAATTGCCAATTTAGAAGTAAAGTGTATTTTGTTTTGTTGTACAAGAATATACAATCAATTTACTTCCAAGAGACCGTGATGTTAATATTTGTCCGAATTCCTATACTCTCGTTCGTGGTAAGACCGACAAAAGCTGATTTGATTCTTGGTTCAAGCTATCCAATGTGACACTTTGTAAAACGATGAAAATGATAGACTTTGCTATTCGTTTACCAGAATGCTCTAGGTGTCCACAGTATATTTTCATCTCAGTGAAATCTCCCAGCTTACATATGCTTGTTCACATGCTGCGATAGCAATAAAATGGAAATGGTTTTATATCTTTGTCAACAATTTGCGTTAAATGTATTACTAAGTAGGTTTCTTCTGAATTATGTCAATTTCCCACTAATCACCGTTATTTTTAAACAGGATATTTAATATACCACCTAACAGAGACTGGTTTTATATCTCATAAAATAATAGGTTGCCTTTGACCGGTACTTGTTTCTCTTAACAGATGAAAGTGACATTGCTACTACATATCACTACAAATCGGCGAATATCAGTTAATCTACTCGCTCAAATGAATGCGACGGACTCGTTGCATTTTAGAGTTTTTCTATCTCCAATTTATCTCGTGCCTGCTATTTGAACACTATTTCGAAATAAATGAAATACTCCGTTCTATCAAAATGCGGCATATTCCACACTTTAGACAATCTACTTCCATTTATCAAAACAAGATATTTTCCACACTTTCGACAATCTACTCCATTTTTCATACTTTCAAAAATCAACGCACATCACATAAAACACATGCTTAGTGTTATTACACCGATTTCACAGCTGTAACTATTAATGAAATTTGAGCCTCCTTCAACAAAATATATTACTTTCTTTGCTGATCTGCTCAAAAACAATTTTGTTTACATCATTCAACAGTTTTCAGGCTAACTTTGTAGAAGTTGAAAGGTTTTGGATGGAGGAAATAAAAGTAATCTGAGAAAAAGAGAGTGCATGTAGAAAATGATTTTGATGCGAGCTCATTGGCAAAATGAACATCGAGTTCACATAAACCAAAATTCGAAAACTAAGCATTCGGTCTCATTCGGATAATGAATGAATCATCAATTAAACGCGCAATAATGAAAATATGAATTCATAAACCGAAGAGTGTAAGTAACAATCAATACGAATCTAATTTATTATTATTTTAGGAAAATCATTTCTCAGATCTTGCAAACGTATTCAGATTATACCATTCAATGACATATATACAAACGTACAATATATATAAGTTCATGACATGACATGACATATATGCATTCATGCGTCTATGACATATGCATACATGACATGCCTGCGTATATCACACACACACACACACACACACACACACACATATATATATATATATATATATATATATATATATATATATATATATATATATATATATATATATATATATAGTTTAATACAAAAAATACTATCATACAGGTTAGAGAAATTACGGAGTTTCGAACACAGGTCCGCGAGTAAATGGCACCCATCGCCTTTCCTGCACGCACCAACCCATATACCGTCACGACTAAGCAACCATCACCAAAATATGATGGTACTAAATCGTTGTTATATAAGCTCGTGCGTAGCAGACACACTCGCTTGACGACCTAGAAATTATGTTAATGCGTTCATGACATGACATATATGCATTCATGGCATGACATATATGCATTGATGTCATATATACATATATATATTATATATATATATATATATATATATATATATATATATATATATATATATATATATATATATATATATATATATATATATATATATATATGCGTTCATGACGAGAAAAGATGGAAAATAAAATCTTAATTTGCTTTAATCAACTGAAATCTTTGCCACTATCACTGAGGTATTGAAATGGAAAGTGTTTTTGCTTCCAAATTTACTAGATCTTTTCGTGAATATAATATAAACTTTAATTTTGTTTTAATCAATTGTACTCCTACTTTCCCATTACATAGTCTTTCATTATTTGATTATATTCCTTCGTTATCATTTTACCGTTGAAGAATTGAGCTAAGAAACATAAAAACTATCATTATTTCAAATAAATCATCATATCAATCATTCTACTGATCACAGTCATGATATGTTGATGCTTACATTTTTTGCATCTCAAATAAGTTTTTAATTATATTATATTATATTATATTATATTATATTATATTATATTATATTATATTATATTATATTATATTATATTATATTATATTATATTATATTATATTATATTATATTATATTATATTATATTATATTATATTATATTATTATATTATATTATATTACATGTATATATTTCATAATGAGGTACTGCAAAATATAAATGGGAGAAAAATAGTATCGCCATTGCAGTTATTTTACGAAATGGTTCTTTGTTATGCGTTTATATGAATCCTTTTCGTGAACACTTAGCAATGTTTTTTTCCATGATCGGAAGGAAAGATTGAGAGAAAAAGGGAGGTTTCGGACTCTCTCAAAGATAAGGTGTCACGCATAATGGTGTAGAGACGGCTACAACCTTTGGGGGGGGGAACTTGGCTAGCGTGTTTACCGAGGATCTGTAAAACACAAGATGAATCTCTCTAGTCTTGAAGCAACATAAAGTCAGTTTATTCATATAATTCATATACGTGATATCCGGTACTACATAGCAAAGGCAGAAAAGCCTTTACATTGAACAATACACAAAATGCATATAATATTTTTCCTTTCAAGTTTACCAACTTCATGTATTCGTAGCCTTTCGCATTTTGGAATATGTTACAGCTAATAAATCTTGACTAAATTAAAGATTATAAAATAGTTGCGATTAATGCAACAATCATTTTGAAGAAATATATATTACTCATTTTGGGATAAAATACTAGTTTAGAAGAGATTGCGAAACATTATTATTTAATCCTTACAGAATATTTAAATTTCCAAAATAAATATAAACTTGAAGTCGATAAGCAATATAATCCTTCAACTATTATCATAAATACAAATATAAGTTCCTAAAACAATCAAACATTCATTATATTATAATATTAGAATCAAAAAGACGAACTCATATAAACATTAGAAATAGGAAGGTTACAATCATAAATCTTTAACTTCCAAAGGTACTTATTCTATAAGAAATTTTAGAACATAAAGTCTTACATGTAAAACACAAGATGAATCTCTCTAGTCTTGAAGCAACATAAAGTGAGAGCCAGTGTTTGGGGGCTATTATATGTAGTTAGTTCAAGGCACCTCTAACCTTTTTTGGTAATGCCTTGAGAGTAATGAGAGTGCCATACTGGCATTCACGTGTAAACGGCGTGCTTCAAACTAGAAAAATCAGTCTTGTTCTCATAGAAGCACGTGTTCTTTTTTATTACTTCTGACTTCGTCTTATGATCAAGTTCGAGGTCAGACAGTAGGCCTGAAATTCTTTGTCAGTGAGTGTTCTCATTTGCCGAGTTTAGAATATACATATATAATATGGAGAGGCTTCTGTGCTTTGCTTGGTGTGTTTTTTATACATGTATAATACGGAAATTTGTATCAGTATAGAGGCAGACATTTTTACCTGTTCGTAAAGTTTATTTGTTAAGTAAATTTACACATACAATAATGAGACTTGCAAAAGTTGTAAGGAAACGATCTTTATCAAGATAGAATATATTTCTGTTAAATAAAGTTAATCTACATATATTGTACTCGTGATTACTCCCAATATAATTTAATGAAGATGAGTTCAAAAAAGAGTTAGTTTTAATACACTTTATAGAGACTTCTAATATTCTTATTTATACTTAAATTTTACCTCATAACAGTTATACTACTTGATAGCCACAGAGGCAATATTGCTTTTGTATCTTTTTTTTTAAAAAAATTACCTTTATGTACGTTTTTCAGTTTTGTATTTCCATATTTAGGCATATTTTATGTTTTTCTTTGTTTTACTTCTATCTTTTCCTCCCACTCTCTCTCTCTCCCTCTCTCTCTCTCTCTCTCTCTCTCTCTCTCTCTCTCTCTCTCTCTCTCTCTCTCTCTCTCTCTCTCTCTCTCTCTCTCTCTCTCTCTCCATCTTGATAAATAAATCTTAAAATGTCTCAACACAATCGACCCTCTTGTGTACATTTCTATGATTCATGGGAAGGAGCTATCAAGAACTCCTAAAAAAGAACCCCTCAAACCAAAGAGTAGGCTTCAAGTATTAACCTTTCTATAATTAGTTTTCCTTAGGGATGAATGGGTACCTGGCCTGTTCGAGTTTTTGAACTAACCAGAAATACCCGGCCCGGCAGGATTTTACGATAAAAACTTGATCTTATCGCGCCTACCATGCAATAAGAAAAGGAAACAAATTCCCCTTTTGTTTTATGGTAAAAAAACGAGGGTGAGAAAGTGTGGGTTGGGAAACCGGACTAATAGGAAGTCTAGAAGTCCGACCAGGCCGGGTACTTGGAAAAAAATTTATGTACCCATCCATCTCTAGTTTTCCACATCCGTCATTCAAATTAACACCGACTGAGCGTACACGGCATGTAGCAAGTTGATGTTTTGTGACCAAAATAGTATCGTATACCTGTTACATTCAAAGACAAATGGTACACAATTTTACGATAAAGCTACTCATTACATATAGTAATAAAATTGTTTAGCAATTTTAACTGTCATCGCAATGATGTCCATGTCCAAAGAGGATCAAGAAATCAGTCATTGGTTAGTGTCGATGATAGACTTAAATGAAATGACTGTCAGAGTTTGCATGCAGGGTCTGTTACCGTATCAAATTCATGTCTGAAAGTAGAGAACAAAATCTATAAATTAAAATCTTCACAAGTAAACCCACACTCATTAAAATTTCCTGTCTTATGATGATAAGCTCTGAAGTCTTTTTTGGCGTTATATTATATTTTTATAGCATCCCCACCGCAGCACTGTTCTCTGTATCAATCCGCGCAAGAAATGTGATAACGAAAATTAATGTCTTAATTTTCGCATGAAAACATTAATTACTTTGACAAAATATACAATTTAATGCATTATAAGTAATGTCTAAACTTGTAGAAAAAGCTCTCCTAAAATTAATGTAAAATGTTACTTTTTATGTTGTAATGTAGTCGTTACACGCATTGACACAAAATAAAAAATAAATTTATGTAAATCAGATGCTTTGGTCTTCAAAATATAACAGAAAAAGGAAATTTGTATTACTGACTCAAATATTTATCAATTAGGTTTTCCTATGACTTTCTGGGGATTACCATGCTCTGGATAATTGCCAGCCTTAGAAAATATATAGAGGTCTTTTTTGACAATTAAATCTACTTATTTTTATGTTCTTATTTCAGATGTTGGAATACAAATAACAATCCGGGATATTTTTGGATACTGAAATTGCCGATTGTTTTAAGTATATTGGTAAGCAGATTATGTTTGTCCCCTCATTTCACATGCTAATTCTAAATTGCAATTGGCAGACAAAAATATGATTTTTTTATTTGTTTTATTTTGAAACACAATAATATAGTTTATTACTTTTTGCAACTTAATAATCTCAAGGGAGAGAATGAAAAGTATACTGTGAAGGGCGGGAATCTTGTTTTCTTATTTTATGGCATATCTTTTTGCGCTTTTGCGAGAGAGGGAGAGGGAGAGAGAGAGAGAGAGAGAGAGAGAGAGAGAGAGAGAGAGAGAGAGAGAGAGAGAGAGAGAGAGAGAGAGAGAGAGAGAGAGAGAGAGAGAGAGAGAGAGAGATTTTGTCGTTGTCCTGGGGGTATCTTGAGCAGTTTTGGATTTTTACTCTAGAAACGAAAGTGTGAATGAAGAGGAATGATTAGATAGGCACATGTAAATGCAGAAATGGATGAAGCTGAAGAAATTCTAATATCAAAAGTTTCATGTAGACCTCAAGTCTAATATTTATGTATGGTAGAATTAAGCGGTATTACCAGTATACCAGTTTACGGCGGGTTGCCGATATTCGGGACAATTGCAAATTATGGAAGATTTCGGACTGTAAAAACATTTTTAGTTATTTCCTAGCGTTTGTTAATGTAATGACTAAATTTATTCTTTTTATGACTATAAATCAGACCAAAATGTACCCGTTACTCACAAAACAGACATTAAAACAAGAAACGACAGGCACCTGTGCTTGACATTATATTGTTGGTCCCAAACATATCTGCTGTATATCGTTGTACGTATCGTGGTACCAATCAATATACCGTTGTACGTATCGTGGTACCAATATACCGTTGTACGTATCGTGATACCATTATACCGTTGTACATATCGTGGTACCAATATACCGTTGTACGTATCGTGGTACCAATATACCGATGTACATATCGTGGTACCATTATATCGTTGTACGTATCGTGGTACCAATATACCGTTGTACGTATCGTGGGACCAATATACCGTTGTACGTATCGTGGTACCAATATACCGTTGTACGTATCGTGGTACCAATATACCGTTTTAAGTGTCGTAGTATCCAGCTCGACCGAACTTAAGGATAAGTTAAAGGATTTCGTAGTTTGCTCCCGAAAGTAAAGTATAAATAATGGCAAGATAGATGACAAACAGCATACAATACTTCTAAGTTAGTGAAACTAAAGAGTTGTGAAAAAGACAAACCATCCCATTGGTCGAATGTGTACCAAATGTCATAGGAATATCTCAGACAGTTTTGGAATTTTGCTATATTGATAGTGAATGCATGTAATAACGTTACAAAATATTAAGCATATAAAACTGAAAACCTTTTAATATAAAATGACGTGTTTGGACAACAAAGTCTAAGGTACAAAGTTTCATGAGAATACGTTTAACGAAAGTGTGAACGATGAATGTGTAGATGAAAAATACAAATTGACAAAACTTGTAAAACGTTGAAGGTGAACATTAATAGGCACATTTTTGATGACTGGTCTAATACATGTACTATAAGTCACAAAGATATTTCGTACGAATTCTGAAACCTCCCCCCTCTACAAATAAGAATGTTAATAGTGAATGAGTTGACGAACAAACAGAGTTCAATATAAGTTGAAGAACTGATGAATAGCAAAAGACACATTTTAAGTTCTAGTTTCAAATGTGGAGGAAGTCTTATTGTCTTATTGACATGTTTTAATTGTTTGTAAGTGTGCTCTGTAAACAAATATGTGATTGACTTACGAATGGACTGACGGAACATTTTCTTTTATCAAATGCCAAACACTTGGGCCGGGGATATTTAGACCTATTTTGTTAATTAATAAATAAAACGAAACATCTTGGTCACACAATATTCCTGTTGTTTGGAAGGAATTGATAGACAAAGAGACTGTATAATGTCTCCCACCAAAGTGTCTCGCAGTTTCTACATTTTAGGTCCTATATTCCAGTCTTTGTTGGATATAACTAAAATATATTTTTCTCTACTAAGGTAGATGGCAATTGTAAAAAAAATTAAATAATTTCTGCTATTATGGATTATTGTCAAAAGATAGACTTTAGTCGAAAATTGAATAGGGAAGAGGGGACTTTCATTTGTCGCACCATTCAGATATATAATCCAGAAGGCGTATTTAAATGAATAAGCCATCTCGTGTGTCAGGAACTTATTAAGATAAATGCGACAAAATGACAGCGGATGGTGCAAAACTAGTTTTTAGCCTGCCGAAGCGTTTTCGGCTCTTATGGAGTCCTTTGTCCTTTGTTAGCAACAAATACAACCAGAGACGAAACAAACAGAAAACGCAAAAAAAAACATTGAAATTACAAAATTTTTTATTGTTATTTGTAATGGCATTAAAGTCTGAAAATGTTTTCATGAATCCCGAGTTTATTTAAACTTGACAGATTTTATTGACTTGTAACTATAGCACCATAATTGTTAAGTCCAGTTGCTGAATACTCCCCCCCCGTCCCGCCGTCAGGGATGTTATACTAACTGCAGTTGTTTACAAGCCCAACTAGAGTTCCAAAATCAGGAATGAAAAGGAATCTTACATGATACGTCGCCTTAGAAAACTGAAACAAAGACTTCAGTTACACAACCATAGGCAAATAAAATTATCACCTGTTTACAGCTATCACTTTTACAATAAATAAATCATTCACTCTGCTCATTACGCACTCACTTACAATTACTACTATTTTGATAATAGGTCTTCCTGGTCTTTTTAAATTTGTCATGATGCGGCAGTGCTAGACATCAAAATAATCAACCAAACTGCATAAGTCGTAGAATATGGCTAAAAAATTATTAAAGCTACATTAAAAATCATTATCACACACACATACGCACAAACACACAATCCCACCCCCGCCCCATACCCCCACCCCCAACCCCCACATTGGCAATTCCTCGCATTGCAAAACCCATGAAATATTCGGGATATAATTTACGCTTTCATTTTAAACGAAAACATGACACTGCTGTTTATCCCTTGGTAAATCAATATCAGCTAGTTTAACATATCGTCAAACTAAAGCAATTTAGGTGAAATATAAAACTTTCTCAAGCTTTAATTCCATTAGAAATAGTAAAGCAATCTTTACTATTTCAATCCTTTTATATTCATTGTTTATTTTGTCTCGTTTTGTTCCTGCCCTTATCTAAGAATCTTTGAGAAAAAGAGGTGCATAATCTAGTAATCTAATTAAAAATAATTTTGCTTTCATCGCCATTTTGTTGCGTATTATATATATATATATATATATATATATATATATATATATATATATATATATATATATATATATATATATATATATATATATATATATATATATATATATATATATATATATTGGCAATCATATGCAATGTAAAATGCATGCCATTTTTCATTGTAGGTGAATTTTGTGTTCTTCATCAACATTCTACGAGCCTTATTTACAAAGCTACATGACCCTAAAAAGCCAAGAAAACGAACAAATAGATACAGGTAATTGTTAATTGTATGAAGGACCGAAATAGTCTGAACTCGTAGGCGATCAAAACCAAACAAAAATCAACATTGCTGTGCTGCCTATACTCGGCCTTATGATCTACTCCAACTGAGAAATATGCGAGTTCTAATTTAAGGCGACAAATGTACAAAACAGGAAATATAAAATTACGCTTTCAAAACAGCTTTGCAATAATAGAGTTACGTTCCATGAGGACAACTTTGGAAAATCAATAGGCGTTCGACACTGGTCGCAAAATAGCTGATTACACTCCGAAATGGCAATTGGCTTGCATATACACAGTTCAAGAAGGCCGCCAACATACATATTGGGAAACAGAAACTTGGTTTGTTGGTTTCTAGAAACAAACGTGTACTTGGTAATGTGTATTATTTCCAAATGCATAAAAATATTTTGAATCAAAGTTTTTGATTTACATATAGTTTGATGTTTTCATTGTTGTTCTTGTTATTGTCACAGTTCTTGTCGTCATTGCTCTTATTCTAGCTGCCCCTGCACCATGAAAGATATTGTTTAATATTAGCGGCAGTAGAAGAAGAAGAAGAAAAAGAAGAAGAAGAAGAAGAAGAAGAAGAAGAAGAAGAAGAAGAAGAAGAAGAAGAAGAAGAAGAAGAAAAAGAAGAAGAAGAAGAAAAAGAAGAAGAAGAAGAAAAAGAATAATAAGAAGAAGAGAAAAAAAGAGAAAAAGAAGAAGAAGAAGAAGAAGAAGAAGAAGAAGAAGAAGAAGAAGAAGAAGAAGATGATGATGATGATGATGATGATGATGATGATGATGATGATGATGATGATGATGATGATGATGATGATAGCGCAGATCAGAACTTCGATCAAAGAACAGGATCATTAGTGATAATGTTATTGGAATCTGTATTTGTAGCAATTGGAGTTTTAGCACGAGCCGTAGTTAGTAGTAGTGATGACAGATTTTATTTTGTGACTGTGGTAGTTAGTAGTTGTGATGACAATTGTAATTCTGCCTATGGTAGTTTAAAGAACAAATCTGAATGCAATTATTGAGTGAATGCCACGTTGCATGACCATAGTTTTCATGTGTTGTTGCAGGCGGATAGCCAAGTCAACTCTTATCCTGATCCCATTATTTGGAGTTCACTATATAGTCTTTATTGGGCTACCGGAAGATGTGAATGCCATAGCAGAAATTATTAAACTTTATTTTGAAATGTTCTTCAATTCATTCCAGGTATGTTTCAAAACAATTTATTTTAGCACAGATCATGGATATATAATCTTTAAAAATTATGTTTTCTAGATCAATAATATCGCCTTCCTTAAATGTATTTAATTCTCTACAAGATAACTGCGTTCTAGAGTCTAATTACAATAACTGAAAACATCCCGTCGACACAAATCTTAATAACTGGAACTGCTGTAAGAATCAATGCTGCTGTTATAGCATTTCAACCAACCAAAAATGTATGGAAACGGAACTCCTTCACTTGCTTTTGTCATATTTTGATTATATGAGGAAAAGGGTAGTCACAGTCCAGAAAAAGTAGTTAGACATTATTTGGAGGAAATGTGTCAATATGGACTACCCAATGTGTGAGATATTCTTGAAATTTGGCCTCTAGGTCCACTTTAAGTCGACCAGAGGTGTTGATTCAAGCAGAATTTGACCACCATTTTTCATATTTTCTACCACTGAACTCATAAGTTGTTTTTCCGTTAATGCCTGGTCTGCGACAGTAAGTTTTCAGATAATTCTTACGTTTGTAGTTTTTCATAAACAAAATATTTATGGAAGCAACACCATTCTCGCTCATAGCTTGAATTGCACGGAGTAAATAAACAGTGCAAGGTTGCACTCCTGCACTCTTGCAAATATCAGCCATAAAGGAGGAGAACCCTTATGGATTTGCAGATTCACATATATACCATTCTACAGCTAATTCAGAACATCTTAGTGATTCTTTGCTGCAATGTGTAAGTAAAGTCTTATCTTCTTTGTTCGATTTCTCCAAGAAAACTTGTACAGATTTCCCTGGACATGTGCTTATGTCTGTACGCGTAAATTGAACTAGCACGTTCCAAATGAATGTCTTTGAGGAAATGTTGATTTTTTTCCAATGTCCTTTAAATTCCTGTATATGGCTACACTATATTACTAAAAAAAATTCAAGGAATTCTTAGAATATTCTTGCGCTAGATCAACTGGCATTATCCTTAGAAGATAAAATGTTTGGTTGGAAATCTACAAGGAATGTTTTTAAGTGGCCACTCGGCTCATCTGGTGTGATTATGTTGAAGTCTAGTTTGCGTCCAATACTTTCAATACACGAAGCTTTCATCAAACAAAAATATTTATAGCCATTTACTTCTTACACTTTGCAAGCTTTTTTGGAAGTACATATACAGAAGATGCATTATATATGAATGAATCAATACATAAGGCTCACAAATGTATTGTTTTTTTTGTGTATGTAACATGGTAACATTAATTTGTATCGTTCCGCCTTTCAAAATGACTACATAGCTGATTATAATTTAAGCTAAAATTGAATTATGGATTATTATATTCTTTATTCAATGACTTGGAGTTACATTGGTGGAGGAGGCATTATAACATTGTCATATCAACAAAACGTGTCTTGTTAAAGTTCAAAATTTTACCATTAAAGATATTTCATGTGTTTCATCTGATTTGGGATTAGCATTTAAAGCATGTAATGCTCTCAGAAAGTATGGGTTGTTTGTGAAAGTGATCCGGTTTACATCTAGATAAAGAAAACAAAATAATTGCCAATTAGAAACGTAAATGCCTCACTTTGTTTTATGTCTGTTGGCGTCTGGCGGTTTGTTTCAAGAGCTATTAATTTATCTTAAGATAACATCTTGAAAAGTTGCGAATAACCCTCATTAGCCTTTAATTAGAATGACCCAATTTTCCCCGGCTATTATTATTGTTAGTGTGCGCATGTCTTGGATGACGACGATAATGGGGTGGTTTTGGAGAGATTCAGTAATTTTATGTTGTTTTGTTTCAGCTTCAGCACTTTTCATATCTATTAAAACATCAGAAAATATATTTTTCTAGTGCTGGTGGAATTTCATCTAGCTCCTTGTCATCTAATTGTTCTAAATCAGCCGAAGGTTTCAGTAAAAATTCACTGTAATCGGGCACATTACTGGATTATGTATCAGACGAACGCCAAAAAGTGTTTAGTAGAAAATTACCTGTTGACTGAAAGGATACTAGAAACGAGAAAAATTATGTAGTTTGTATTTATTTGCTGAATTTCAGAATTGAAAGATAAAATAATCGCTTCATTCTGTCGTGTTTACAATGTTGGTTTACAGTACAAACACAACTGTAAACAGAAAGTAGTCAGATAAATTCTTATTTCATAATGGTATCACGTAACCTTTTATATCCAATCATTTTGCAGAAAGCCCATTTAATTCATATTAACTGGAATTATATATTAATATTTTTCAGGGTTTTATTGTTGCAGTTTTGTTCTGCTTCTTGAATCCAGAGGTGAGTATAATGCTGCTTTAGACACCCCATTTTTCGCTGACAAGAATATAAAACAAAATGTTTATATTTTTGTACCATTCCTTATATTCCTTCAAAATAAATAAACATGTATAAGCATATATGTATATGTATATGTATATGTATGTATATATATATATATATATATATATATATATATATATATATATATATATATATATATATATATATATATATATATATATATATATATATATATATATATATATATATATATATATATATATATATATATATATATTCTCATTCTCCGTTTCTTTCAGGCACAGATGGAAATTAAAAAAAAATGGTACAGGCTACTGAAGAAGCCTGACCCGCGCGTGCTCCAGTTCTCTCAATGTCAAATGGCTAGTATAAACGGAAACCGTCGTGCGCGCAATGGCTCATGTAAAAGTGCTTCTTATTCTGAAAACCAGGGATTCTTACCGCGGAGGAATACAGACTCTGAAATGAGTTCGTCAGATCAGGGAGGATGTTTGTGTAGATGGACGCTGGACAAAAATGGGAAGTTAAAACAAACTTATGTTGAAAGGGAGGCTATAGCGTTGAAACCGAGGTCGAACGAGAAATGGTTTTGAGTAAATGATGACAATCAAAATTAGCCAGGTGCTTTTGTGTACAATATTTAGGTTGTATTCATTTTTACAACTTTTAATGGCGCCGCTCTTATGTTAAGGTAGTAACAAAACTTAAAAATATACCTTCAAACAATATTACTAAATAATCGTTTATCTATTTTTATTATTATTCTTTCCTCTTCTGTTTATCTAATAAATACACCTGTTTGAATGAAGCGTAATGACAAAGGTAGTCAAAAAGTTCTTTTTATGATAGCTTTTTGAATTTGATGTCATTCTTTTATTTCTCAGAAAGATCCCTCCTTTTTTCACGATTGGAAAATAATAAAAAGATGTAATTAGTTCGTGAAAGTGAAGCACATAAATTACCTGTGTGATACAATGACGTCAATGTGAAGAATATGATGTCATTTGCAGCACCTCTGACCAGCCTCGTTAATTGTTTATGTGGTGTCAGAAGCCTTGTTATTAGATAATTTTCATCCTTACCCACCCAGAACCGTTTCAAAAGCAAATTATAAAATAAAAAACTAAAACTAAGTAAATTAATTATTTTAAGAGAGCTGAGGTCGTAATATGACACTTTTAACTATGTTGATAGCTGTAGTTTCCAGGATTAGGAAAGATAATTATTATTTGATTGAAGATAACTGGATCAAGTTATAATATTTTTTAATTTATAATTTGTTGGATAAGCCAATTCTCGGCATCTAAACATTGAGAATCAAAACTGAAATTACAATATTTTAACGGAAACAAAGGAATTAATCCTTACAAGCGTTCTTTGTTAGCAGTTTATTTATATATATATATATATATATATATATATATATATATATATATATATATATATATATATATATATATATATAAATATATATATATATATATATATATATATATATATATATATATATATATATATATATATATATATATATATATATATATATATATATGTTCGAGTCTAAGATTCGGTGATTGTGGATATGTGAGAATCATTGCCAGTAGCTTCTCGTAAATCGGTGGTTCTTTCCGCGGATTTCCCTCTTGATTCCTCCACCATTAATACTAGCCGCCATGTATAGCCTTTCGTGTGCTGAAAAATGAAATTAAGTACCACAGTGACAACAACAACAACAACACACACACACACACACACACACATATATATATATATATATATATATATATATATATATATATATATATATATATATATATATATATATATATATATATATATATATATATATATATATATATATATATATGCAATAAACTGACGACGAACAGTACGAAACTAGTAACTAAATAGTAACTAGTTAGTTACTAGTTTCGTACTGTTCGTCGTCAGTTTATTGCATCTATTTTAATTAATCCCTGACACACGTGATCCCTTGGTGGATCCAGTACGCTTGAAAGGGTTGTTATTCGCCATATGATTTGTATTATATATATATATATATATATATATATATATATATATATATATATATATATATATATATATATATATATATATATATATATATATATATATATATATATACCCGATCTACAAACCTATATACTAGAAATGGTCATTTATAATTCTGAGAAATTAGGTAGAGTTTTTTGTACTCGTGATGAATGATATATGAATAATGCAAGAATGTGAATTTAATATAGTTTTTGAAATTTTATCAAGCTGTAGAATTTTTCGAAAGATGGTCCAAAATTTCATAGTTTATCTTAATACTTTTCTCTAAGATCTTTAAATCCCAGAATTTTTTGATATTTATGAAACAAAAGTTGCAGTGTGTTTTGCAATGACTAGAATATCTAAATGTCAAAATCGCTCTACGAATGTTAAAAGGAAAGCATGTAGATATATTATATCGCAGCACGCCGAAATGACTATTGCTCCTCTGACCACCTAAAATATATGGATTAGACAGTCAAAACATCTCGATAAAATCGTCATCCCGTCGGACAGTCACCGTATACAAAAATGTAATAAAATAATACTGAATACGTGTGACAGCGAGAACAGGTGCTTGTAGTAATATTTTGTCGTAACTGATTATTATAAGGGTCTTGTTATTGGTATATATTTATTTCATAAAATGCTCATATTTTATAAAGGTTCTTATTGTTGAAAAATGGTGATGTAGAAGATTATTTTTTAGTGAGCTGAATAACTTTTAACATGTAATGAATAAAAAAAGGACCTCGTATATCTTGGGTAGTGCTTAAATAGTCTTTAATTCCCCTTTTTGATGCATGATTGATGTGGTTTTTTGGGGTTAAGGCCTACATTGCTTGACCCTACATCAGATGTTCACCTCTCAAACGACTGCTAATGCCATCTGGTCGTTTTCATTTTCTGGACTTCCAGAGGTAAATTGGAAAAACCATGCCGATAGCTATATTATTTTTTAAAAACAAAAATATTTTTCATAACTTATTTATTGCACTTTTAGATGCTAGTATTTTCTACTCTGGCAAAATTCATTTCTTTCATATTTTAATAATTGCTGAATTTAGTTTATTTTGGACTAGTTCATGTTTATTACAGAGCCGATGGGAACTGACATAACCGTCTGCTTTTAGCATGGTTTACATAATTATTACAAGTAAAGAAATTTGAGTTACATTACCTGATTGTAGAATAAAATGTGCATTATACCGGTATCTCTCTCAGAAATGCATAATAACTGTAGAGCGGAGCATTTTATATAAATTGCACTGTAGCGCTGTTGAAAGACAATATAATGTTCAGCGGATCTATTATCTTTGCTTCGTGAATCGGGTCATCTGTATGTTTCGCCTTCCTAGATTATAGATGTAAAGAGAATTCCAGGTACCAGTCCGGGTAAAAAAAAAAAGAAAACAAAAACAAGAAGAAAAAATCAAAATACACAACTTTATTTATACCAAGCTGCTACCCTTTCATATAATTTATTATTACATAGTCCGTACAGTTTTCGTAGAACATGATCCGTTTTTTATTTTTAATATCAAAACGTGATACGTGTCACTTTATGTGATTATGGTTGGTCCAAATAAGCCCATGAAATTAGTGCGCAGTATTCTCTTCATGGATTTGCTGCGAAGGTGGGACAACATTTTTGATCTGCATATTTTTTTTATATTGAATGAACCTTTTGGGCAGCCTTTTCTCAACTCAAGTCACCAACTGGAATTGGGGAGAAAATGTATCGTCTGTCTGAATACGGCCAATTTACTGCCGCAGTCTTGTTATGTCATCATGTATAATATACCATCAGGTGAAAACCTCAAGACAAGAACAACAACAAGAAAAACTTATGCTATTGCTTAGTTGATAGCTGGTGTATGGGGAATGGGGGGTATACCTGTAACATGGAATCTACCCTTTATACAAGCGTAGTTTAAATGCTAACTTATAGAAGTAAATAAACTCACCTCTGTTCACAGAAGAATGTAGACATAAACCGGTCTCCCAACTGCAGCTTATTTACGATGTAATAATGTGAGGCAATTAAGACTGAAAATTAAGATTGTTTATATCTTCAATAGGCTGCTGTTCCACTTAAAATACTAGATATATCCCGTAACAAAAAGAAAGTGTTTCTCAGGTTTTGCAGGTGAATAAGTTAAATATATAATCCTGTTGATTGTAAATGCAAGATCAAGGAGCTATTCCTAAGTCAGAAGTACATGTCCTCTAAATGACGTAAAACAAATTGCATGTGTTGGATGAAAACTTTAAATAGACCATTTCTTGAGAAACTGGGCGCAATAACCTGAAATTTTAATTTGTTGCGCTCTTTCTAGTCTTATTCTGCATGTTTTAAAGCTGACCTTTATCAGAACGCTTCTTTAGAAATTTTCTTCGGTATAAAGGTATAGGTTTTGCTTCGTACAATATAATTATTTTAATTTAAACACACAGAAATATTGATATCTTATCGATTTTTTGTGTGAACCCATCAAGGTCCTTTTCCCTTTCGAAGGTTGTTATGTAATTTAATTTATATTGTTTGTTGGCTGTTCTCTGTGATTAAATATTGCGAATATATGTACTTTGAATTGACCTTTGTCCTAAATCAAATTAATGATGTACCTATTCATTGAGATTTTTTTTAAACAATATAATAAATATCTCATATTTCCCAAACAGTATAGATTATATATTCCAATTATTATCAATGGAATTAAACATGTTTATTCTATACAAATGTAGGATATTAGTTTTTCATCTGGAAATTTATCAACACTTGTTGACAATTTTGTATGTTTTAGAAAGGAATCTGAAATACATCCTGGCTCTTTTATTGTGTTTTAGCTTTTCATAATGTTGCTTACTTAAAACATTACTCATTTTTGCAAAAACATCTGAAGCGGATTCATTCCTATTGATATTCAGCTTTTAATTTTGGTGGATTTATTTATTCAAATTATTATCCACTGGATAAATTAATTCAGAATTAAAAGAAATTCAGACAAGGATATTTTGGATTATATTATTGTGATACATAAAAAACTCAAAACATCACCACAATCTAAGCCATTGGTACATACGCACATTGGAGACCACAGGTACATAACAATTTGGAATATATTTGGAATTCCACTGGATTTCATTTGGAAATCTATGAATTTGGACTTGTGATAGAACTTTCAGGACCTCCTTGAGATTTAATTCACAATCTCTAAGTTGCCATTACATTCTGAATTTGTATTCCATTCTAGGGAAATATATTATTCGTTAAATTTTACAAACGCGTGTTGATTTTCGCTCTTTTCTGTTACTTAGTTTAATACCATAGAGTCGTACGAAGGCAAACTTTGGCCTAGTCAGCACCCTAAGCGTCTTTTACGTTTTTAATATAAATGCTGTTTACGTCGTGTTTGACTTGAATTATAATAATAAAGAACAATAAATTAATATATATTTAACAACCATACCAATGCAGCAATGGCTTTAGAAATGACTGGAGCAACTAGAATGAGCGAGCCTGAATCACTTAGTCATCGCGGAAATAACCCCTGTCCCTTCCTCCCGAAAAAAATTAAGAGAAGAAAGAACTGTCAACTTAAAACTGAGTCTTATGTTGGCAGTAATTTTGAGTTTGTTTAGTATTTTTAATCAAAGATTGATATTTATATTTTAAGCATCATTCATATCGGTTGTATCACATAGTTCGATCATTTATTTTGGGTGTATCATAGAGTTCTGTCATTCATTTCGGTTGTATCACAGAGTTTAGTCATTCATGTCGGTTGTTTCACACAGTTCAGTAATTTATGTCAGTTGTTTCACACAATTAAGTAATTCATGTTGATTGTATCACAGAGTTTATTCATTCATTTCGTTTGTATTACAGAGTTTAGTCATTCATGCTGGTTGTTTCACACAGTTCAGTCATTCATGTCGCTTGTATCATAGAGTTCAGTAATTCATGTCGGTTGTATCACAGATTTCAGTTATTCATGTCGGTTGTGTATCGCATAGTCCACATTTATGTCGGTTGTATTACAGAGTTCATTCATTAATGTCAGTTGTATCACAGTTCAGTCAATAATGTCGGTTGTATCACATAGTCTAGTCATTCATGTCGGTTGTATCTCAGTTCAGTCATTCACGTCGGTTGTATCACCGTTCAGTTATTCATTTCCGTTGTATCAGAGTTCAGTCGATCATATCCATTGTACCACAGTGTTCAAGTTTAAATGGCTTCATGAATTCATTTGACAGGAGCTTAAAATGTTTATATTTGTTAAAATGGAATGAAATGAATGTTTGTTATTTTGATTTGTACCTTAGTTGGTCCTAAAGAGAAATAGCCTGTCAAGAACAATTATCCATTACACGAGTATGCGAAGATTATAGTGTTTTCGTTTCATAAGTGACTAATATTAATTGTTGTCTGCATTACTCAATGGAATATTAATAAACAATCTAGAATAAATACACTCATACGAAACAAAATAAATTTTGAACACGAGTTAAATATGAACATATCCGAATGGCTGGTGCTATATTGTGTGAAACTTTGTCAGTTTTCAGAGACCCATCTTTTATACTGTAAACGCAATACAACAAATTAATTTTGAATTGATTTTGTAGCAGGGTATTTAAGGCATGCATACAAATGCCGATATGAAAGAAGTCATTAGATTTCAACGAGTTAGATTGCAACAGCGTCGCTCAAATAGGGACTTTTGAATCCTTTGGAAATCACAGCAAGTTATAGCTATCAGGTTTGCTTAGTTATGGTCAAAATTGTTAACTCCACCATTACAAACGTAACAACTTCACACATGTTGAAAATATGATGAACTACATACTGTCCTGCTTGTATTTGATCGACAATATTATAATAACACCGATTAGCCTGTGGGGACATTGACCGGAAACGTTCATTCCAGGAACGAAAAGATAACCCTTACTAAATCTGAGTTTTTAATTTAAAGAAATAATTAATTGACCTATCGATAAACAAAACAAGCTGACACGTTAATTCTATCATGTTCTCATAATTACCCTAATATAATCAATAGCTACGCGTCGTTATATCGTTACTTCACGTTTACACCTCATTTATATCTTTTTTGATTTTTTTCTAGACTGGAAAACGCACCGTTACTCGTTGTCTTAATTCACATCGTATCGCTTATATTACAAATATTCTCGGTATGAATTTTAAGTTTTTTGGAGACGTTTTGTTCGTTCCATTTCTAAAATAAAATGTATCTGGAGAATGTATGAATTGTATAAAAGGCGTGTGCGCAACACATTCACCATTAAATTTCAAAACCATTATTGCATAAACATATTTGTTTTAAAATAAAGCCATTATTTAATGACTAATATAAGCTATATTTCTCACAGGAGAAACATTACGTTGCAAATTTGCTGAGCTGTTGACCTTTTTGCATTTTCAAATGATTTTAAAATTCATAATATACTTTAAAGACTATATTTTCTGAATTCTGTTTTCAATCCAAACTTAAAATGTCTCCATTATTTCTTCTCACTGTTTAACGAGCGCAAACTCGGAGTACAGCCTAATGCTTCCCAACTTCTCTCTGTTCTACCTCTAGCGACGTTCAAACATGCACTGACGGGAAAATGGAGGTGGTCTGGACAAATCTCTTATTGAGACTCCGCCCTAGATTTGATTCTCTCGGTATCGATTAGATACAATCAGGTCTCTTAAAAACTTGGATAATTTTATAAATTACCTGTCGTACTCGGGTTTTCGGTCCAGAACTCGCTAAAAGCTAGTCGTGACATCATTAACTGAGTGCAAAAGAAACAAAGCGTTTCGATCTCCTTTTGAATTTAACATCGAACGGGTGGGTCTGTAATGTTGAAGCAAACAGACAGGAAGTTTATTTGTCCAGAACCGGTCTATAGTCGTAATCTTATATCATACGTATTGACATTAATCCTGGTGTTCTTAATTACGAATAACGAATTAACCATAATAAAAAAGGTGCATACATGAAGCATGAAGCATCAGCGACTTTTTTCCCACAATTTAACAGGGTCATTATACATTATTGGTTTTCTTTAATACGTGCAAATCCAGTCCCCATTGATAAACGTATAATTGCTGTCACTGACAAATCTCGGATTAGCTGCCTCGTTGATGACTTTACGAACTGCAAGCAGCTTTGATTAGGTCACTGATAGAGTAGACGTAGCCATTTTTGATGACGGTGTTTGTGTTACTAATTCGTATTTGATTTCGAAGCGTCTGAGCTGCCTGCGAGCCCTGTTGTTTTGATTGACCCACAACCGCACATTTAATACTCCATATAATTCGCATTACTCGCTTAACAATGCATGCGTCGCGTGATGATAAGGCTGTGAGTGCTTTAAATGCACTAGCAAATAATCCACCAACAACATCGCCGAGCCCATTTCCCAAGTTGGTTATTATGTACACAGGCTTTCTCGCATTAAATAGGTAAACGGGTTTCACACGTACACATACGATTGTCGTTATTATTATTATTATTATTATTATTATTATTATTATTATTATTATTATTATTATTATTATTATTATTATTGTTGTTGTTGTTGTTGTTGCTGCTGCTGTTGTTGTTGATGATGATGTTAAATATCATGTTGATTTCTAATGTACAGTTGTATCTTCATTGTTTCACTACTCAGAATAATCACGTAACAACTTTGATCCACAAACAAAAAAACGAATATGTCTCAAGTGCTTATTATGATCCGGCTGAAAATAGGTGCAGCAGGCGAAGTCGATATCAAGCCATCTGGTTCCACGGTTGGTAAAACCCCAAACAACATATAACCCTGAACAACTAAAGCTGTCTGTTCCTATCTGCTTTCATAACTACCACTAACGGAGTCAGATATTTAATTAACCCGAGTCGTTGAATTAAGTCTCAAATTATCAGGCGCAATATTGTATCCAGTCCTATTGGAACCTGCACACAAAATGCACACAAGTTCGGGAAGATCTATGAGCTATCCAAGCACTATCCTCTACGACATCTGTCCAATATTGACCAGATATCGTTTAGACTCAATAGCAATAACGAAACTGTGTGTCGGCTCTAGTTACATGTAAAGTTTGGATTCCTTGCCAGTCATCTTCGAAATTTTCCATCGAACTTCATCATTGATTTGAAATATTATCGTACGAAACTGTATTACATTTAATATTATGCCATGCGTTACCATTTTCTGATGAAAACATTTGTGTTATTTGCGGGCAGACCGAATATTAGTCCAACTGTGTATTACACTCGCAGCAATGCTAGAGCGATCGCAAGTGTTAGTATTTCACCAGCGGACAATGATGCCGAAAACGTCACCCTGAATTCTGGATTTCTGGATGAGATGGTAATCATTAAGGTCATGTTCTAGGCTATGATTGCAACCAGCTTTTGCATTGATGCATAGGTTTCTCGTAGAACACACACCATCTTAACTGTGTCAAGACTCATGGTCGGTGTTGTACATATCAAGAATATCTTCAACAACTCCATGCGTCTCTGTCTATAGGACTTTTGTGAGCAATTGCTGACAAATGTAAGTAGTTTCAATAATAATGTCGGGTTCATGAACTGATCCACAAGTATTTCCAATCGACCCGCGAGATCGTTAAAGTCACAGAGTCCACCAAAGCCCTCTCCTTCATTTGGTGTGTGTTGCTGGTGCTGTGTTTGTATCTGTTATGTTATCAAGCTAGACTGTTCGTTGTCTTCTTCTTGTATACGTTTTGGTGTTACCGATGGAGTTGTACGTTGTTCTTGCTATTTCTGGGGTTTTGCAGGTTTGTTTCTTGTAACATTTTCTTGTGGAGGCGCGACTACTTGTCTATTTCTTATTCTTTTGCCTCAGTTTCAGGAGTAAATTCTGGTTGATCCGAATATCCTTCTGTCATGGTATTGCTATTGGCTGGTTGATCTTTTCCTGTTCTGTGCTGATTTATCATAACATTTTGTATCGTTTGTGCTGCTTTGTCTTCTTTTCGAGCTTTCATCAAATCAAGCATATTATTAAAAGAATTGAAGACCTTGCCAGATGCTTAATTTATCTCCAGCAAATTACGCACTTGACCCAAACCATTTTTATGTTATTTAATCGTTCTTTAATCACTAAATATTTCCAGTTGAGGGGTTGGGGTATTTAAGACATGCGCGAAAGGGGTCTCTGCTGATCCACTGGCAACTTTCTTTATTAAAGTTTTGTTTTGGTGTGTGCATCAATGGCCGGTATCGGGGCGGTGACGGAGAAAGTGAATCTTCAGCTTCTCCGACGTCTTCATTTTCTCTGACGTTAGCCACCATCTCTGACGAGAGGATAATATCATTTGCAGCTAATTGTGTTGTTTTCTCGATACTCTTGGTATGTTTAGCTATCTTACGAATTGGACCAGGCGCTTCTTATTTTCCTGGAAGCGCAGCTACTTGTTCTCCTGCGACCTTGTAGTCTTTATTAATATCGGCAATTTCCTTTGTATGTTTAATCAGCGTCACATATGTTTGTTCAAATCCTGCTTTGAGATTTTCTCATGCTGTCCGTCGTGATTGTAACATATCTTTGACGTTCTGCAGCTTTCTATAACATTTAGAATCAATCCATGTTGTTCTTGAGCCTCTTGACAGCTCGTCGCTTTTCACACATTTCGATAGTATCACTGCGGGACATTTATTATTATGATTGTTGTTTTTCTTATTGTTTAATCGGTACAATCAAACCAGCTTGATATTTAAACCCGCGACTGCAAGTTCTAAGTCAAATCAATGGCGAGAAAACTATACTCCTCTTAAGTAATCCACACAAACATGCCACGAAATTCATCTCGTGTGTGGTCATCGGCTGACCAAGTCCAATGAATAATCCCAAGGTCATGTGCGTCAGTGTAACGAAATATAATGGGCATATTACAGTTGTTGCAAAACACTTTGGCATATGGGCGTATAGTTGGACATCCTCGTGAAAATATTTGTGCGGGATTGACTTGGTCTTTAAGCATAAAAGCGTTTTAAACGACAAGATTGTTTTAATTTCATCCAAATCGTCACTGATAGTGGCTTCCTCAATGGAAGAAAAGAAATCGTCGTATTGTTGTTGCCATTTCTCAACGCTTTTTGAAAATCCTTAAAAACATAACACGGCTTATCATCAGCCAATTGCGCATTCACACAACCGATCCAGGTTAACCAAAATAAAACTATATTTATCAACAGCAATTACTCGAACTTGTGTTTGATGAGGAACAAAAAAGTTTACGTTTATCAGGAAGGCTGAAAACAGTTTAAAATGTTGGCGCGGTGATATCGCGACTGAATTGACAAAATTACTAAGTACAACGTGGAGTAAACATCCAGGTAAAAAACGTCTTCCTAACTATAATTAAATTTGAAATTTGAATACCGGTACTTGTGATTACTGTGTTTTTGTTTGATAATACAAGGCCACTGATGCAATACGACGTTTTGGTTCATCCTCAGTACGAGGACGTTTTCCTCTTTCTCGTCTAATGCCGTAAAATGTCGGGAACTTTTGTTATCGATGTTTTTTTTGAAAAACCCTACTTTTTCAGGATCAGAATCTACAAACGCTTCAATCGTGATGATCATTTTATCGATTTCTGTTTTATTTCTGTCTTTTGTGGCATCTGTTTGCTCTTTGTAGCTTTAATTTATTTCTGCGCACTCTATAGTACTCACGAACACCTCCACTGGGCTAAAATTAGTTGTTAGCGCACCTTTACTCTGATGCCAAACTTAAAGCAGGTTTGTACACCTAAGCACTTAATATTTGCCTTTGTGTTTTACATTGCTCATAATGCCATGTTCTGCCACAAAGTTCGTATTTTCGGAGTCATAGAGCTTCGCAATTGTTGCGTCAAATGATAGAGCTTCCTTTACATTCGCGTGAACTTATCTGATTTAAACGAACGTACTTATAGCATAGATATGGTTTGTTTTCGCCTATTGACAGTCTCCTTAGAAGCAATGTCTTTAACGCTGGGCGGATAGAAAACATCATACTATCCTTCATCCCTCCGATATATGGTATATCAAAGTATTAAAACTTGTATTATCAGATAAAATGCCTCATTGTTTTCGATTTCATCGAAACGATATCGAAGGTAACGTTTCCAGACCAAACAAGCTCAAATGATCCATCACTGAGTATTGTAACAGCTAGAGATGTAGAAAAATATATGCTCTGGTAGTCAATAATATTGACTTCATGGAAAGGAAGCAAATATCCTGGAGATATGTTACTTCATTGTTTTATCAATGACATCCATCTGCAAATTGTTCTCAATATTTATGCTGCCACAACTCTACAACGTTGTATATTACTTCGTACAAAGCATTTGTTTCATAGCCTGCTCTTGAACATCTTCGCTACTTACATCGTCAGAAAGAGGAGTCGCTTTAGACGCAGTGGGAGATTCATGCTATTTTGGAGGGTGTACTCTTTCATGCACGATATTCTTCAGCTTCTGTTCAGTTTTATTTGCCTCAAAAATCAGGCCCACTTTATTTCGTTCTATTCTAAGGTCACTTTGAGATTCGCCAGTTTAATAATGTGTTTCATATGCATTGCAGATAATGCTTATAAAAACTGTTTTGCATCTTTGATGAACCTATATGATGCATTCAAGCAATAAAGCGATCTCATTTTTTTCTGTCAAATTTTTTACATTCCTTTTTTGTCAGTGCAATTTCAAGACATGCTATATAAACTTTAGTACAATGAGTAATATTGCTTTGAAGAAAAATGAATACAAGCATGTCTGTAGGCACTATTGATAGAAAATACAATACATACATTCCTTGCATTGAAGCTAAGAGTCTCAATGCGATCAATAAATTGTATTCAGTTATAATCACAGAGAAAACCTCCAAAATCTTCAAGCAGACAACTGCTTATAGAACGAAAACACAGCTCGTAGTGTATATATTGCGGATCTAAAAAAGGTATTTGACAAGTCAGTTTTGTCATCATTTAGTGTGATGTCTGAAAACATTTCTCATAAATTTAACATATTATTAGAAAACTCACTCTGTTTTCAACAATTTATTTTTAATTATAAAATAATTAAATCAATAATAACGAATACTTTACTAAGTTTAAATATTTGATTAAAAGCCCATGAAGAATTAAAAACCTAGACGTCGCATTAGGCTCCGGAATGTTTCATTTTGAACCTGTAAATATTTCAATTAGTAAGGTTATGTATGAGTTCCAAATGAGCATGGATTTATCATGCAATGAAGTATGTAAGGTAGATATTGCTTAGAAATTATGTCAGCGATTATCGATAAGAGCGATAAAGCTTCATCTGCGTCATAATTTAGCACATATGCTTCTGGACATTATTAATGCATTAAATCAATTCGGAATCACTATTTCTTTTCCTGAGGAACATGATATTGCTCAATGACCGGCTAAGTCTGCAATTTGTACAAAGGATATATATGAGTGTTAAATAATAAATACATATTAAAGAATTTTATTTTATTTTTCTACCCGCGAATCCCTTTATGTCGATTGAAGTAACCTTTTCTAAGCGATATTACAAGATATTTTAATGTAAAATGCTCTACAATAATATATATATATATATATATATATATATATATATATATATATATATATATATATATATATATATATATAATCTGAGTAAAGGAAAAGGTGGATCCAAACAAAACTCCGACTAATCAAAAAGACACCATAAAAGAATGGATCGAAAGTTTCTTATAAAATACCGTCTGCAGAAGTTGGATACAGTCAGTCCCATGGTGACTATAAGTAAATCAAAATCGTTGTTTATAATAGCTTAAAAAATTATGACATACCTGAATACATTTAAAAGTTTCAAGAGAGTTTCGGGTTTTATTGGGAAGGAGGTGCGCAAAACTGAAATTTGGAATCGAAATTTGTTTCTGCATTCGGATGTGAGGGCTTTTATTTACTGAACAAAACCGTAATATTAGAAGATTAGATTCTGGACCACATAGTACTTTCAACTCCGAGGATATTCAGGTATACCGAGGGTTCGGTTTTGAGGGGTTTCACTGTGCATATGTTGTTAGTCCTTGGAGTTCGAATATGACAATGACATCACTTAGTGGATTGTTGTCCGTGACTACATAAGTCACTGATCAGACCAATTGTGTTTTGCACTATGTGCGACACACTAGACAGAAGATATAGTTTAGGTTGCTTAACCCACAGAGGACATGCTTCAGTTCTGAGATTTTACACTGCTCACACATCTGTAATGCCTATGCAGTTCTCCTAAGGTAACAGTATTAAGTTCCACCATGAAGGGGACAGGTGGGACCATTCTATGCGAGATCTTCCTAAGTCTCATGGCCAATGTTGAACAGTTTCAATGATGAGTATTTGACGCGTTTCTGCTCACCTTACTGAGATGAAATGCCCCCTTTCAGCCCGCGGTAGATCTTTGGTAATCGCTAATCTGGCAACCTGGTGACTTGGCCTGGCAATCTCATTGGTGATTTCATCAGCTGGGTGTAAACGCTTTGAATGCCTGTCCGCGTGAGAACCTCCATGTCTGAGATCGTGTCCTGACATATTATCCTCGTTATATTACTCATGCAACTCATGTACAAATGGTTTAGCTTCTTACCATGGCGTCTGTAAACCATAAAGAGCCGTTTTAAGAAGTTGGGGGGGGGGACTAGGCACAAACACTAAAATGCTAGCACAACCGACACCGAAATTTTGTTTTCAGGCCTTCGTGGAGCACCCTGCTGCGCAGGGCTTTGGCACGTGCCTCGCGTGCCTATGGCTTAAAACGGCACTGACACCATCCATGATTCACATGTATACAACAGGGTCGGCAACATTATGTCTTTGTGGCCATTCAGCTTTGTATGTATTCTGAAGCTTCTACACTCCTACACATTTGCGCGTAGCCTATCGAATGTCACATTTGTTTCGGCAGTCGTGACGTTGTTTTTTCCATCGATGTAGACTGCGCGTGACAGTCTACTGTCGAGATAAGTGAATTTTTCCACTAGGTGGAGGGTTTGGCCATTCCATGAGATTATAGAATCTATGCAAAACTCTCCTGCATGGGTTATTTAACATCATGATACACCTTTTGTTTCAACAACGAAAACATTAAAGAAAAATATGATTCTGAAGGGTATAAAGTGAAACTAAGATAGCAAAATAGCCAAAACAAATGGGATGGTTTCACTTTTACCAATTTTTACTGCCTTTTTCTATTTGTATTTGTTCCAATGAAATTTTGAATTTCTCCCTGAATTTGGGATACATGGAAACAGTGTTCCCTGCCCAATTAATCATATGTGAAAATGCAACAGCATGACTATAATGTTCTGTTGAACATACTGTGACCTTAATAGATGAATTGGTTACATAAATAAAGCCATCTATTTCTCAATAAAACTTATCTCATTGCATGAATAATGTTTAGTTACTAAATAAATAAACATACATACATACATACATACATACATACATACATACATACATACATACATACATACATACATACATACATACATACATACATACATACATACATACATACATACATACATACATACATACATACATACATACATACATACATACATACATACATACATACATATACACACACAAACACACACGAACAAACACACACACACACACACACATATATATATATATGTATATATATATATATATATATATATATATATATATATATATATATATATATAACGATTGTATCATGGACAAAATATTGCAGAATATTGGATATATGATATATTTTTCCGTGAAGCGAATGTTTTCGAATCAACACAATCAAATGATGACTAAAATATATCGATGTCAAAATTATTCCAATATAATCTCAAAAAACGTATGTTAAGTAAAGAGCATAAAATTTACCAAAAAATGATATCAATCAGGTAGGCTCACCCTCAACTATGGACAAAGGACAATCACACACACACACACACACACACACACACGCACACATATATATATATATATATATATATATATATATATATATATATATAGAGAGAGAGAGAGAGAGAGAGAGAGAGAGAGAGAGAGAGAGAGAGAGAGAGAGAGAGAGAGAGAGAGATTTCTCTGATAACTTCTAGCTTCTTCTATTGAGGTGATTAACTGACTACTGTCTCACACTTCCGGTGCTCATGAGATCGCAGACAACTAATATCCTTCATCGTACTGTAAGTATCGAATATCTACTTTTTCCAATGATCCACCACGCGTATTTAGAATTAGTCAGATTTCCTTCTTTGAATGCTCTCTGATACAAATTGTATACACGACTAATTGGAAAATCCAGATTTTACAAGTTACCCCCATAATGGATTGGCGATTAGCCATGGCACCAATGAAGTTGAATTTATCATCCGTTGCATGAGAAAATTGGTTCGATGCAATTGCAACTTCTCGGTCAATCCTTATTTCATAAATAAAATAGGTATTCCGAACGGCAGATGACAGTTATGATCAGTAGGACTAAACTAACCACTCCAATATTTAACTTTATTGAAGTGTACACTAAGAGACGTATGGTAATGTTTCATACGCTAATCCCTTTTACGAAAGATATTTAAGAACAAAACATTTTAGTTACACTAAACAAATATTTTTTAAACGACGTAATAGGTGTTACTTACAAAATTAATATCTTTCAAGGTTATTTCTTTTGCCGCACTGTCTGAAACATAAATGTTGCTGTTAATGTTCTTTTGTTTTTAAAAATGTAACACAGTATATGTGTCTAAAATGTAATTCTCTCTCTCTCTTTCTCTCTGTATATATATATATATATATATATATATATATATATATATATATATATATATATGTATATATATATATATATACGAATGGTTTGTTAAGTTCGAAGGCTAAAAAAAAAACAACAACACAACATCAGAAACGCAGGCGTCGCTTTCGGATTCAAACGCGTTCCTTTCCTTTTGGTTCTGCAAATATCTCAATTTGTAAGCTGATGCATGAATTCCAGACTGCGTATATATATATATATATATATATATATATATATATATATATATATATATATATATATATATATATATATATATATATATATATATATATATATATATATATATATATATATATATATATATACATAGATAGATACATAGATATATACATATACAGAGAGAGAGATAGAGAGAGAGAGGATCTCAAATGGATATTAATTTAATATTGCATTTATGAAACGAGCCTTGGCGAGCAAAAGCTGGACACTATTAAAGGAGTTTCATAAATTTAATATTAAATCGTTACCCATTTGAGATTTTGTTATCTCATATTTTTTCTATTTCAGTGGAAATTATACAGATAGAGAAAATATAGTCCCAAACAAAGCTAAACTGGTAAAAGTAGATTGTAGTTTTACAAACTATAAATCAAAGAAAAAGCTTCTATCCGAATAAACATAACATTTTATAGTGACAAAATCATTTTTCAACACAGAATGATCAATGCGATGTGATGCTGTTGTTTGATACGGTACACAGTACAATAAGCAGACAGTAGAGTATACGTTTACCATAGAATATCACTTTCATAAGTAAACGTTAAATTGTTGCGATTTTTATGTGAAATAGGATTACCAGATGCAAAAATTTCCACATTTACTACAATGCATTTGTGACCGGATATTTGCTAAGTAAAGATGTTGTGGTTGGATAAAGTTCTGTCAGTTTGGAGATCCATTCATGTCCAGATTCTTCGGTGAACAGATGTTAGTTTATTTACATCTTTACGTTGAGATTTAAACCACGCTTGTATAAAATACTTTATATCTATGTTATAGATATATCCCCGCCATCCCTTAGTTTTACTCCTTATTGTTGTTCTTGTCTTATAGTTTTGCACCATTTTTATTATGATGTTATTGTTAAACATGACATAACAAATCTTTGTGTGGTAACATAGCCATATTCAGACAGCCTAGATAATTTTCCTCAATTTTTTTTTTCACGAATCGAGGAGTTGAAATATGTTCGCCGAAAATGTTCATTCAAAGAAAAACATTCCAGAAGACGGGAATAGGAATATTTTCCCACAATCCCAGCCAATCGGTAAAGAGGAGCTTGCACAATAATTTTATCATGGGCTTATTTGAACCAGTCAAAATCACATAAAGTGATATGCTCACGTTAAAATATCCAAAATATTATACTGCATGCGCTGTAGGAAAACTATACCGACTATGTGATATATATATATATATATATATATATATATATATATATATATATATATATATATATATATATATATATATATATATATATATATATATATGTACTCAATGAAAGCAATATATATTTTCATGTTACGATTACTTGTCAGTGTCAGAATTAATTCAGTTTCACATTGCCTACGAGCTGCGACCGTGAGATCAACGATGAACGACATCACCACCTATCTTATATGGACCTCGAATTTTCCGTTCATTCCTGCACTGCCAACCTTTGTCCAATCGTCCTTCACCTGAACCCTTGCCAGTCGACACTTGAACGATTCGAGAACGTCTCTAGACCTAGACTTCTTGCTCAGAATTTACTATGGTACTTGGAATTTGTACATAGATTTTGCCAGGAAATTTTCGGAAGCTGTTTCCTTAAATAAATAATATGTCTCACAATAGACAATAGGTCACCTTTCTAAGTATATATCTATCTTTGTACATTAACCAGTTCAGAAAAAGACGCATAATTCTGTCGTACTCACGTCCACTAATTCCTATGTTTACAAACAGAGAAGGCTATTACATGTATCCTGGCATTAATTCGGGTCACGCTAGCGGGAATCCTTTAGATTTCGCTTCACGCTAGCAAGTTTGTGCCCGTATTTAACACCCCTTGACTTCTTACTTTAAACTCTAGTAGTGTTAAATTACATATGGCTTAGCCTATCAAATCTAACTATTATAAATTAGTTTATGTGATCAATTAAATGTTATGAACAAGTATATGAATATGCACTTAATAGATCAATTAATTGTTAAGAACTAGTATATGAAAATAAGCTCAATACATGACATACTAGACTGAGATTTAATTCATAAATCTACGAACATCACCCATCATTTATTAAGCTGAATTGTACTGAATTATTAAACATACCTACGTATCGAATATTCAATTACATGCAATCTTGACAATTATCTCAAAGAACTTTCAATTATATGCAATTTTGTCAATTCTTCCAATGAATTGATAATTAGAAAATCAAAGAATAAAATGTCTTGACTAACATTTCACTAAAACCATGCAAAAATGAAATCATGCATACATACTTCATAACATCAAAAATTTTAAAAATAAATCAACAAATGAAATAGCATATTAAAATTTGGAAACTATGATTGAGTACCTTTGCCGTTTCTTATTCGTTTTCCACGATCCTCCAATGTATAGTCTGTCTCATGTCTGCGACGACTATCTAGCTACTTACTCAATCAAGGGAAAAATGTACTTTCTACGTTAGTCCAGAGTCCTTCTTACTTCTCGCAAATAAGATTGAAGACTATAGAATGTTTCCACAAGTAAGACCACTAATTCATTACAAGAGTTACGCCCTTAAGTTTCCAGTAACCAATCGTAATCGACTGTTTCCTAAATTCTCTTACGTAGAATTTTTGATTGACAAAACAGCTAATCATGCCGTTAATTAACGTTATGTTAAGCAATCCATTACTGACATGCTTCCCCTTTTTAACCGATCGATTTTGGAAGAGCGTTATGCCAAAACACATGTACTATAACAGGTGACTCGGTCAAGTTTCGTCGCATGGAACGAATTTCCTTTTTATCGTTCAGATATGAAATGGGAATAATCATATAACTGTCTCTAGCCCTTTCTACTTTAATTATGTTAACTTTGGTACAAATTTTATTTAATCAATGCTTCTAAGAGTTTTCAAAATTCGACTCATCACAATATATATATATATATATATATATATATATATATATATATATATATATATATATATATATATATATATATATATATATATATATATAATTTGGTAGCTTAATAAATTTCCAAATTTGAATCGAGTTTCCAAATTCAATTTTAAATTGAAATTGTTTAAGTTTTCGGAGTTCAGGGATTTATGTTTACTAGATAAAAACGGACCCCAACTTTTTTTTAATCCTTAGAAGATTCCGTTATATCGAGGATTCGATTTTGTGGGTGTCACTGTTTCACGTTGTTCATGCTTGCATTTAGAAGATGACGATGACATCACTGGTCTGGTTTATGTGAGGACGTGATCAGGCTACTTTTTTTTGGAGCACTGATTATTCAAGAAGGAAACAAACCTGAAGGTCAACAAAACGATTGTGGTGCCAACCTTGTTGTATGCATGAGAAACACATATATAGCGCAAAGGCCTTGCCATCAGGCTGAAACAATTTTAAGAGTTGCTTCATAAAATGAGGATAATATATCAGGACAATGTCTCAGACACTGAGATTCTCACACGTGCAGGCATTCCACATATTCACACATAGCTTATGAAATCACTTATGAGATTAGCAGGCCACACCATCTGGATGTCAGACTAGCGACTACGGTCATATTTAGCAAGATGAAGAAGGGAAATGGGTACTGGAAATGTAAGAAGAAACCCTTTCAGTCTCAGTTTTGAAACACATGAACATTGTCCCCGAATCTTGATAAGATCGCAAACAGGATTGTTTCATTAGTCTCATCCATACTTGAGCTAAAGACCACGTGGTGAGAAGAACTTCAAAAGCAGTGCAGAAATACAAGCAGCTCAAAATCTTGGAGCTGCAGTATGTCCTATGTTGGTCAGGCAGCCCAAACGGCATCTTATGACCAGTGTACCTTAGATAGTTCAAAACAAAGATACGCATGGTCAGTCAGTCACGTGCTGACATGAACCAGTCCATTTGGTGATGTCATGGTCATGTTAGAACTATAAAGAGGAACCCGTCAAAACATAAACCTCGGTATACCGGAATGTCCTTAAGATCAAAAAATACTGGGTATCAAGAATTTTTCCCCTATGATATCGTATTTGTTTAGCAAACCTCTCTATTGAGAAAAACTAAATAAATTTCAATTCTATACCACATCTCACCCACACAAAATCGAAACTTACTTTAAATTTGGTAATGAATTCAGATGATAATTTATGTACATGGCACTTACATTTCTTGCTAACTGTTTGCCGGGATGTCTTGCCAACTGTCGGCCGTGATGTCTTGCCAACTGTCGGCAGCGGCCAACAGTAGGCTGGCTAGTGTTGTTATTTGACCTAAAGCATATCGTCCAGAGGTGTCAGAGGATAAGACATTGTTAATGCAAATTATACTCAAAGGAGCAAAATATTGTTTTAAAACAAATTATTTCTTTGATCTTGAAGATTATTCGTATACTGGCACATGAATTTAGGTTAATAAGGTACAACTGCGGATTGATTTGGCTATGGTCATCAATTTCACATAAAGGAAAAAGTTACTTTAAAAAATCGATATAAATGGGATTCGCAATTGGCAAAATAAAATTAACTTCTTTCTTCTTATTCTAATTTTTATCTGACATAAAAATTGTCATGATCACTTTAAAAATGATACATCGTTTGGACAAATTGCACACTTTGATGGTCTTTAGGTTATATGATTCTTTGGAGAAACCATAATTATTAAAACTGAATTGATTTAATATGCCATTAATGTCTCCAGAAGCAGATGTGCAAAATTACGACGCAGATGAGGCTTTGTCACTCCTTATGTACTAATCGTGTTCAGAGTTTCCAAGAAAAGACGACATTATATGGTCTGATTTATGATAAATCTACTCTAGTTTGGAAATCTGCAGAATCTTACTAATTGAACTATTTACAGAATCTAAACGAAATTTTCTAAGCCGAATTCGATGTCTGGATTTTTAATCCTTCATGGGCTTTCAGGCAAGTATCTGAACGTATCAAAGCATTCGTTTTTCTTGATTTTATTCAATTATAATCAATAAACCAAATACCGATGAATTAAATCTTAATGGAGTTTTCTAACAATATAGTACATTTATGTGAAAATGTCTCAGACGTCACAAAAAAATTGCTAACACAATGACCTGACGATTAGATTTTTTTAGATCTATGAGTATTTCCGAACACCCACACAAACACACACACACACACACAATATTTGTGTTATCACACTAAGAAACTCCACATCAATGACCTAGTTTTGTCATTCCTTCTTGACGAAGTATTCTATACAATATATAGATCTACTTCTTATTTTTCTCATACGCACTGTGTGAAGCTGTTGTACAAAGAAGCTATAATTTAGAAAATCATGTGCCGTGTCACGGAAGATTATTCTGCAGTCGTGATGCACACTGTTAAATTTTCTAAATACATGTTATCTAGTTATGTATACTTAGTTTGTATTTGTGTGCTTGACTCTTGTCCATACGTCAAGATAGAATTTGAGTGCGTACCTGGCTTTTAGCTTGTTTGTAAGTAATAGACAGGTGTGTACCTGAGTTTTAGTTCAATACCTTGCCTTAATTAAAACCTTAGAAGGTTCTAGAAGCGACCTTGTTTACATTTAAAAGATGATCGAGTTGTTTTTTTTTCTTCAGAAAATGCTACTGCAACAGATGTATATAAGGTTGCGATAAACAAGCATATTGTGGATCGTCCTTGAAGGATATTAATTTATAAGCGCCCATGCATTTTGTATATTCTTCGGTGTAATTAGAACACTGTGCTTTTACAAATCTTTTGCGAAAGATTAGCATTTGAAACGTTAACATATGTCTATTATTTAAAATTAATGAAGTTAAATATCGGAAAGACTTTACCACAAACTATCTGTGTGTCTTTATATAATAATATCACTCATTTTAAGCATCCAGGTCGTGACATAATTTACAAAGTGGGTTGCCATCTCATTTTCATTTCGGGTTATTGGGTAGACTACATTTCTCAATGCGAAAGGTTTTAATGATCTCTTTTCCCAAATTCTTCTGAATGTGCTAAGTTAAAATAAATATGGTTTATCTAAGCCAATACAAAGACAGGGTACCCTTTTCACTTTCATTATAATTATAATTCTAGTGAATGGGACATATATATGTGAATGTGGTACAAACTTAATAGTACTACAATTATCACTCTTTTCTGTTATTTAGCTTAAGACCATAAATGCCTCATGGTTGTGAATTTTTGCAGGTTTGTTCCATCAAAGATAGTACCAAAATGGTCGTACGCGTGTCTGCCAGATACAGTAGAAATAGATTCCTTGACGGGTTGTGTGGACAAAGAATACGTAACGTACGGATGGTTCATCAAGAAACAAGTTGGACGATCTACATACACACATACATGCACGCACAGAAATAATGTACCATTGTTATGTCAAATTCTTGTGACCTCTTAGTCAAACGCACAACATACAATGGCCTCAGCGTTCAGGTAACTGTTGCGCCGGTTGTTCAATAGTGCGTCGACAAAATCTGTTGCAACTCTTATATCCCATTCGAGCATACCATTGGCTTTGGCGACTGCAAGAGCATTCAACAACGCGGGTTCTGAAAATCTAGAACGTTGTATTCGGAAACACGTGGCCCTCATGTATTGGGTAGCGTCTTTTACCACTGTATCGAGGACAGCCTTAATAGGGAACCTCCATAATTAAGCAACTGATATTTTAGAGAGGAGACTACTCTAGATTGACGTAGTCTTGCAACTACCGTTACAGCTTGTCAGCGTAGTTTTCAGCATAGGAGAAACATAACATTACACACAATTTGCATTTTCATAGACTGCTGAGATAAATTTGATTACTAAACTTGGAATATAAAAGCATGTGGTAAGTCCAGGATCCTGCACTTCACGTGACTTTCGTCACACTGCCTGTCTCTCCTCCTGGCTATGTCGTTGTCAATGAGATGTCTGAGCTTGGAGCGCTGATGTCTCCAAGACATGGTGGGTGCATGCAGCAGCATGTTATATGCTTGTTGCAGTTTGGCAGGCGGAAGACTGTTATTATAAGGTCATGTTCAGCACATTTCTTTAGTAGAATGAGACCGTTGATGTTTTAGTTGCCAATGCCATTTTTGGAGTTCATGCTTGATTTAGTCTGATGATCTGCGCTAGCTCTAGCACACAAGTCAACAAGGATGACGGGCTTTTTGCTTTCAGCACTTCTTTAATAAGAGACTCCAGGTCTTCATAAAATGTGTCTTTGATCACATCTGTATTAATCGTGGTTGTGCACCATGATACATTAAAGAAAATTACTAGCCATAAGAAAATTTGAAAAAGGCCTTTGCAGAGGGAGCCGATGAGAGTTGCATGTTGTTTTTTTTTCAGACCGAGCAAGTCTCATTTACATGAGACTATCATTTTTGCTTTTAAATTTCCATTCAGAGCTGCTATCCGGATGGTGAATATGACTTGTTTTACACCAACAATAGTTTTTCTTCTCTCTAGCCTCTGCTGATGTACTATCCAATAAATGCGCACATTCCAGGCTCCGATTATGAGTGGTGTCACATTAGTCTTTGTGTGTGTGTGTGTGTGATTTTTAACGTAACCTTAAACATTTTTTCAGTCATATCGGTACAATGTCTTCTGTGCGGCAGTTTATGGTGATGAATGGAACTGGGGCATTATGCCGCATACATGTGACATCATGTTCCGCCAGTCATATTACACTAACACTAGGCCGACCAGTCCTAACCTTAGCCTATTAATGCCGAGAGCTGCAAGTTCCATTGTTATGTCTTTGGTATGAATCATTCGGCGCTCTAATTCGCGATTTCCCTCATCCGAGGCGGACGCTATAACCACTTAGGCCACCGAAGAGGTAATCTTTTGAGTGACTTCCACATTAAGTTATACACACAAACAAACCAGGCAGAATGGAAAATGGTAATCTTTATCCTATAAGAGGATGCGTGTTAATAAAGAGTGAAATTAATTATCGAGAAAGAATTTTAGTATACAAGTTAGACAATTATTTCAATTCGTCCACCTTATGAGAATTTATATATATATATATATATATATATATATATATATATATATATATATATATATATATATATATATATATATATGGCAAACCTAATTATTGTTTTGTTAAACTTGTTTTCCACATGATTCATCATAAGACCTTGATAACACAGGAGCCAGGAAAGTTGCTTATTCTTTATGACAAGGGTGCAGCCCCATAAAAATGTACCTGCATTAAGATTGCCTTTCCATGTCATTCATATTCTTACAGGTTTCGTTTATAAAACCGCCAGGAATAATGTCTTGAGTAATAAAAGTACCAAAGCGTGATAACTATTTTTTTATTGTATTTTTCCAGAGCTTTGACACTCGTCATGACTACAGCTTACGTAAGAAGTGTATGTTAGATATTGTATTTTTAGCTTAGAGTTGGTGAAATGTATGGTGGTCGGCGGAAGAATTGTCGGCGTATAATGTAAGAAGTATCGTCTGATTCATGAATTTATTGAGACAAGCCGTATATCATACTACTGTGGCCATTTCTAAAGGAATGAGATGTAGTCTAGTAGATATTTACAATAATCGTACTGAATGGAAAAAAGCACACAAATATTAAATTTATAACACATGCAGTGTACATGTTTTGTTTCATACAAGAGCTGAACGCAGGTGATCTGAACACATCTGGGCGACAAAAATACCATGTTTGTTCAACATTCTAGCAAAATGCATGAACTTGCAATTCAATCTATAATACCTTGAATAATTCAACAAAATGATTTAAAATAAGCTTCCTTACAATACAACTGTGACTTTTTCTTCTGATATAGCATAGTTATTGTACTTTTCCCTTCATCATAGCATGTCTATTAGAGACAACCTCATTCTGATATGTCTGTTCAACCATGCTGTGTAGCGATAACCAGATTCACAAAATGGCAAGTATGGTGGCAATAATGGATGTCCAAAAAGTACTATTTTTTAAGGCCAATTAGAGCATCGGATGAAGTAGCTTAGGAAGAGTACTATTACGTTTTGCTAACAGATGGACAGACAATTGATGGTTGACACAACATCCAGCCCATAACCAGTAGAGCTAAATTTGCGGAACAACATGATTTGTTGGTATGCTCATCTGCATATGATCATCATGATATTTACCAGGCTGCACGTGAGCCATTGAAATCTATCAGATTAGTTTCATTCAAAATATTGTCGTAGAGTTGGAAGTAGCGAAGCTACGATGAGGCACCCCATTATATAATACAGCGTGATGCGAGGGGGGAAAGCAAAGGGGCATGCACGGCCTTGGCCTAGATAAGTAATCAATCAAACATCTATTATATTATTGAGGCTTAAACCACTCGATTTGAGATTCAAATCTCGAAACCTATGACTTCACCAGTCTATGAACATGTGTAACTCGAATGAGCCCCACAAGTGTAGTTCCCACGTGGCACTACTGTCTGCTACAGTTACTGCACCACTGTTATTGATATCAACTATATTTCATATATTATATTATCCAGAGGTCTCGTTTGTGAGAATATTTTATATCGTTCGCGGCTTTACCAGTTATATTACATCTTACTGAGATTGTTTCGTTTTGTGAGAAAACATATTTGAGAATTACAGCGGTATGTATAGTTATGGCGAAACTTTCAGTGATTGATTCATATAGTATTTAGAAACGATGTATGAGTAGCTACTGCAGGAATCGCCTTGTCCAAGCAATTGCGTGTTTGTAACGACATAGAGAACATTTAAATTGCTATTTCAGCTGTGTCATACAGTTCTGCTAAAGAAGCTACAATCCGTCTAACTCGAGAATACATTTCAACTATTGATTTTTACCAGCTTGGTTGGAAGGTCACAGGAAGATCGCAGTGACTAGCAACAGCAAGGCATCTATTTTTTCGACACCATCAAGACTAACACACATGCCGGATAGACCACCAGTAAGAAAATTTTTAATGAGGTCAGAGCCAACATCAACGATATGGCAACAATGTTTCGTACCAGCTTTGATGTGGTGAGAAATACATTCTTATCCACCTTATTAAATGGTGGGGTCGACATGTTAACAATGCTACATTCTTATCCAATTTCGGGAGTTCAGTACGGTAGGCAGTGGAATGTGCCCTGGGCCAGCGACGATTACATGTATGCTTAAAAATGGGGCAACAAGTCCCATTTTATCCTAATTTTTTGCGTGATCGAAATAGGGACAGAGAGGTACAATCTGACTTGAAGTTAGGAAGTCATTGTTTCCTGTACCAGCCGATGCATATGTAGCTGAAAGGCTGGAGTATATAACTGTAACGAAAACATATCTGCAATAGTCTCCCTAAATCCACCGAAGTCACAGTGACGCAAGGCGTTGTTCTTCTGATCTTTTGGTGGTGGAAGGTGGGGATTGGGGCTCCAATAGCGTCCCCCACAATGCTCACAACTGATTATGTATTCAGAGGTATACTTAGTACATCCAGACTGGTCCCGAGTACTTTCTTCCCTTCCCTTTTCTGAATTTTGCAAAATGGCTTGCCCTGTGTCATCGGACCAAAAATTAGACACGCTACAAGTGGAAGAAGAGGTACATTTGGCCAGGCAAATCTCGTTGGTGTCTTTTCATGCTTTGTATTTACTCCATTTACAAGATAGGTTTATGAAATGATATAAAAATTAGAAACAAATAAATTAACCCAAGTATTAATAGCTATCTAAATAATACCAGTTAAAAACAAAACGTGTGGACACGTAAAAGGCAATTTGCATTAATGATAGCACGTTAAACCATGCGGTCTAAGATGACCAAGTCCAAAATGTGATCGATTTCGGAAAATCTTCGAAAAGTTCAAAAATTGATGCCTACCACCTATTTATAAATGAATATTAATCCCAATAATTCTTAGTTTTGAGAGGATTGCTTGAATTTCACATACAAAGACTAGATTTATTGGAGTCATATGCCATATGATGTGTACGGAAGCAAAGTTTAAAAACGGGGGAAAATATCCTTAGAGATGTAAAGGTGAGGTAACGGAAAAATACTTTTCTTTGTCTATGTAATATACAAAGACAAACTTTCGCCTTTTAGTTGGGATAGATATAGGTGGGGGTAGAAGTCTTATATACCCAAATGTTAATGTGATCTTATTCAAAGGAGAAACGTGTTTCTTGTTTCCATATATATATATATATATATATATATATATATATATATATATATATATATATATATATATATATATATATATATATATATATATATATATATATATAAAGAATGTCTTCGGCTGAAAAATATTTCAACTACTCCTGCATATTTATGGTTTGTGTGGCCAGCACGGTCGTGCTGGCAACTGCTAGTTTAAAAAATGAATCTCGAGACTCCATGAGGTTTATATAGCTTGCAAATCTAGATAGTAGAAGAGTAGCTGAAATATGTTGTTGAGTTGGCATGGATTTTACAGCAGATGTTTGGCTACTGCTCTAGGTAAAAGCAATACAACATGGTTGTAGAAAATACCCAATGATGGTCCCATTACATCATGCTTAAGTAGCTGTGTATTGGAACGCCGCATGGGGGCTATACATGCATAATAAAAAAACACTTGTGTTATGTGAACATAAAGTCAAAGAACTTGCAGGTTTTGACCTTGCGTGGCAACCAAGATCTAAACAAACTTTTTTCATACTACTTGAGCACATCTTCAGTGACCGCAATTCCCAAACCAGATCTTGTGTTCAGAAGATTGAGATGGATGGAAGAATGGATGGATAGTCATGAACAATCCTATAAACATTTAATCTTCTATTGAGACAAGGTGTAAAAAGTAGGTCTCAGTGATACTTTTTTAAAATAGGTGTTATGGGTCTTACAAGATGATATATACTCTTAAGTTTACAGAGTGCAGATTAAAAATATAACATAAAGACTGAATTTCGTACGATTAACAATAAAATGAAGACATTTTCAATATTTTTGCCCAATTTAAGTAAAAGTGATGTGGTTTTCATTTAGTATGTAGGGATTTTAAGATTCATATGCAAGTCAAATTTCGTGGGTAGTGTTTCATCAGGTCTCACAAATGTATCTCTGAATGCCAGTTTAACACAAACCCGATTTTCATGCACAAATAGGCCATGTTTTGGTACAAGAATAGCAAGAAACTCTAAAGATGCTTTCACAGTCCAGCTCTGAAGGATGTTGGCCTAACAGTCTCAGATGTATGGACTAACACAAGCACATGTGAACAAATGAATGAACCACTGAACACAAAAGATACAACCCCATCAAAGTTAGGGTCTATGTTGTTTGTTCTTCTAACTGTTCTGAATAAACAGCACAGATCTAGATATGTTACTGCATTATACAATGGCAGATATATGTCTATGCATCTTGGAGTTTAACTTGACTATTAGGCGAGTATATACTAAGAATATTGACCATGTTTTGTATTCATTTTTGATGCCATTTTATTGGAGGGAGTAGGTCAAGCTGTACCCAGCCAAAACCAATCAACACTTTTGATACCATACAATTGCAGGGAGTGTGGCAAGCTGTAAACAGCTAAAACCTATCAACACTTTTGATACCATACAATTGCAGGGAGTGTGCAAGCTGTACACAGCCAAAAGCTATCAACACTTTGATGCCATTCTATTGCAGGAAGTGTGCAAGTTGTACACAGCTAAAACCTATCAACATTTTAATACCATACAATTGAAGGGAGTGTGGCAAGCTGTACATAGCCAAAACCAATCAACACTGATACCATACAATTGCAGGGAGTGTGGCAAGCTGTACATAGCCAAAACCAATCAACACTTTGATACCATACAATTGCAGGGAGTTTGCAAGCTGTACATAGCCAAAACCAATCAACACTGATACCATACAATTGCAGGGAGTGTGGCAAGCTGTACATAGCCAAAACCAATCAACACTAATACCATACAATTGCAGGGAGTGGGACAAGCTGTACACAGCCAAAACCAATCAACACTTTGATACCATACAATTGCAGGGAGTGGGGCAATCTGTAGACAGCCAAAACTTATCAACACTTTGATGCCATTCTATTGTAGGGTGTGGGACAAGCTGTACACAACCAAAACCTATCAACACTTTGATACCATATAATTGGAGGGAGTGGGGCAAGCCGTACACAGCCAAAACCTATCAACACTTTGATGCTATTCTATTGCAGGGAGTGTGGCAAGCTGTACACAGTCAAAACCTATCAACACTTTAATGCCATTCTATTGCAGGGAGTGGGGCAAGCTGTACACAGCCAAAACCAATCAACATTTTGATACCATACAATTGCAGGGAGTGGGGCAATCTGTAGACAGCCAAAACCTATCAACACTTTGATGCCATTCTATTGTAGGGTGTGGGACAAACTGTACACAACCAAAACGTATCAACACTTTGATACCATATAATTGGAGGGAGTGGGGCAAGCCGTACACAGCCAAAACCTATCAACACTTTGATGCTATTCTATTGCAGGGAGTGTGGCAAGCTGTACACAGTCAAAACCTATCAACACTTTAATGCCATTCTATTGCAGGGAGTGGGGCAAGCTGTACACAGCCAAAACCAATCAACATTTTGATACCATACAATTGCAGGGAGTGGGACAAGCTGTACACAGCCAAAACCTATCAACACTTTGATACCATACAATTGCAGGGAGTGTGCAAGCTGTACACAGCCAAAACATATCAACACTTTGATACCATACAATTGCAGGGAGTGGGGCAATCTGTAGACAGCCAAAACCTATCAACACTTTGATGCCATTCTATTGTAGGGTGTGGGACAAACTGTACACAACCAAAACCTATCAACACTTTGATACCATATAATTGGAGGGAGTGGGGCAAGCCGTACACAGCCAAAACCTATCAACACTTTGATGCTATTCTATTGCAGGGAGTGTGGCAAGCTGTACACAGTCAAAACCTATCAACACTTTAATGCCATTCTATTGCAGGAGTGGGGCAAGCTGTACACAGCCAAAACCAATCAACATTTTGATACCATACAATTGCAGGGAGTGGGACAAGCTGTACACAGCCAAAACCTATCAACACTTTGATACCATACAATTGCAGGGAGTGTGCAAGCTGTACATAGCCAAAACATATCAACACTTTGATGCCATTCTATTGTAGGGTGTGGGACAAGCTGTACACAGCCAAAACCTATCAACACTTTGATGCCATTGTAGGTTGTGGGACAAGCTGTACACAGCCAAAACCTATCAACACTTTGATACCATACAATTTGCAGGGAGTGGGGCAATCTGTACATAGCCAAAACCTATCAACACTTTGATGCCATTCTATTGTAGGGTGTGGGACAAGCTGTACACAGCCAAAACCTATCAACACTTTGATGCCATTTTATTGCAGGGAGTGTGCAAGCTGTACACAGCCAAAACCTATCAAGACTTTGATACCATACAATTGCAGGGAGTGTGGCTAGCTCTACACAGCCAAAACCTATAAACACTTTGATGCCATTCTATTGTAGGGTGTGGGACAAGCAGTACACAGCCAAAGCCTCTCAACACTTTGATGCCATTCTATTGCAGGGAGTGTGCAAACTGTACACAGCCAAAACCTATCAACACTTTGTTGCCATTCTATTTCAGGGAGTGTGGCAAGCTGTACACAGCCAAAACCTATCAACACTTTGATATCATACAATTGCAGGGAGTGGGACAGGCTGTACACAGCCAAAACCTATCAACAATTTGATGCTATTCTATTGGATAGAAAGGGTCAAGTTTCATACAATCAAAAAGTATCAACACTACTGTAGCGTTTATTGACCCACATATTTCATTTGTAATAAATACCATATGTAAATATAAATGTATTGCAGCAAGCTGTAATAATGCTTATAACTCAGTACAAGCTTGATGCTGTTCAAGCATAATGATATTAATAATAATAATAATAATAATAATAATAATAATAATAATAATAATAATAATAATAATAATGAGAAACTGTAATGGAATGTGCACAAATTACTATAAAGATACAAATGAAATCAAATAATCCGTAAATGAAAGAAATAAAAGAAAACACAAGCATAAAATGATTACAAACACTTCAAGCAAAGTAATTCCAGATAATCATATTTTAGGAAAAGTATAACTCAGTTGTCTTATAAAAAAAATAAGACAATACATTCTTATCAATAAATCTACTGCACTGGTATCCATCTATCTATATAAAACATGGGAAGAAAACATGCACACATGTCAAAAGTACATATTTATCAATAAGAAAACAGCATTAAATTCTTTCAGGATAGACTAATCAAGCAAACCAACTGATAGGCTTTAGTTCCATCAAATATACCTCCACCTGCCATATTTTGTATCAACCGAGATCAGGTTCTTGAAGAGAATATGACAATTACAACCCTACCACCATGATACTCATCTCTAAGGAATTTCTTATAAATTTTTGTCTGGCAAAATGTTAAATTTCTTTCTAATTTTCATTTTGTTGCAATCAAATACATTTTGTTTGCTAAAAAAATAAATATTGCAAATAACTGAATTTGGCAAATAATGATTTCAGTTATTTTGAAGAAAAATGAATTTCACATCTCCTGCTGTTGTCATTTTTTTTTCACTGCCAGACTTTCCCCTACTTCTTTATGGCTCAATTGTAATATATACAATTGTTATACTGAACAATGAAAACACCTTTGCCTATAGCCAGTTAGTGACAGACACAAAGATAACCAACTGACTGGACACTGTTTGGGCTGAACCTTCCTTAGCATTATAATGTAAAAGAACTGCAAATTATTATAAAACAGAGCCATAGAAAAATAATTTATTTAATATATTATTGGTTACATACAATTGTCAAGTTGGAAGGATTGCTGACCTGAAATTATCTCCCTTTTAAGGAAAAGGATTTGTACCGTACATTTGAGGTGGGATTTCAGCAAATAGTTTGGTGACAGTGATTCCAACAATAGTAATTTTCAAAGCCTATTGTGCATATGAAACTTATCTATAATTATTAACAGAAGACAAATCAACTACTAAGGAATAATTGTACAAATTGATCTTCACAAAAGAGTAACAGAAATAGTTCAATACAAACACAAGCTGATATTTATGCAAATATGAAAATTCATCTGGAATATACTAGACATCTTGTATATGGTCAAAATAAATCATGTGATCTGAATCTAAAATGATTTAAACTGACAATGCAAAAATCAATATAATACAATATACATGAAGATAAAGTGAGATGCAAAACTTTATAAGTAAATATTTATTTACTAGCCCTTGATTTTTTTCTACCTCTGCTTTGTGAGAAATTATAAATAATGAATAAAACATTTCCAAAAGGAACACTTTACTCCTTGCTAAAGAATGTTTGACAAAACTTCCAAGTTTAACTGAGCATAAAACAAATCATTCAGTTACAGCTTCATATAAATCACACGCGAAAAAATTAGTTTTTATGACATTGCCAAAATCAAATACATAATGTAAACTATTTTTATTAAAAATTCATGGATATTATTATGAAATTTGTACAAACAACATATCAGTAAATAAATGTATTGTGATAGTTATTTTGTGAGTCAATTGTATTTATGACCATGGTTTCACTGAAAACAACGGAGATGAAACATTCAGTATTGCTTGGCAAAAATAAGAAATATCTAAGGCTGATTGATTTCAGAAGCTCTATTCAACACAAACTTGTACAAAAACAGTTACATAATTTTAAACTATCTTCATATTGTTTTTTTTTTCTCTGTGTCCAATAAAGCACATATTCTTTTAATATAGAGTTTCACAACACTCCCCTTAAACAAATCTCTAAGATTTGTGTGTGTATGTGGAGATGGAGGTAAAGGCACATGTTACTTACTTACATAATGATGAGAAAATGAGAGCTAAATTCTTTTGAAAAAAAAAACAAAAACACTCACACAGTCAACTTAGGCTGTCCTTGGAAATCACTATGAGAAAATAATCAATGGTGCTTAGATAAATCACATGGAATCAACATAAAATGTCAATTCAAACACAGAAAAGAGACACTTTTATGCTAATTTGCAGCTTATTATGGTCATGCTCAATATAAATGCAATCTTCTAAAAATTTCATGAACTAATTGTAAATGTTTTTAATCTAAACATACATTTAAAAAATGAATACAAATGGTTAAAATAGAATTTTTGTGTAGTTTAAGATGTGTTTAATGTTATCTCAGATATACATCTTACACTCAGATTCCATGCCAGAACCAGAAGAATTTTGTTTACCATAAATACTCATACACAAATAGGATCCAACTGCCATCACTTAATGCTCCAGCAGATCTTGGCTTATGTAGATGACTAACAGGAAAAAGCAGAATGAACAATAAAGACTCTTATGTGCTGGTGCATTATACAATACCAGATGAGGATCTGTGTTATTATAGTTACATTGACTAATATGAGAGTATATATAGTATTATCATTACATGTTAACATTCAGAATAATGATTTCCTACAAAAAAGTGATTTCTATAGTAATTTCTTGGCAACAACACCAGCTCTTGATGTCTCAATGAACTACATAAAGTTTTCAGGTTTAACAAGCGTAAAATATTCACAACGTGACTATATCTTTGAATCAGAGCAAATTAGCCCTAATCAACAAAAAGATGTGACTGCTACATTCTCTGGAATCAATATCAAGATTCAGGTAGAATATAATGGCATATCTGAATATATATATATATATATATATATATATATATATATATATATATATATATATATATATATATATATATATATACATATATTTATATGCTTACATATACATAAACACAAACACACATATATAAATTCTATCCTCTTTTAATTTTTATTGTTACTGTTATAAGGTTTAATGCCATTTTTCAGTATTAACTGAAAACTCACATTAACCATGAAAACCAATAACTCACAGTATAAATGGTGGAGGAAAACCCCGATAGAATCATCAATCTATGAAAAAGCTACTGGCAAGCTTTCTCATGCACCCACATTACCGGAGCCTTAGATTTGAACCCACGCAGACTGAAGTGAGATGGTAGTGATCCATAATGGTGAGCACTTTAGACCACTTGGGGACCCTCTCTTCTTTAAATGCAAATATTGAAAGATGATTAGCATTACAATAATCATAGGTCTGAAATAAATGCAGTGATGCCAAACCACGAGGATGTATATGAGGAATCCTAGCATCATATCTGCAAACTTGTGACAGCCAATCCAGAATAAGTAGCATGCTTGTTCAAATAAGCAAACCTACAGAATCAAAATGGATTTTTTATGACCCAATACATCACTGTAAACAGTCAGAGACAAAGTCTAATGATAATAAATCCTTAATCAATTTCTCCAATTCCATACCCTTTAGTTCCCTAAACATTTATGGCTAAAATAATAACTATAAATATTAGTCTTCATAAAGTATCTGCATCATTCATTTCTTTTCATCCCTGTCACCAGTTTTAACCTAATATAATAGTCTAACAGACTGGTTGTTTTTAACGTAAATTGTTATTCAGATTGAGAAACTGCAGTCTAGGTACCAATTTATCAAAATTTACCCCTATACATGTCTACAAAGAAAACCTCTACTGAAAATTATATCCTACAAAATGTAATATTTGGAATTCATCAATATAATTCAATGTGGAACTTTCAGAAAATTTTCAGTCATTCCACAAAATCCAAAATGATTGGCACCCCTGATAACGCTCAGCTGGCAAACATTTTTTTTGCATACAATGAGGATTTTACAAAAGAAAATTCTTATAGATTATTCTCACATCTCTCTCTCCCCTATATATATATATATATATATATATATATATATATATATATATATATATATATATATATATATATACACACACACACATACATGTGTTTAATACATCATTAAATTATGAAAATACCTTTTAAGTTTATAATTATAAATTAAAAAAAAAATATAACATAAAACTTGCCACATGAATGTACAGAACAACAAATTAAACAGACATGATTCATATGATCTACCGTTCTCCAATAAGTAGTGTCAAGAAATGAAACCATCACTATAAAAAATGACTAGAACTGGAAATCCACATGAAATTTAAATCTTAATATCTGATTTTTGTGGCACACAGAGCTACTACTAACAAAATATTCTGCTTTTTCCTCCTTACAGTGAAGAGGATTCCATTTCAGAAACTTCCAAAAATATGCCTATCAAGGAAAGATTCTAAATCATATATATATATATATATATATATATATATATATATATATATATATATATATATATATATACACACACACCTTCCTTAGTTAATAGTCAGCATCTTATAAAAAAATTTTTATAAAAGTTTATTTGCAATTGTCTTTTACAATATAATCAACCATCACTCAGCTGGCTTCTCTCACTCTGTTATGACCCAACAATAAAAACCATTAAGTGCAATTAGTTTTTATGATATACAATATACTTAGAGATCCCTATGGGATTCTGAAAATGAAAGTCTAGATTCATACTTCTCCCAATTAAGAATCGAACATTTACTAAGTTGTAGATGGAAGATTTAAACTGAGAGTCCAAGACCAGAAAACTAGATCACTGCAAGCATAGTTTCCATTCACAAAAGAGCCCCAAAATCATAACCTTTTAAATTCCATCAAACAATTAAGTCATCAAGATAGCTGTAACTAATGAAATCAACTATTTTAATTATTTCTAAGTTAAACATGTCATAAGAAAATAAATATATTATTAAATATTTTCTTTCAATGATCAAATGGGCAATTTTCACCATAATACAATGAAGAAAAAAAAAACCACTGCATGTCTGGAGTAAAGTTTTATTGCTGTCTGATGTAGTTGCATCTGTTTTGCAAAAAAAGATGTATTACATGTCCCCAGCAGTAATAGAAATGCTTTATATGTCTCTGACAGTAATAAAAACATATTACATGTCTGCAAAATTAATAAAAATGCATTATATGTCTCCAACAGGGATAAAAATAGATATCTCCATTAGTAATAAAAGTCTTTTAAAAATTAAGGAAATCTCTAAATTTCTTCCCCAATATTTGGTTTAGTTCCATGTGCCATATGATGATCTTTGGCTTAAAAAACCTTGCATTAAATTCTTTCCAAATAACTACTTAATGTTGTTATTCTTTGCTGCCAAAAATTTAATCATTTCTTCTATGCACCTTTTACTCCAAAGAAATACCTATCCCAGATTATCAGACATTTTCTTTTGTCTTCAATTCCATGGATGACTACATTTGAGTAACAACTAAGTCATTGTTACATTTAAGCCTGAATTCATGTTGGTAAAGTGGCCCATGATCTAAAGTTGGTTATCTGTTAGCTAACATGGAAAAGTTGTGGATTAGCTACACACATCATTACCAATCTTCTCAAAGGCATAAGAAGACACAAACAGAGAAATTAATTCATAACACATACTTAATTTTGTAGACTCAGTAATCATGAATTCTAATTAGCTACAAAAAATATCCACTCAAATTTAAATTATATCAAAACTGTTTCTGCTTCTTATCTGACAATGAATTTCCTGAAAATTTAGTCAAAAGTAACAGTTTGCTGAATGCAAGCTTCACTTTATAGTATTGTTTTTATATTTACCATATTCAGTGTATCTTGTCCCTTTTAACCACTTTCTCAAATTTTTAATAGTGGACTTTGTAAATAATCCTGTGGAGCATGTAAATATAATATCATTATGGACTTGATTGTCAACAAAGGTGACAAAATGCTGACAAAGTACTAAATGAAATAAAGTCTACCGACCACAAGTTTTATTTAAAAGTTTACTGGTACATGCCAAAATTTCCAAAAGATTATTTTTGGACTAGTTTTTGTATCACCTATATGATTGTGGTCCATTTTAGTTTTGCACATGCAGAAATTTTCTACTACCAATATATAGACTAGACATTCAACTCAAAACAGTCTTAAACACTAGGAAATGAATTATTCTCTTTTTACTTCATTTTTTGATTTTTTGAGGCAACTCAAAATTTAGTGCTCATTTTTATAGAAATCGTTATTCTTTTAGTGCCAGGTGATATAGCAGCAACTGAGAAAGAATCCATGAAATATAAAAGTTAGCTTTCATAAACTTGATCACAGTCCTTTGAAAAGCCAATTTACTATTTTCAGATGAAAATAATAAATGCATGTACACATTATACTACTATTAATATAACAACCTTAACAATACAATATTGTCCCACAAAAGTTTACAATAACAGTGGAATCCCTCCAGTACAAACTCTGATGTTATAAAATTCAAACATGAACTGATTGGGTTTGTAAACTTTAAGATCACAATGCAACCATCAAAAAGGACTTGCTATGAACTGTCCTAAAAGAAAAACTCACTTTGCAAAATTTGTGCCTCAAAATTTTAACCACTTCACTAACATATCCTTATAAACAAGTCTACTAAATTTTTAATTTGCATAGGTCAAATATTTTCTGAGCAAAATAAGATAAAAGATAAAAAATGTAAAAATTATGTAAAATGCAACAAAAAAAAACAACCTGAAAGCCTATCATCTACATATACATAAATGTGCTTGTCAAATTTCATTTGCCTAGGACAAGTTTTAAAAAAAGTGAAAAAAGATTTTAAAAATATAAGAATTGCTTTAGTACATGATCTGGATAGCTTATCTACATACAAAAACAATATGCTTCCCAAATTGCACCAATCTTGTCAAACATTGTTTGCAATATGAGCTAAGTATTTAACTGAAATGGTACAAATCAAAATGAGGAAAAAAAACAAACAAAAAGTTCACAGAATTAAAATTACACAAGTCACACATTTGATTACTTTACTGTGAACAAAAGAAACAAAACAAATATTTCAAACAAAATCAGGATTTCATAGAGACTATTTGGAATATATAATCTCAATCAGGCTGACACTAATCTAAATCTAGCTAAGACTAATCTAAATCTGGCCAACACCATTTATATCTTAAAGCTACATTTCATTGCAAAATATCATAAATTGTCAAAAAGGCATGATATAATTATCTTTCCCTCATAATGAATAATAATAAAAAAATATTGTACAGAAATGCATATTTGAGATAAGAAAGGGAGAAAATTCAGGGGGTTCCTATACTTGTTAGATGAGATAACATGTAAATACAAAAGGGCAATTTTGAGTTTGTTGTTTGCCGAGCACATATAAATCAGTGTTCAGAGGTCAGCGCTGCACATGCAACTGTACACATTACACCCATAATTTTAATGAATTTACACAATTCTGCTCAAGAGAAACTCTCCATTTGTCACCTAAAGTTACAACTGGTTCAAAGGGCAATAAAGCTTCAACAAATATAGTGTTTTCTAACTTAAATGTTGCTTAATTGCCCCTTTAAAAGAATATGGTGTTATTATGTGAGTATCCTTAATACATAATATAAAGCACTCCATGACTATACCAGCCTTATAAAGGGTACTCTGTTATATGGAAAGTCATCATATACTGGGGTATACTTTATTTATTATATATATTATATATATATATATATATATATATATATATATATATATATATATATATATATATATATATATATATATATATATATATATATATATAGCATTACTATTATATAAATAATGGAATCCATGACTATATCAGGCCAGATAAAAGGAACCCTATATAATGAGACCTCTCTATTCATTCCATAGGTAACAACCTCATTTTTCCCCTAGGACAAAACATTCCATAATAATGTTGACATAAAAAAATATATTATCTAATTACCAAGAAATTAAAAATTTTCCTCCTAGAAAAAACAGCCACACAACTACAATGAAAATCTACCATATATACTCACTTACAAGTGGAGTCAAATTGCAAATACAAAAATCCTGATTTGTTGTAGCATAATGTGCCTGCAGATCAGGGTCTGTGTTGTTTGTTCTACTGACTAACAAACTGTACTGATTCTGATGGAGCATTATGTGACATCAAATCTGGTTCTGTGCAGTTTGCAGTTGAACTCATAAGTAAGTATACAGGTAGATGATAGTATTATCTCATAAATAATTCAACATCAGCAATTATACACTATTTCATTTACAATAAATATCTGTGTACAACCACGTAGACCCAGAATAGACATCACATTGTAAGCCAGCAGATAATGTACTACACATTTCACATGAAAACCAGATGGAATAAACAGCATTTTCCATGCTCTCTAGGTACATTGTGTAATGACAGATACATTGTGTAATGACAGATCTGGCCTGGAAATTATAAGACCTCTAACCCATCTTGTTCTCTCAATGGAAGGAGGCTATTATTGCCTTTTGCCATATTAGTTTTTATAAGGAATTCCTCAAACAAATTAGTAATACAAAATAACTTTTCTTGGGCACTCTTCTTATACATGTAGAATCATTTTTTTAGTCTGATTCCCTGCTATTTGTGATCTCAGTTATGCATTGATTTGTGAGGTGTGCAGTAGAGAACATATAAACAAGAAACCAGATTACTCTCTTTTTTTTAAAAAAAAAACTTTTGTCCAAAATTATTTTTTTTGCTGTGAAAGTTTTTTTTTGTTGTTCTTGCTGAATTCTGAATATTGTGATTCAATTTATTTACTTAAAAATTAATTTAATCTCAACTACTGTTACTATGTTGTTGTCTGTTGCTAGAATTTTCCCTACTTAATGCTTGGTATATAATATACAAACAAGCATGACACAAATGAAAATGTTTGTTTTCATCCTATCAGAACAAATGTTAAACAGATACATAACAAAGTGGGTTAGTCCAATTGTCCAGATACAGTCCACTACTAAGTCAGAATTAAGGTTTCATTATAAGCCAATCAAAACTGATGTAAGAAAGCTCTTTAAGATTGGCTGAATACAAATATCAAGCTCATATTGACTGGCTGAACAAAAATCTCAAGCTCAAGAGTTTTATGATCTCCAATCTTGGTTCTATGTTGGACACGGGTGTACATTATATACTGTAACATGCTGGTAAATTCTGTATTTATTCCCCTAAATATTTTTTGGCAATATATACTACCATCTGTCACATCCAAATACTAAATTCTGACTTCCTTTACACCTTTACAATCAGTGTAAACATTTAAAAATTAATTTTTTTTTTCTTCTGCTCCAACTCCCTGTCAAGCCAAAACTGTTCTGGTGTTAAAAGTGATCTGACTCAACAGGTTTCAATGTGTGATAAAAACAATAAAATAAACATTTCTGATGAAACTGTGATTTTGTTTCTCCTGACTAGTCCAGATAATGTTCAAAAGTCCACTTTAGTTGGTGTTTATCCTCGCACTTGCCAATATGGACTATACCACCACTATTCTCTTGTGCTACATCCAGGCAGAGACCACTGTCCACATGAATAATTGTCTGCTTCTCCTAAAAATGGAAGTGGAAACTAGAAAAGTACCCACATGACTTGTATGCACTTGCTAATATGGTATAAGTGAATAAAGACTGGTTCAATACAAGGGCAAAGTTCAATGGCAAACAAGAACAATAATCAAATTTTATCAGAAAATGTTGAAAATTAAACCTGGCCAAATTTTTTTTCAATAAAAAGCTTCAAACTAAATCTGGTTTCAATTCATGTAGTATCTCAAAAGTAACTGTTTTTGTAGTTTCTGTGATTTTAACACCTTTCATCAGCACATGATAGGCTATACATGATTGGCCAGTGTAACTGGTGGAGGAAGAACATGGAGAAAATAGTGGTAAGAACTAACGACTCACAGGAAGCTCCTGGCAAGCAAACGTTAGTTTTTTCCGAAATCAAATTCATGATGGATGGGATGTGTCTAACAAGACATGCCCTATCCAAAATATGATAATAAAAGTAGTTATTATACATACATCAGAACATGACGGCAGACTGTGTTCATGAGCAGACAATACCAGCTGTGTTAGATTAGAAATGATCATAAGTGCTGTTAAGAATTATGTTTAACCCTCAAGATCTGAATTTATGGACAGGAACTTTCCAAAACTACATTTCTGCCCACAAATTCTGACCCTTGGATGGAATTTCCATATTCCACATCAATGCATAGAATGAATGCCACACTCCTGTCATCTATTAAAGCTGGCAAGATAAAGAGAACTGAAACAGTTTTCTGCCTATTGGTCAATTAATTATAGAGATTTAAAACTTCTGATCAGTAAATACTTTCACCTTTAATGAGTGTAAATTGATGACCATTTTGCAATCCAATACTTGAAAGAGATGTTATTTTGACTACTTATGTCAGTTGGATATGTGCTGTGTGTGATCACAATGAATGGTACCCAAACAAAGTCAAGTTGTCTTAATGCTTAAGTTCTAAATATCTTATCTATTGAAACTCTTATTATTTTCCAATTACAAACAATACTTATTTAAAAACAGATCAATAGCTGAGGTGGAAAAAGTACTATTATTGTCTGCCACTGTTTGCTTTTCACATCTGTTTTACATAAGTACCCCTTGTCAATCTGTCCAAGATCTATATTCCTAGAAAATTTTGAAGAAAAAAACCTCAAGTATAGCTCTAATAATTTTGTTGTTACTCCTTTTTGTTTACTCAAGGCAATGTTAGGCAATAACATTTTTCAAGATTTCCTTGAATTTGGTTTCCCATCTTGCATACTAAAATTTATATATCACAGACTTATTTTATGTATCATACATATTGTACTAGCATCAAACAAGTGCTTTAGTCTCATCATACCAGATGGACCAGAACATGAAGAAAACTATCCAAAACTAATATTAAATTTTGTTATTTGCAATTATTGCCCTACATTTTATGAATAAAATAATTTTGCAGGTAGGAATCTTGCACCTACCTTATCATGTTTCCATTTCTGTATATTTTCACCAGTACATGGTCTCAGAGATACAGTTGCTCCAATTGTTCCACTTGTGTGCATACATGCCTCTTCTCGTCTTAACTCATCTTGCAAACTTAAGGAAAACACCTGGTAACACAGAAAATGCTTAACTAATCTGTCCAATTTGTAATGTTATATTTCCAGTCATACATGTTTTTAAAACACTGTTCTTCATAATGAATTTTTTGCCTGTAAAAGCATTTGTTGTTGTTGTTGTTATTGTTGTTGTGGGGTTAATACCATTTTTCAGCACAAGACATGCTACAAATTGTGACCAGTATATGGTGTGGTTGAAGTACACAGGAAAACCACAAGAACGACCAATCCAAGGGAAACAACTGCCAAGTTTTATCACATACCCATTCTGGCTGAACCCAAGAGGAGCCCACATGGACAGAGGTGATATGGCAGTGATTATTACAGATGAGTGCCTCAGACTACTTGGCCACTTGGGTCCCTCCTGTTGAAGGATTCTGCTTAGGCAGTTGTGAAAGGAATTCAGGCACAACATCTGGGATCAAAGTTTAGACATATAATGATCTTCCAAAATTGTAGTTAAATCAAACCAATGAAATGAAAGATATGAACCTTTCAAAATGTAAATATAGCACTGTAATATAACACTTTTGATAATATTGCCAATGATGCTGCCATCCATGGTTGTAAAATACTATGAAATTCTTTAATATTTAAAGAAATCATTATTTAATTGTTGTTATAAAAATTTAAATCAGATGTTTTAAAATTGTAATTAAATTTAGAGAATACAAGAATCGATTTAGGTCTTCAATTTATGTATAAAATATGTGCATAGTTTATAATGTTATATTTTTAAGTAATTAAAAAGCAACATTAATACAATCACATGATTATATTTAAACATGTCTGAAATTACTCCATCTAAATACAAAATTTTTATTGAATATTTCAGATTTAGGATGGGTGCTTTATGTTTAACAGTTTGTAAACAAATAAAAGTTTTCCAGCTTTCTCAGTGCCAAGCCTGTTCCTAACCTTGAACTGCCCGCAACAATTGGTTGCTCAATTCCTTGATATTATTGCCCAAGACTTATGACTATTTCCACCATGCAATGGAAGAAACGTCCTTTTAAAAGTGCAGCCATGAACAGGTAAGACTTAATGGATTTGTCAAGGCTCTCAGGTTTACCACTGTTGACAAGCAGGCTGGATTATGCTGACTGCAGTGTTCCAGAGCACAATCTATTTACATACTGATGAAGTGGTTCATACCCAATTACAGGAGTGAGGGCCTCCATGACATGAGTCTTAAATTTGATGATCACTGAGTTGTTGTAAAACTGCAAGATCCATTTCAAGCCTTTGCAATATATTAGCTGCCTCACTCATCGTACAGCTGTTACTGTGTACCTAATCTAGAGCCACTACAATTGGCTTCATTCATTTAAGATTCTCTTCACCATTCTTTTTCATACCAAGTTCTACACCTTATCAGCAATTCCATTATTAACAAAACCTTAAGCTCCTCACACACTTTGAGAATCAGTCTCGTGATAGGATTGGGAACAATCAGCAACATTATTCCAACATATACCTTGTGAAAGAACAAGCCAGTAATAAATTCAAGCTTCAAACACACAAATGAAAATAACAACTAGCTGAGAAAATCCTATCATTGTATGTTTGTTTATGTCGAACTTATACATTTTGAATGTTTTGGAAATTCAATGTTCGAACACACAATTACAATGAGCTCAGATGATCATATCATCTTACATGTCAATATTTAGAAATTAGACTTACATTTTTAATTGTTTTGATACTTTAATGTTCAAATACACAATAAAACTTAGTTTAGCTGATCCAAAATGAATATATTTTGCCTTTGAGACATGTAAGACATTCTAATGCAATGTGATTTAAGTGATAATATCAGTTAAGTTTCTTATCATTATGGATAGTTTTTATGGAGTGATCTTAATCATCTGATTTGAATCAAACAACTCTGCTGCCATCAATGCAATACCTATGTATTGCTATTCTCAGGTCACTTTGATGACATAATTACAATAGAGTTAAAATACAAGAGTGAAAATATCTGAGGTAGATTTCCCAATGGTTCTTAAATTTTTAAAGAGGCTGCCTGGCACCAAGGAGAATCTTCAGGTCAGTGTTGAGTCTTTAATATACATATGCCCATATCGCAGATATCAAGTCTAAAACTTGCCTCTAATACACAATTGCCCATATCGCAGATATCGGGTCTAAAACTTGCCTCTAATACACAATTGCCCATATTGCAGATATCAAGGCTAAAATTTGTCTCTAATACACAATTGCAAATATTGCAGATATCAAGTCTAAAACTTGTCTCCAAAAAACAATGCCCATATTGCAGATATCAAGTCTAAAACTTGTGTCTCCAAAACACAATTGCCAATATTACAGAGAACAAGTCTAACTCTAGAAAGTTCAAAAACCTGTTAAAGTTTGCATGGAAATCAAATCAGGTATTTTAAACATGCACATAAGTATGCAAACAAAAAGTCTAAGATTCAGCAAATGTGGATATATAAAAAAACTTGCCAGTAGCTTCTTGTGGGTCGGTGGTTCTTTTCGTGGATTTCCCAGTTTCTTCCTCCATCATTAATACTGGCCGCCATGTATAGCCTATCATGTGCTGAAAGATGGCATTAAACCCCAAAACAACAACAAATACTGATCAATTTGCATGACTATCAAATCATTAGTGTGCAAAAAACTCCAGAAAAATTGCTTGGAAATCACATCATGCTTAAGCAACCTAAGTATGCAAACAAAATTCTGAATAGTTTGCATGGAAATAAAAATATTAAGAACTATTTAAATAGTTTGAAACTCTGTGTGTGTGTGCATGTGTGTGTGTGTGTGTGTGTGTGTGTGTGTGTGTGCGTGTGTTATGAAGAAATCTTTGCAGTAAAAAGAGTGTGAATTAGATTTAACACAGACTAACAATTATGAAGACATTTTTAAATGTTACCTCATTGGCACTTTGTCCACCTTGACAGGAAAATAATCCAACATCAAATATGGTCTTTTCATCCTTTCCTAATGTATCTAGACAGAGATTGCTGGCTGGATTTCTTACCTTAAAATATACCAAAAATTTCTTGCCCTTGTGAGATTGGCATAGTCTTGCATATGTTATAAAAATGATGATAAACATAAAAATAAATAAAAACAAAACGCTAGAAAAGAATTGTTGGTAAAACTGAAATGCAGTCAAATCTCTATATAAAGCCACTTCTCTTATGCACCATTTTAAGCAGCCATCCATAAAAACAAAAATGACATCCTAAGCTAGGAGGTATATAGATGAGAAAGGTGAACTATGTCATTACATGATTGATAGAGAGGTAGTGGAGCTTCTTCCAAACATTATTCTGATCAGAGAATGTATTTAGGCTCTTTTGGATGGCTAGTGGTTTGGCTTTTAACATCACTTTAAAGCTTATTACTAGCATATCTTCTAAAAGGAAATGGGAAACTAAATGTTATTACTAGCATATCTTTCAAAGGAAATGGGAAACTAAATGTTATTACTAGCATATCTTGCAAAGGAAATGTGAAACTAAATGCTATTACTAGCATATCTTGCAAAGGAAATGGGAAACAAAATGTTTTTACTAGCATATCTTGCAAAGGAAATGGGAAACTAAATGTTATTACTAGCATATCTTGCAAAGGAAATGGGAAACTAAATGTTATTACTAGCATATCTTGCAAAGGAAATGGGAAACTAAATGTTATTACTAGCATATATTGCAAAGGAAATGGGAAACAGAATGATTTTTCAAGAGCATACTGAAGCAACTGACCTAGGCTGGCTGGTTTGTTGTGGTGGTGGTGTGGTTTGTTTTGTGTCAGGGGAATCAAAATCTCAACCCTATGATTGTGAGTCTGATGCCTTACCATGGCTTACTTCTAGACTGACAGATTGACAGATATTCAAATATATGGAAAACTGGATGGGATAAATTTAAGATGCCTTCTGGAAAGAGTGGAACATTAAAAAAAATCTCAACAGGGGCTCTTCTTTTAGACCCAAGATACGATAAAGAAATTTTGAAAATCAATTTGCTGAACTTACCATACAGACTTACATATCAGTTGGGTCCAATTACAAACAACCTAGACCATGATGTGCTGTAATAAAATGCCAGCAGATCAGAGTTTATGTTTTTTTATTCTACTGATTACCCCTAATAAACTGCAAAGGCCCAACTCTGCTGGCACATTATGCAATGGCAGATCTGGGTCTGTGCAGTTTGCAGATGACCTGACTTATAAGTGAGTACATACAGTACTGAAAATAGAAACCAAACTTCCAATTTCCATGCAAGGCTGTCTGCTTAGTGCTTTTCAACATTTCGACTTGTGTTCATACAAAGAGTTTATCAATGCATAATTCAGCAATTACCATTCCCCAAGCATGAACATTTTCATCCAGGATAAATTTCTCTGGATACACATTATCAAGAAACCACTTGAAGCTGTGACATTTCAACCTTTCCCTTAGAGCTTTTCTTTCTGATATATCACCATAATCCTTTTCCTGGAATGAAAAAAAGGTTTAAAAATGTAAACTTAAAATCTCCATAATTCCAATTCATTGTAAAGATTTTGAGAATCAAAGTACTTGTTTAGTGAGAAAAAAAACTTCCAAAGCACATGAAATTATTAATACTTTGTGATATATGAATCCAGCTAATAAAGAAGTAGAGACCTGAAGCAATGTTTTCCATGACACTGTCATCTAGCAATTCCACATAGTTTAATATTTCTATTCAAAGCTAAGAACAAAACAGGGCATTGTTTGGGTTTTTTTTAAATTCAAAAGATTTGTTTGTTTGTGGGTTTCACAATTTTTTTCAGTACATGATAGGCTACATATGAAAGCTAGTAACTTTGGTGATGGAAGAACCCAGGAAGGCCAAGGATGAATCACCACCCCATGGAAAGTTAATGGCAAGTTTCTCACATACCCACTCCAGCCAAAATGTGACTTGAACCCATGCAAACAGGAGAAATATGAGTGATCAATAAGGCTAGTGCCAGGAACCAATTGGTCAATGGGGCCCCATTTTGAAAGGGCTTCATTAAATGATTTCCCATCTTATCTTGCACACAGAATATTTTTACCAGATACAGACATATCAAAAAGTTAGCTCTGAAAATATCTTTAAACATGAAGCCCAGCACTGGGCTACATGTCAAGACTGCACCAAAGCTATTTTACAAAGTACAAAGAGAATGGGATAATCTGGCATTATTATAAAGGTAAAAGACTTTCATATTGAAGCTTTTGTATAGTGTTGATGGATTTAAGGAAAGACTAATGGACATTCACTTAGACACAAACAGGATCATTTTAACAAGTTTTCATTAAGGCAAACTTGACAAATTTTTCACAACAATTATGTTTCTCTAATAATACCTGATAAAATTAATATTAGGATTACTTTCTGCTACCTCCAAACCCAATCCTCCTTAAAAGACAATGAAAATGTTTTTCCAACTATATAACATATAGACCAAGGGAAGTAACTCTTACAGATAAACTCCTCTTTATACCACACTAGGTGACCACAGTATCATAGTCTTAACTTGCACAAAGCCTTTAATAGGATGCTCACATCATGCTGAAGGGTGGGAGAGATTTTAAGCCATATCACCAGGAAAATTCTCATTGGAGAAACCTAGTTTACTAAAAGAAATTTGCATTCTACAAATATACTACCTGATGACATTAACTTTTAGGGGAATAGGTAAGTGCAGATGGAATACAAAGCATCCAGCCTTTACTTGTGTAACACTGGTGGAAATGATTTCTCCAATGAAACAATGAACTTCTCCTAACATTAATTTAGTGCAACAAAAGATGTTATGTTCATACACATGAGGGATCTAACACATGATTATTGTCTTCTATTTAAACTTTTCCCAGGTGATTCCAGGAAAGAAAAGCAAAAGTCATGCCAGTCTCAGGCTGCACTCTCATGAATGGGGCTAAGTAACTGTCTGTGCAGGTAAAAGTTAGTCACCTGATGAGATTCAACTCTCTCCTTGGTGCAGCCATATTGTGCAAACAGAAGTGGAGAAAAAATGTAAACTGGACAAGCCAACCAAATGACTTCACTATGTTCTGAATTGAGACGCTATGTTCAAAGGCCAGGCTCATGGAAATCACTCATGCTTCATAACCCAAAATTTTCATTAACTGTAGCTTATCCTGTGTGAGATCAGAGTATGTGGATTTAATAACTCCATTTAGAAAGGTAACCAGCACTTGTCCTTAGCAGTCTGTCATGACTACTGCAGACTTTCTCTGCTTCCCAGATAGCAGACAATATTTTTAATTTTGAAGGTGTTTTCAAGGCCTTGATGAAAAACTTCATTTTTCAAGGCATTTCAAGGTTCCTTACAGGTCCTGGAAGAAAGAGGTTCTCAAGGCAATAAAGGAATAGTGGAATGTTGGCTGATTTGGCAGAGTCAGGGTAACTACAACATTTTTGGGTATGTCTTTTACTGAGAAGATTATCAATCCAGAACCTGTCCTATCATAGATGGTCAATCAGAACCATCTTGCAGCCTGTATCCTTTATTTTCTGAATCATATTAATAATCAGAACTGATGGAGGAAAGATGCATGATCCCATTCCCTCAAAGATGAATGAAAAGGTATTGATGGGCCATGCTTCATAGTCGGGCAAAGAGAAGCTGATGGTGGGCAATTAGTTATTCCACTTCAATGCATATAGGTCTAGCATCGACCAGCCCATAAGGCACAGACTTGTTGGAAGAGAGATGGATGGAGAGACCATTTTCAATGAAGCAGTTGGCCTTTCCTTAACAATGAGTAGCCAGGATATTGAGCTTGCCTGGAATGTGTCAGACCTGAATATCAAATGCTGGGAACACCAACAGAGGCATGGGATATCATGAGGGAATGGTCTAGCAATTTCATACTCACTTGTTTGAAGAGGTATGTCACTATGAATTAATTGTCCAACATTATTAGGAATGTTAGTCTTTGCATGTATCCCACCCCAGCATGGGAGGTGTTAAGAATGGCCTTCATTTTCATGAGTTCAAAACCTTCACAAAGTCTGAAAGCATGTGTATATCCCCAACCCGACAAACATGCACCGGAACATATAGGTATTTTTAACTGTGGCATTTCTAAGGACATTCATGCACTTTCCACTCTCAGTCTTTTCAATTGTTACATGACAAGGGCTTTTACTCAGTAACAAAGAAAAGAGTGAAAGCCAATAAGTTTTGTAAATTTTAACAAAGCAATTTATTTCTCTAGACAACAATGTAAAAATTGGTAAATAGGACTTACGGTTGGTGATTATAATCAAAATATGATTCTAAGAATAAAAGCACAAGTCCTATCACTAAATAGTCCTATAAGAAACCAGGTTCGAGTCTTAACGACATACAAATATGGAGGGCAATGATGTCAGATGTAGTCCAATTTATGAATAACAATAATTCCTCACTTGAATCACAGTTTTTATTTCCGAATAATCCCAGAATTAATTTCCTTGAATATTGTTCAAATTTTTTATAAGAAAGTCAACTTGTTGAGTGTCCAGGTGAATAAACTAACTATTGAATCCAAAAATCAGATGAAGAATAAAATATTCTGGCAATAAATTAAAAAATTACATAAACCTTGTACCTTCAAGGTTCTGAATGACTCTGCCCAAAACATTATTAGAATGCACATTTAATTCATTCTCCAAAACCCTATTTCAAATCTCGAATGATTGGTAATGTGATCCCTTACTATACTAGTTTTGTCTTGTCATCCAATATAGACCAACTTAAATACCAATCATAAAAAAATTTGATGCAGTCTATCAGCTTGGTGAAGGCTCACTGGCTTGGGTGGAGGTTAAATGGAAGGGAATGAAATTGGTATAGTATCAAATAACATGGGAAGCCAAGACAGTTACATGTACTGGTGCATGGAAGTACACACCAAACAGGGCAAGACCTACTTTTTAGCTGTATTACAATGAAAGATTTACAGATGGATTGCAATCTCCATCTTCAATTTGTGTCATAAAGAAATGTATGTAACTTGCTTAAGTCTACCACAAGCCTCCATTCACTTTCAGACCTTGCTACCAGAAAGATTCTTAAATAAAACCTATCCATTTAACAATCAAAAGCTCAATTCAATTTCCATGTTCAGAGAATCCTCCATTATGGGGTTGATTGGAAGTTTCATACAAAAATTCTGTCTCTGATGAAAAACCACCTCTACAATCTCTCTGGTAATAATTGTCACCTCTCTGGTATGTCCCGTTTTGGAGTCACACAGAGATATGAGCTTGAATTGAAGTCTACAAGGCCAACTTTTCTGCATCTTCCTTTCTCACTTTCTCAATTCAACCCTCAAGACAAAATGGAAGAAATAAAAGTGAGGGTACACTAAGACACTAAGACACTGCATAATGTGGGTTTAAACAAAACTGCAGAGTTCATCTCTTTTAAAGCTTAGGGCATTCTCCAAGCTACCATTGCAATATGACTTACCAAATCATAGGCATGGACACTCCCTGCCATTTTAGCTAGACATGACATTCCCAATGCTGATGGCAGAAAAATCCATGTAAAGGTACATCTGTATAATACATACCAGTGTATGATCTGTACCAGTGAGGTGAAGCAGTTGTAGAAATCTAACTCATGGAAAAGAAGACAAAGTAGTACTATAAATTCTGCAACTTTGAACCATGTCACAAGATTCTAATTGGCAGACTGTAACATCATTGTCAACATCCATAGAGGCTGTGACCTTATAGGTAGGATAGACTGGAGGTGAAGAACATTCTGACAGGCAAATCCTCTAAATTTCTTTTATAGCCACCTTGACATAGATATTTCTGCCATCAGTATATGTCTGCTCCACAATGTTTTAAAGTGAATAGACAAAGTGTTAAATGCCATATCAAGACTTGTCATGTCTAGCAGAAAATGGTGAAAGTGATCATGCCTGTGATTTATTAAGTCATATTGCAAGTGCCTACAGACTGTCCTTGTACCTATGGGGCACTGCCTCCATATATTTGTCCAAGGTAACATCATGAAACTTTTACTTTTCATTTACCTCATTGCTGCTTTTGTCTCTTTTAATTCCTTTATCATAAGCTACATCTCCCTTTTAGATACACATCTTCCTCCTGTTTTAAACTCCATTTGACTCACTTTACTTATTGTTTATCTTTGGCATTTTTTGATATTCCCCAAATTTCAACCCCAATCCAGCATAACCACTTAGAAGTTGTGAATATACTATATTTGGTGACAGACTGGCTTATTGCATCTATTTTATCCACTACACAAAGGAGGGAAAGCTTTTATTTGTATCACAAAGAGGATGGGTAGGCTGACCCTTGTGTGACGACTAAGGGATAAATGACATTAAATATCTGCAGATGGTGTAAAGTGTTGATAGCTTATATTTAATAATAAGATTGGGCCATGTCCACCTGTCTCTGGTGTTAAGTTCTGCATCTACCAAACAAATATAAAGTCCCTTTAATTTAGCTGAATTGTACTTTCTGAAGTAGAGGTAGATACTATTTGATATATAGACCATTGACCTAGTTATTACACAATATGATATAATGTGATTTAGCCGTATCACCAATGTTAAGTCCAGTAAGTGCTGATATGAATAAAACAAGTTATTTTATTCCCAAAATATAGTTTGTTAGTAAAGCATAAATATGAAAATAGTGCAAAGACAATTACATACACATTGATATAAGACGCAACTTGGTAACTCATAAAACTCTTTTTTGACAAACAAGACTAAGTACACTTATTACTTGTACAGTCCCAAGCTATATCACAGGTTATTGAACAAATTAAGATCAGCTTTGGATATAAAGGCATCAATGGTACAACTCTAGGTGGGTGGAGTTTAAGGTGTAGGAAACTTTGTATTCAGAAATAAACAACAAAACTAGCTGTGATTGGTGCATTATATAAGAGTTGTACTTTCTGTTAGGCTTAAAACAGTTGAGCCTCTTGGCAACATGTGAGATTATGTTAATTCATATCTAGATCACATTTTGTATTTTTTAAGATTTTGTTTAAAATGTGGTACACATGACTTAAAATGTCTGGTGTAACTAGATAATTCTTACCCCTGTCTAGCTCCAGCAGAGTTTCCTCTCTTAAATGCAATCAAGTACCTGGTTCTGTCCTTGTCAAATTGACATTCTAACATTATTCTCTATGACAGTGGGTGACAAACATGCTGAGTTAGGATGGAAGTATATTTATTTCACAAAACATTAGCATTGATGTCTATGGAAAAACAATTGGTACTGTGATACCAAATGCGCAGCAAGGGAGCTAAGTGGTTAGATCTAGGATGCCAGTGGCACCCAAATGAGTAGAAAAGGAAGTAAACCTGCAAGAGTTAGTTACTTTTGTCAAAATGTTTCATAGATGGAAAGACATCTTTTTTACTCAGTGACAGATGGATTTCAGAGGCAGCAGTGAGCAACGTTACTGTGATCAGTCGATGTAGCTGATGGATAACATTTAACTCATGCTACAACTTTTAGCTTATCATACCACAGATACTTTTGTTCATTTGTGTATTGTGCCTGTCTTTTTTATCTCATCATACATGTATCCTACAAATTTTTTCCTTCCAATCATACATTATTCTATGAATCGTTTCCATCCAGTCATATATGTATTATGTTAAGAATTGTTTCCATTCAATCATACATATATTATGCTATAAATTGTTTCCATCAAGTCATACAAGTATTATGCTATGAATTGTTTGCATTCAATCACACATCATCCTATGACTATCTATTTTATCATATATGTATTAGGTGATGAATTTTTCTACCTCATCATACACGTCTCATGCTATGACTATCACTACCTCATCATACATGTCTCATGCTATGATTTTAACTACCTAGATGTACATGTCTCATGCTATGATTTTTTTATATCATATGTCTCATGCTATGACTTTTCTGTATCATACATGTCTCATGATATAATTTTTTCCTGTCATCTTATATGCCTCATGTTATATTTGTTTTACGTCATCATACATGTCTCATGCTGTGATTTGTTTCTGTCATCATACTTGCATTATACACAAACTTTTGATCAGTCCTATTTTTTTTCATCAACAGCCTTCAGAAAGAAAATGAAAACAATCTAGTAAATGTGAGCAAAAAAAGCAGAGTTTTATGTGTATATTTACTGTACAAAATTAAGGTTTTGGGTCAAAATTGAAGTAGACTTTTAATTAGAATGTCAGAATTTCATGAAGGTACCAAAATCTTGAGCACATCATTGAAATGTTTTAATTGAAGTGGGATCAAATTATAAAATCTGCCTTAAAGTTAAATTAATGCACACTAATTGAATATTCTGAGAAAATATCAATGAAATGATATTGAATGTAACCATCTTACTAAAACTCACTAGTAAATCTCGCCTATGCATGTAGAACAATCTCTTATATTCATCCATCCAAACTTCTGCCAGTCTCATTGAATTGATGCCATGAGTGTCTTTTTTTCCTGCAATATAAGAGAAAAGAAATTAACTTTAAAATTCATGATGAAAATGCTGGCTTTTCCTTACAGTAATATTACTCGGTTCAAAGGAATGTTCAGAGTTCTAAATCATGGTCCTGTAATTACTGATCTCTTATGTAGAAAACTAATCCAGAAAATTTTCAAATGCTGAGTGCCTGGACTTTTAACATTTTCTTAATGATCAAGCTGATAATCACATGACTGAAAACTCTAATTAATTAATAACACAAATTCAACCAATTTTTAAGGATACCTCAAATTAAATGATAGTGTGATTTTGTTATGAGGCAGATCATCTCCAGTTACAGGATTCATCTACTCCAACTTACAGGTCTACCCTCAAAACTTTGTCGTACTCCACACTGTCTAATGACTCAAATATTGAATGTGTGCACTTTCCCCATGACATCATGTTATTTCACATAAAAATTAATGAAAATTATGCAATAAGTACCTGGAAATGTATATGGGTGACTGGATCTGAATATGTGACCAACTCTTGAACAAGGAATAAACTCTAATTTTCCTCCACACATCCAGGTCTGAAATTAAAAAAAAACAAACAATAAGTATTTGTTTTGCAAAAGCTAATGTCTCACATCTGAGAGCAATCCCCAAAAAGCTGATGGAAGACATGAAACATTAGCAGAAGGGTCTGCAATCTGACTAACCACTGGGTGAAGCATTGGTTATCTGCACACTTCCGAAAACCTTTAAAACATTTTTCCTCCCAAAAAAGGCAAACCTCCATTTTGTTAACAGCTCTACCTTGGTTCCCAGCAGGGAAATATAATTCTTGTACATAGTGAGAAATATCCCAAAGTCATGCAGTTTTTAAAAAAATTTTAACTGCCTATAATTACAGTCCTGGATTTAAAATGGTGAAATAGCTAGACAGCCTGACATTGTCACTTATAGGCAGACTGATGATATTAGTAATTTCATCATAGAGTGAAAAGAGAGAGTTGCAGATCTATTTATTTTGCTTTCAAAATCTCTTTTTGTAAACTTAGTGTTAAACAGTGCCCAGAATTTATTATGAATCCAATGATAAGTTTCATCCGGCTTATGTGGAATTAGGTCAATGTCTGTCAGACACTTCATTGAAAAACTTGTGTTTATTTTTGTCTTTGGTCTAGAACTGGATATACATATTTGCTGTGATAGATGAGCAAACCCTGGTTTTGGTTTGTTTCAACGCAATGCCAAATAATTATATATATATATATATATATATATATATATATATATATATATATATATATATATATATATATATATAGTTTCTGAAAATACTCTCACACTTGGAGCAAGTTATTCATTATTACCATGGTTTGCACATCCAATGTCACAGAAAAATTTGGTTTGGTGGTTGGGGCATTTTATCCATTTTTATGCTAATACTGTTAAGAAGTTTTTCAAAATAAAAATGGTTAAAATGTATACTGAATGCTAATGATAAAACCCAGATGCATTTATTGTGGTAATTCTGCCAACTGTTGGCTGTTAAGTACACATCTTGAAGGTACAACACAACAAGAAAACCCAGTAGCGTGAACAGGTCAGCTTTGACATATCCACACAGTCCTATGTGCAAATGCCAGAGCAAGCATCTAAATAAGCAAAGATATTAAATGCAGTAAGAAGAAGACTGTGATGAAAACAAAAACATCGCTAGTTGTAGTTGTCACTGTTTTAATTTCTTTATTATTAAGCAACCAGCACACTGTAATAGTATTTGCTCTGCTGTCTGTGCTAATGTAAGAGAACAGAAAAGCACTGATACATAACAGTGCTGTTGAAGTCTTTTTTGGAACTATTTTCAGTATCCCAGCCAGCCACTCCAACCATTTTTTTTCCACCAATCTTTTGCATTAGTGTGGTGTGATGGGTCAGGTTTATATGGTCGAGTTAGTCAACCACTGTTGCCTATGAGCATAAATGTTTTTATAATAAACCTCAGCACCATAAGAATTTAAATGATGGTTATATTCCATTCAAGGAAAATGATATGCAAATTTTTAGTGAGCATTGCATCCACATAGAGGTTATATTTCACCGACTCCAGAATCCTGGAAATTTGGCTAAGGAGGTCCTCTTTGTTAATGCTGATGGCCTTTAGCTGCATTTTAAGTTCTACAAAATGAGATCTGGCAACTCCTGGCTCATCTTTGCTCTTTCCTCTTTGAATAAGTGAATGTAATTTTCCACCCAGATAAAGCTTCCTATTTTCCACTGAAAGCTTTATAAGCCTGCTGCATGACCTCTGAAGCAAACACAATAAGAGCCAGGATCTCTCATGTCAGAAGGATGCTAGGTTCCTGTGCTGCCATTTTTTTAAATGCTATCTGCTCAGAGCCTGCTGCTGCTGAAAGGAGTTTATGTTTCAGTCTACTTGTATCTAATGAAGCTTACCAAATATGGATAACAGGTTTGGTGATGTCTTTTGGCTTCTCGTTTGTGCTTGTTGTATACTCTGTCTTGCATATCATGTAACTACAATGATTACTTTCTAGAGTGGAAAGATGAACCGCCAAGCAAAATCCCCCACTCTCATATTCAACAGTGTTATCAAACAGAATAATAATAATAATAATAAGGACTTTGTATAGCACCTAATCTTTAGAAGCTTTAAGTGCTTTACATTTGTCAACACTTAAGAGAATAAAAAAGCATATATATATATATATATATATATATATATATATATATATATATATATATATATATATATATATATATATATATATATATATATAATAATAAAATTACAAAAACAAAATAAAAAAACAAACACTATGAAATTGGAAACATAAAAACATGTAAAATTTTTTAGGTAAGGATACGTTATAAGGATACACCATTAGGTCTTTAAGTCTGTTCTTACAGTTAAAACAGGTGAGATTTATCAGAGTTCATCCAGAGTTCAATCCACCACTTTCTACAGTATAGTAAACACAGTCAAACTGGTCACAAAATTAGCAGCTTGATGTCTTATTTGCACAAGCACATTTCTCAATATAGGAACAAACTCGACCCATTTTGTACGAAATGACTAATAACTAAAGCACCATAGACCCAAATGAATAGTATATTGTCAGATTTCCAAACCTAACCATCAATGTGTCATTGTGCCTGGCACAACTAAGCTGGCATTCACAAGTACTTCAGCACTAGATGCCAATTGTACCTTTATTAATACTTGGACTGTACCATCTTTAAAAAGATCAGTGTAAAATCTGAAGAAAATGAACTGGTTTGTAGTTTTAGTGCTGATGTTTGGAGCATCTTCAAGGAGTATTCCTGGTCAAAACTGAAAGCAATGATCTGAATACCTGCTTTATTCACTTGCTAAAAAGTCTAAGGAAACCAACACACTTTTCCACCCAATAATTGCACTTTCTGTGGCATCCATCATGAGGAAATGGCATCCAAATAAGTTGAACCAAGTCAGCTGCCATGCTGCTGGTCATACCACAAAAGCACAATGCCGATCCCTCTGAATTACACTAGAAGACCAAATAGTCCTCTTTTACTGCAAAGATAAAGACTTATAGCGAGGGACAATGCTATGAAGAAAACAAAACAAATCACTGAAGGTGAGCATCGAGCATGGGTCTGCGAGTGTGCCAACCATGCTATAACACTAGGGACCTTAAGCTATGTTATCAATATATCAATAAGATACAATAAGTTGAACACTCAACCAACCAACCATATCTAGAACTTATTAAAAACGATCATGGCAGCTGCTTTAAGTGACACAGATCTTAACAATGCTATATTGGTTGACAGCCAAAGAGCCAAAAATGGGCATTCCAACAGTCAAAATGATGGCGATCACTCATGCTGCATTTACTATATCCTACAAAGCAACATGGGTAAAGCAGCATGATGGTTTATCCAAGTTTGTGGCCTCAGTGAAAGAACACTAGATAGATTGCTTACCTTTGCATGTCTCAAAATCCTAAGCTGCATATGAAGCAAAACTGAAGGCTTGGATGACTATTTCAATGGCATCTCTTCTCAGAATTTTCTCAGCAGATGCAAGCCACTCTCTGTCTATAGATATCCATGAATGACTTTTTGCTAGCAATTTAAAAAATGATCCAAACAGCTAGGCCTCTTTATCAAACATCAGCAGTCAATTTACTTTCGGTACAATGTTATACTACTATCACCCACTGTAGCTGACATGATTACAGATAAATATGTCAATTTTGAAAAGAAACAAGGATAAATTACAAGCACAGCTATGTTGGAGCACAACTGAAAAAGGTTATGTCTGCAGAACTGGAGACATCTGCATTAGCAGAACAATCTCAGAATCTGACACAGGTCACCAATATCACTGCTAACATCACTGAAGCTGTCTAATTACCAGTTAGAATGATAAATTGGCAGGGAGATCAAGTCTTTGCATAAACCAACCTTTATCCATTCCTAAATTAAAATCAACATGCCCATGCAAACTTCCAGGCTGTATAGACCAATTATGCCAGCAAATTTTATCCTAACATATTGAACATATGTTTAACCCATAATTTCTGGCATCCATTCTCTTATGCCATTCTAACAAAGATTTAAGTTTGTGCATATATATGGCCATTGTACTGATGCTGTATCTTTCTTGTGAGTTGATGAGTTGGGGTAAAAGCAATCAGGTTACAATTATGAAATTGTAATTGTACATTGCAAGCTGAATGTCCTACAACATTGATGCTAGGGTTGGTTCCAGCCATTCCCCTTGTGGGTAGTATTAGCAGCACTAAAGGCTTTGGATACAACTTTGTCTGTGTTTGCTGGAGATCCGGATCATCTGCAGGTGTTCTTCTAAGTTCCATACTACCAACAACTGGCCAGCACAAGGTGTTACATAAGCTTGGAGAACAGCTCCTTGCTGTCACAACCACCACCAAGAACCCAAACTACCTTTGGTTGCCCTTCTATAATGTTCTGAATGGCATTCAAATTAAAGCCCTTGCAGTATTTAATAGTAGTAGAGAGTTCTTGGCCAGTCTAGATGTTGTGGAAAATGAGATATGCTGAGTGAATTGTCATGAGATACTTGTTGCAATTACTAAACGTCCCTGCTCACTATGTCCTTTTTTTTCAAATCAGCCACATTGGTAAATATACACCTGTCTCAGTTACTCATCTATTCCATTCCACAAATTTGTTTGTTTTTTTTTGTTTTTTTACAGCAGTCTAGTAAGTTCTAGGCATCTGTGGGCATTTTCAAAGCATATACCAAATGATGTGCAGTTTAGATCAAAGTCAGCCTCATGGGCCAGGCTGTCTGATTCAGGTTGTCGAATGTGGTAGAGGTAAATACACTAATGTAGCCTCTTGGTAAACATTCTCACAGTACAACCTGTCAATACCAATAAGAATTTCAGGTTTTGTATCACACATAATTTCAACCACTATTTTGCCCTCACATACTTCTGTGTACACTGGTCAGTCTCATCTACTACCCTCCAAAGTACTCCGGTGGCCTAAGCGGTTACATCATCCATCTTGGATGCAGTAGGTCATAAGTTCAAATCCAAACCATGTCATAAAAAGACTTTTAAATAATGGCACTAACAGCTGGCTCGCTTGGCACTCAGCATTAAGAGGTTAGTGTTAGGACTGGTCGGCCTGGTGTCAGAATAATGTGACTTGGTGGGACATGATTCTACATGAGTGCAGCCCCAGTCCTAGATATTGCTACAAACTACCACACTACAGACATCACAGCGATATACTCACATTCTTAAAGTTACATTAAAAATCCTGATCAAACTCATACTACCATCCACTTTCTCTTATCCACATTATCCTGAACCATAAACTTGACATGAACAAGTAACATTTCAAGTCAGAGCAGCCGCAAAATGGATGGCTGCATGTGGTTTGGTCATTTGGCTATTACAGATGAGGCTTTCACATCATATCTGTTATTCTGTCATAATGTCATGTCTCCATGTGTGATGGGTCTTTTTCTTTGAATCAAATAAATTCTAAAGATGCACATAACATCATCAACTTTAAGCACCTAGGTCAGGAGCTACCTTGTCAATTTCAAAAGTATTTTGTTGTGCATGTGTCATTGTCTCTATCTCAAGAAAGCTCACTTCTCTAAATGGGTTTGACACATGCATATGCTATTGAAGTATCTTAATAGGTAAACACACTTCTTAAAATCCGGTTTACATATATGCATATGCCATTCTACTATGATATGAGGTAACCACTTTTCTTTAAATCAACTTATACCTTGCTTGTAAATCCCAAAAGTTTTATAAAATACCATCTTCTCTAGCTGTATGTAGGAGCAAGCAAGCTCAGACAATGTGTGTTTGCAGTCCTGTTCTCCTGTTGTTTATGGAAACATTTATTATAATTTCCTACAATGATTAAGAATAAAATTAGTGATAATTTGCTTGTAATCATTTGTAACCATGATTACTCTTTGTCATTACACTGGCAATGAAGGATGAATACAATTATGTCTATAGAGCTTCTGAAATCAATAATAATAATTATGGTTACAGCTCACACTGTAATTGATTACAACTGAAAACAATTACAGTCATAATCTGACTCATGAATGTTTGGAATTGACTTGTATGGTAAATTCCTATATCTCTCTCTTGCTTTTATAAGCGGAGCTAAAATATGACAGCTGCATGATTCAAGTTTGACTATAATTTCTTTTCAGTGAAGTCATCTGATAAACTGAAAGGCTGTATGTCCACATTCCAACATCTGCACAGAGGTCTCTATTTTCATCTATGTACTTGTGATTGACTGTAAACAGTATTAAAATGATTTTGTCAGTGAAGATCTTATTTGTAACAGGTCTCTTTCTATCTCTCTTTTCTATATGTAGTGTATTAAGATTTCAACATTCATTGATTAAAAGATATTTAACAGTTCAGGCTCTTTGTAAATCTGTCATATATCCCTGAGGATCAGCTATGTAAATCTATCATATATCCCTGAGGATCAGCTTTGTAAATCTGTCATATATCCCTGAGGATCAGCTATCTAAATCTATCATATATCCCTGAGGATCAGCTTTGTAAATCTGTCATATATCCCTCAGGATCAGCTATGTAAATCTATCATATATCCCTGAGGATCAGGCTCTCGATGAATCTGTCATATATTCCTGTAGATCCATTTGTCACTGGAGCCCTGGGTGGCAGAATGGTCAAAAGCACTTGTCTTTACTGGTCACTGCCATCTCACTTCTGTCCATATTTTCAAGTCTAGTGCTTGACCAATGTGGGTATATGAGAAATCATGCCAGTAGATTAACAAGGATTGGTGGTTCTTACTTGGGTCTTCCTAGTTATTTCCCCACCAGTAATACTGGCCATTATGTATAAGTTCATACCTTGTACAGAGAAATGGTGTTAAACTGAAAACAACAAATATTAGTCACCATAATTTGAGCAAAGATTAAAATGCCTTCATATATTAAAAATTAGAGAACAGGAATAAAGGAAATATATTTTTATAATATCTCCTACAGAAAATATGGAACAGAATTTATTAATTCTCAGTGTGCATGAGAGAGAGAGAGAGAGTGTGTGTGTGTGTGTGTGTGTGTGTGTGTGTGTGTGTGTGTGTGTGTGTGTCTGTAGGTTTGAGGGAGAGAAAGAAAATAACTGAGTGATGTAAAAAATGAAAAATGTATCTTCATTCAATAGTATTTACCCTAAATGAGATTTCAAGATTTTCTCCTCCCCATACATCCATTCCCGGGTCATATGCACCTATCTCAAAGAAATATTCTCTATCTGCGGCAAACAGTCCTCCAGCCATTGTTGGTGATCTGCAGCAAAAGCAAGTGCTGATGACTTTTAAGTGAATAAAAATGAAAGTTTAAGAAAGTATCTGAGACCCAGAATAGATTCTTCCCACAACACTTACAATAAATTTCATACAAATGCATGACAAACACTCAAGCATTTATTTCCAACTCACAATTTGGATACTAAGGAAAATTTCAAACTTAAAAGCATGCTGGGATTTCAAATTACAGCACTTTTTCCATATAAAGCCCTTCATTTAATGGTTCCTATTAAAAGACAGATATGGTAATTAAGTGGAAGTAAATTATGTTATGATGTACTCCATTATCAAATGGTCTCATTTCATGATAGTAAACTCAATGGCTCCCAGAGATACAGTAGGTTCATTAATTTTACAAATACATTTTACAAATATTTTCCACAAAAATAGGTGAGGATTTTATAATTTTTTACTTTAAAAAATTGATTAATTTACTGAATGCATGCAGGTGGTAGTAACAAGGTTGCTGGGATGAATTTTGATAATAAACCCAATTCAACTGACATTTTGGAATTGATACATTATGAATTTTGATAATAAACTTAATTCAACTGACATTGTGGAATTGATCCGTTATGAATTTTGATAATAAACCCAATTCAACTGATATTTTGGAATTGAGATCCGTTATGAATTTTGATAATAAACCCAATTTAACTGACATTTTGGAATTGACCCGTTATGAATTTTGATAATAAACCCAATTCAACTGAAATTTTTGGAATTGATCGGTTTTGAGTTATGATAATAAATACAATTCAAATGATATTTTGGAATTCTGCAGTAATGAGTTGGATAAAAAAAAACTCAATTCAACTAAAACTTTTACAATTGATGTTATGAGTTGTGATAATAAACCTAATTCAACTGACATTTTTGAAAATTGATTCATTATTAGTTTTGATAATAAACCCAATTCAATTGACATTTTTTTAATTGATCTTTAATGAGTTTTGATAATAAACCAAATTTAATTGTTTTTTCTCATAACTAAAAATTTTGATTTCTGAAACACTTCACTCAAATATAAATGTATAAACCATACAATTGGAAGAAAAAATTAAAACATGTTGAACAGTTCCAACTTCTGATGGCACTGACCAATCAAATATGCACCTTGTGAGTCATAGAGCCAGTCAAACATGGCCCTCAAGAGTCACTGTGCCAATCGATTATGCCCCTTGTGAGTCACTGTGCCAACTGAATATGCCCATTGTGAGTCACTGTGCCAACTGAATATGCCCAAGGAAAAGATACTGTGCCAAAAGAATATGCCTCTTCAGAGTCACTATGCCAATCGAATATGCCCCTTGTGAGTCACTGTGCCAACTGAATATGCCCATTGTGAGTCAGTGCCAACTGAATATGCCCATTGTAAGTCACTGTGCCAACTGAATATGCCCATTGTAAGTCACTGTGCCAACTCAATATGCCTCTTGTGAGTCACTGTGCCAACTTAATATGCCTCTTGTGAGTCACTGTGCTCATTAAGATTGAGAAGAGAATGACAAATTGAGAACCTGATGGGCATAATGCAAACTTTAACAATATTTACATGGCTTCTGCATGGATAGCTTAAATTCCAACACTGAATTATTGTTTTAGAATCTTAACACTGATTCTTCTCCATAACTAACCAATAGGTGTACATTTAATACTCTTTGTCAATCAAGTGCAAAATACAAACAACATAGTCTGGATCCCAGATCTATGGATGCATGATGATCTGGCAGATCTGGATGTACTTGTATATTCTTTGTTCTACTGATCACACCTACCAAAATGAATAGACCCAGATCAGAGAGCACATTATGAGATTGCAGATCTATTTCTCTGCAGTCTGCAATTAAACAAACTTATGAGTGAGTATATGGTATTTCAAGCAAGACTATAGTGGCATTTGATCCTCATTAATTATCAGATTCACACAACATGGCTATAAAGTGAATACTGAAGGATTCCTTTATTGTCTTTGAAAGAAACTTTACTGCTATATGAAGTATAACTATTTTTAAAGGAAAGTAATTATAAACTAAGTTGAACCAAGCTTGAATTCAATCATACATGAATGAGAACATTAGACATAAATTTTGTGAATATATGCACTTTGCTCATAAACAGATAAACACTGAGAAAAGTCACTAACTAATCTCCTCATGGCTAACATGTACCAGAATATATATATATATATATATATATATATATATATATATATATATATATATATATATATATATATATACACACACACACTCATTTATAAGTCCAAATGCAAACTGGACAGACACATATATGAACATACAATGCACCAGCAGATCAGGGTCTGTGCAGTTTGTTAGGAGTAATCAGTAGAACAAGGATGACAGAACCTGAGCATCAAGTGCATTATGCTATGGCGGATCGGGGTCTTTGCTGTTTTCAGTTTTTCATAACTCATAAGTCAGTATATACAATACACTGAGAGACCTTAAAGTGAGAAACCAGAATATATTTGCATGACAAAGTATACTTTACAATGGATAGATGTGACATACCAGTACACTAAGCAGAGAAATCACATCTTGCTCAACCAAAAGCTTAGCAAAAAATCCTTGTACCTGCCACACAGATACCTAATTCTTATAAATTGCCATATTAATGTATAAAAAGCAATTTTACCAAAAACTACAAGATGTATTGATTTCCAATTTTAGAATAAAAAACAGAAGATGACATATCCCAAAGTGTCAAATCCACTAAACATGTCATAGAAACGAAAGAGAAATTTGAGATTTTTGTTAGTAAATAATAACAATTCTTTCTGATTTCACAAAAGCAATGGGGAAAAAGTGAAAAAGAAAATCAATACCAACAAAAGAAAAGTAATAAACCATATTGCCATTAAATAATGAAAAAGCATGCTAGGCATAAAAATGAACAAAGAGAAATATGTTACAGTTCTCTGTAAGTAGTCTAAATTCTTTCAAAAGTATTACTGCAGACAAATCAGATTTAGGCAACTGTTAAATCAGTGGACATTTGGGCTAAACAACAGCCTCATGCTTGAAACATCTCCTCTCCATATTAAAACTTTTGCTGGTAAGGATAAGGAATAATTCATGCTATTTGTCCAGAAGTTCACATTAAGAATACAGTATGAAGAAATGAAGCATATTTTCATATTTCTGTGCAATTTCATGAAAATATATAATTTGGGAATCTATTGTTTACTTACATCTAACGCATAGCTAAATAACAGCCAAATACAAATAGCATAGGACCAAAATGGCAGTAGTGTAATGCACTGTCAGGTCTAGGTGAATACAATTTGCTACAAATCATGTATAACCAACACAGATCCATATAGATCCAATGGCACAATATGCAACAGTAAATCAGGGTCAGAGCTGTTTGTAGCTGTGTGCATAGAGAAGCAAACAAAGTTTTCAGAAGTACTGTTGTTTATGAATATACCTAAAAGTCTGGTTCATGACTTCCAGGCCAAGTTGTTTGAATAAAATTGCTTAAGAAAATTGCAATTTATCTGCAAAATTATTCAAAATTCAGCATTGGACTTTATGCACAAATGAGAACCAACATTGTTATTTTTCAACTGTTATTTGACATATATAGCCCATTATGAATTTGTATCTTGGCAAAATTGCTTATTTTAAACTACTGCCATCCAAAGCTCCAAAGCTGCACGTTAAGCTATCTTTAATTGTCATGTCATCTGGATGCACAGTTTTAATTTTAAGTTGTTCCTGGTGAACATTTAATAGATTTGGATGAGTTGGACAAGCAATACATTTTTACTGCATCACTACTTATCACTGTGCATAAGCATTTATGAAAATGTTATGCAAACAGTGAAAAATAAAGCACAGACACCTTATTGATAAAGCAGCATATAAGCAAACCGTAATATTGTTAATGAGATTAGTTCAATGGTATATGACATAGACATTGTTACTATTGTTGCTATTATTATCTATCTTTTTCTCTAATCTGGAACAAAAGATCATTAGCAATAGTAACTAGTGATCAGAGTTATCTACAGTCATCTGTTCATTCTGTATATGCTACAGCAGCACATTGGATAGTGTGCTGTACTTGTTAGCTGCTGTAGTGTATCGCATGTTATACTTTCTGCCAGGTGTGTGTGCTGCAGTGGCACAGTTGATAGTGTGCTATACTTGCTACCAGAACTGTGCTGCAGCAGAACTGGGGATAATGTGCTGTACTTGTTACCAGAAGATGTCTGTGCTACAGTGGCATAGTAGACAGTGTGCAGTTCTTTCTGCCAGGTGTAGGTGATACAGCAGTACAGTGGATAGTGAGCTGTATTGGCTACCATAAGCTGAAATGCAAAGGAACAATGGATAGTATGCCATACTTGCTACCAGGACATATCTCATGTCTCTGCTGCAGCAGTACAGTAAATAATGGCTGAACTTGCTACAACATATCTGTGCTGCAGCTATACAGTATATAGTGTGATGTGCTTGCTACAAGAGTGTGTCTGTGCAGCAGTGTCACAAAGGATAGTGTGTTGTGCTTGCTACCAGAATGTCTGTGCGGCAGTGGCATAGAGGTTAGTGTGCTGTACTTGAAATCACACTTTCATAGAGCCTCTTAAACTTTTAGAAGCCTATCACACTTTTATTGAGTATATTATACTTTCATCAAGTCCACTAATCACTTTTATAGTCTATTAAACTTTTACTAAGTGCATGACACTTTTATCAAGTCTATTGTACTTTTATTGAGTCAATTACATTTTAATGAGTTGATTATATTTTTATCTAGTCCATTACATTTTTATAGTCTATTAAACTTTTACCTAGTCTATTAACATTTTATTGACTATTATACACATTCACAGTATAATTCACTTTTAAATCTATTATAATTGTATCATGTCCATTACACTTTTATTGAGTCTATTATACACTTTTATTGAGTCTATTAATGTTTTATTGACTATTATACACATTCACAGTGTAATTAACTTTTAAGTCTATTATAATTTTATCATGTCCATTACACTTTTATTGAGTATTAAAGTTTTATGAAGACTATTACACCTTATTGTCTTTTATATGGATCACTGCCATCTCACCTCTTTCTTTGTGGGTTTGGGTCCTGGGCACAACCAATATGGGTATTCGAGAAAGATTGCCAGTAGCTTCTCATGGGTTGGTGGTTCTTTCTAGGATTTTCTGGGTTCTCACTCCACCATAGACACTGGCTGCAATGAATAGCCTATCTTATGCTGCAAATGGTGTTAAACCCTACAACAACAACACAGTCTGTTACACTTTTATGAAGTCTGTTCACTTTTATATGTCTGGTACAAAATGTTTATAGTGCAAACTGAGCAGTCAAAGCACATGCATACTCCACTTTGCTCTGGATTGCCTTCAGTAAATTAGAGGTTGGCTGCATACAGTTGCCATGGTTATCTTGTTTGTTTAGTTGACATCATGATACAAATGCACTGGGAAACATACGTCTTATTTAAAAACTAACTTGTCTGCCCCATGTTTCATGTCCCTGCTCAGATGCCATGTCAAACATGGAATTTATTACAGAATATGGACAAAAATTTATGTTGTCATTTTTTGGGGCAATTTCTTTAACTTAGTAAAAAATCTATTTCTAATACTCGAGTATGTCTTTTTCATTTATGTAACTATTCATCTATTCAGTCAGCAAGCTAGTTTACTATTCTGATGTCCAACCCTGATTAACAGATGTAGTTGCCACATACTGATGACAAAGTCACCTGAAATTGATGAATTTTGATTAGCACAATACACGATGACTTACAAATGGCTCAAAGGGAAATCAGCTTATTCGAAGTCCTAAAAAAAGGGGGGAGACTTGTAATCTAATCACCATATGGCACTCAAAGGCTTTATCTTGTTCAAGAACACCTAATCTCATGCCATGAACTGCAAAACAAACACATAAAAGCTTTAATCAAATCAAAACTGAAAAGTTTTACAATCAAGAAATCGAATTGATCTGAGATGGCTCTTTCATAACAGTGGTTGTAACATAATTTGCTTGCTTAGAACTACATTTTATACAAACTTTGTGCTCTGTTGTGATAGTACTGGAACCATTTAAATATCATTTTTGGATGAGGTGTCAGACGTGCTAGCTTTAACATGAGTATGAAGCTACTGGGCAATATGTGAAGCATTGATTCAAGTTATCATTTAATAGTAAAGCAAACAAGCAATCATAAACCAAACATCCCAAGATGATGCAGTTATGAGATTCCAAAATGATGCGCAGCATGATCAGTGAAAGAATTAGAACTGCATACCGAATCGGATCTGTGTAATTCCTGTTCTTCAAATCTCTCTCCGGGATGCTAAGCCAGGTAAAGTGCATGCTCCAAGTGAACCCGCCTACTTGGTATCCACCATTACCCGAAAACTCCAGTGTATTATCGTTGACTGCATCTATGATTGGACACAGAACTGCAGTTCTGTCTTCTTTAATTCGAGTCAATATAGGTTCTAGCCTGAGTTTAGAATGTAATTATTCTCATTTCAGTCAAACGACAAAAAAAAACCTTTGCTTCTACTGCTCCTCTAAGTGCATAAACTATATTATGAAAATATCTGCATGCCATTTTCTTTTTCTGCCATGGAATAATCATGGGATTTCTCAAGACTGGGAAAGGAGGAAAGACCACAAAAAGATCATTTGTGGGCAGCATTTAAATTATTTGAATATTTACAATACTTTAATGCACCAAAACTTTGAAAACAAAAGACAGGGAACTATTTAAATCCCAACTTTAGTTTCAAAACTGTTACACATGGTCCCTTCTGCTAAAGTGTTCCATGACAGAAAAGCACAAGATTCTGATGTGGTCCTATCACAGAGACAATGATATCTACATAATTCAAACTGTTAATAACACAAATTAAATTTTTTATTTTAATGTGCCGGGTAAAAGCTTGCTCTTAAACTTTTATATGTTTTCAATATCTTCTTTTTCTTGTATTGCAGTGGAAGCTTTTCTTTCAAATTTAAGCTTTTAAGTCATCCTGTATGATTTAGAAATAAAACTTTTTGTCAAAATCGAGACATAAAAATGCAGCTGAATTTGAAAACAGATATCATTATACAACTGAAAAATTAAACCACATCAGATTCTCCTTCGGAAAAAAAATAAAAACAAATCAAAGTTTAACGACATTGAAATAAATAAATTTTTATGTAAGTAGTCACTGTCCAGTACCTAATTGGGTCAATAGATGATTTTCGACGTTTCTTCTCATGCTCGGGAATGGGTCGCCATGAAAAATGCAAGCTCCACCAGAACCCACCAACTGAAAAACTTCCAGTGCCTCCAATGTATAAAGTGTCTTTATCAATATTGTCAATTTCTGGGCAGAGAACTGTTGTCCTGTCCTCCTTGATTCTGGCTAACAATGGCTCTAACCTAGAGTTAAGATTTACCATGTTTAGCCATTGCTGTCAAGCATCAACATTTTCTATAGGCAATGATAGTATTTATGTTAATTTATTAGACAGAGATAATCTTTCCATCACTGTCCAATATCTCCCAAAGGTATCCAAGCAAAAGCCCTGTAGCTAGTCATAAAATAAACAAAAAAGTTATATATTACCTCATTAACCCCTGGCACTGTGTTTAGTGGCAGGAGGTGGCAGCAGACTTCTGAGCTCTGTAGAGTCAAGGTCATGTAGGACACAATAAAGTGGGTGGTATTATAGAAAGGTAGATAGATGTAGCTTTATGATGATACAAAATAATATGGATGTTCTAGTTGCACTACAAAATACAGAAGGAAAAAAGTAACTTTTTGGACCCAAGCTTTTCCAGCCAAAATTCACCGGAGGTAGGAATCCAATTTGGGTCCGGATTTTATACTTTTTGGCCTCAGATCATAGACAGACAGGTCTGAACTGCACACAGACAGCTGAAACTTTGCAAAAACTAGGATAAGATGGGCATTTAGAATAAAAGTAAATAAAAAAAAGTCTAACTTCTACACTTCTGCTTATGCTCAGGCGAAACAGCCATTGAAAAACGTTTCTAACACAATTAGGCATTAGGTTAACCTAAAATGTCTTGGAGGTTGATGTATTAGAATGTAATCAGAAATAGTTCCCAGAATGGGTTTCCTACTAGCATTTCAGGTGAAAATGACAAAAGCCTCCAGGGGTTAATGAGTTAAAAGAACTAATTAAAAAATTCTTAAAAAAATATATGGATAAAGAATTGAGCAAAAATAGCTAAGTAAAATACTATAAAATATATCTTTAAAGTACCGGTGAAACTTTTCAAAATATGCATAAAGTTTGTCCCTGAATCTCAGAAATGAGTGAAAATCGGGTTGGGACTCTTTTCTCAAAATGTCTGTGATAAATATCATTGAGACTCTTGGTGGGACTTATAATGCTGTAACCCAAAAAAACCTTCTATTGCATTTTAAGAAATAGGTCTTACAAAGACACTATTTTTGTTTTCTCTCCATAGAATTACAAATATGTGAAATAATATTATATCCAAAAATGACAAAACTAGCTATATCTGTTCAATATTTATGTATCACATCTCAGATGATAGAGTACCATACTAAACTCACCTAAATTTTTCACAAATTAACACTGGAAAATTCTGCATGATTAATCTTAGCAATTTCTGACACTTGGTAGCACAAATTGTTGCGCGAAATAAATTCCACAAAGTTAAACTGTTCACAATTTTCAACTAAACCATAAAAATCATAAAATGAAAACCATGTAAAAATTACCCATATATATATATATATATATATATATATATATATATATATATATATATATATATATATATATATATATATATATATATATAATGAGCTGACCTGTACAATTAAAAATAATACATTTACATGCATCAAGTGAATAAAAAAAACATCTTTCCAATGTTTTGTTTGTTCCAAATTAAAAAAAAAAGAAAGGAATTCCAAACAACTCAATGGTAAAATGGACCTATGTGAGTCCAATGTCTGCATATTTTTCCAATAAAAGATTAATTGAAACAATTCTTTTGTCAGGTACATATATCAGTTTATAATAATACATATATTGGGCTAAAATGTTATCTATCACTAGGCATACAAGTGCTTGTCTGTTTGTCTGTATCCTTGAAAATAGTGCCCAAATTTTATAACATGACAACATTTTTCTTACAAATTTAGTGTATGGAAAATTATTTACTGTATATACTCACCTGTAAGACTTATTCAACTGCAGACCAAGATCTGTTACTGTATAATATGCTGGCAGATCTGGGTCTATACAATTGGTTAGGACTTATCATTACAAAAAAGAACAACACAGACCCAGATATGCCAGCACAATGTGCACCAGATATCTGCCTTTGTGTTGTTGCAGCTGAACCCACCTCACAAGCAAGTATAATTATATGATACAAGAATTCATCAAAAATATTACCATGAATTCCTTTATTTATTTTGTATATCACAATTTTGCAGATGTATAGGAACTACAAAAATTTCTTTGGTACTTAGACTTGGCTCTGGTTCAGATTTCTAAAGCTATAAGAATCCAAAATCTAAAGTATAATAAAATAAATGTTAAAATTGAAATCTGAGGAAACACTTTAAGAGGTTTATTGAAACAGGGACCAGCTCTGTAGTTTCTCCAGCTTCTCAACTTTGTAAGAGCAATTTTATGCCAAAATTTGTGCCTATTTGTAAAATAATATATCTTGTTCAAATATCTTAAGAATATTTTTTAATTACATTTTTTCCTTGTGTACAGTTCCTAATACAGTATTTTAGGATGACAAATATTTACTACCTAAAAGTACTTTGTCTAATACTTCTGAAGAATAAAAGATCACACAAATATCAATCCACCAAATTTTGTCCCATTAAAGAGCCACAGTGGCTCAGTGGTTAGCATTCTGGACTTGCCACCGAAAGGGTCCATGTTAAATCCCACTATCCAATCAGTACTTCATTCCAATTCTTCAGCACTAAGTAACATACCATTGTTGCTGTGCAATGAAACACCAACTCAAGCCAAATCAATCAAATCATCCTTGAAAAATGATTCATCCATTTAAAAACAAAATTGTGATCATTTACCCTTTGATTCTACAGTAGCTTCAGAGCTTAAAAAAATCTAATAGCTTGATGACTATTTCAGATTAGACCCATCCGATATTTTAAGTGAAGAGTCTATCAGGCTTGTTGAAAATGAAAAATCAAATTTGCATGAGAAAAAAACTTCTAATGCACTAATGAATTATGGAAATTAATTTTCAAGTTGCTGAAAGACTAGTACATTTTTAATGTTTATCCCCAAGTATGCCCCTTATCCATATAAAGGCTGTATACTTACCATACTTGTACCAAAAGTAAATTCTGATCACAAAGCAAAGCATGTGACATGAATAGGGAAAAGATTGCCTGGGTAACCTTTAATTAGTGCTCACTTGGCTTTGACATATATATGCTTCTACCAATGGAAGGACAAAACTACCATTTCTAAGGTTATTTACTGCACATACTGTTTTATTGTTGAAATCTACTTTTGAAAATTAAGATTTCTGGAAAAAGATTGACAATGAGAAACAAAGAAATAAAATTGTTATTTTTACATGTTCTATGCATGCATTACACCAGAATCTCTCTACCAGTGACTGGAAATGTTTTGACAGTCATTGCAACCGCTGTAATGATACATGGCTGAGCAATCTGATTATGACTAACATGAACAAAACAAGCTGTTCATGGCTTACAGAGTACATTACTGTTGCAAAATCTGGAGAGTTCAGGCCAAATACAGAAGGCTTTTTCAAGTGTTATTAACAATAAATTTAACTTTATTAAATTTATTTAATTTATTATTAATATTTATTATTTAATAAATTTAAATTTAATAAATTAAATAAATTTAATAAATATTAACAATAAATGGATCAAATGTGGTCAAAGAAGGCTTTTGAGTCTTTGATTAAAAACTGGCTGTCCTCTGGTGTAGGTAAGATAAAAACGAAAGACTGAACAAAAATTTTGGCATAAACACTTGAAATAAGCACTGCAACACTGGTCAAATATAGTGACACCTATAAACAACATTAAATGTGTAAGAAGAAAATGTGAAAAAGACATGCTTCATATGTTAATGAACATCAACATTTCTAATACAGAGTGATTGAAAGAGCTATTGGATAGTAGATGACACCAGGACCTGGAGGAAAACACTGCTTTACAAGAAATATTTTGAGATCTGAATAAATATCAATGAGATTAAAAGGATTTTCTTTATTTCCATTCCTATTGAATGCACTGCAATTTTGCGACACTATGTGACAAATAATATTTTAAAAAATAGTACCCATTTGGGCATTTGGAACTGCACTCTGGTCTTGTGGAATTTGATTGAAGATTTACAATTTCTTAAAGTCAAAATCCTTGGCATGCATCAAAACAAAGTTTTGTCTGAGTACTAAGCTATCAAATGATTGAATATACCATTATCCAAAAAAATTAAACGTAATAAAACAATACCTATAGTTAGTCAAGCAAAAACATTTTTCTTTGTGTACATAAAATGCAGCAATTACTACAAAAAAAAATGTGTGCTAATTTAAATTTGCAGATACCTAAAATGATTTATTAGAACCCTTTTTCAGTACAACCAAATATTAATTAAGCACAATAATAACTAAAATACCAAACAGTAAATACAAATGGGAGTAGATCTCAACCCTCCTGGGACTCTTGCTTACCATCCAGGTCCAGCCTCACAGTGAGAATCCAGAAAGATCAGAACATCCCCAGTGGCAGCTTTGGCTCCTGCTAGCCGAGCCCTAATGAGCCCACTCCGTTCCTTTGTCCTGACCACACGTACAACACCATCTGGCCAGGTTTCAGCTACATAGTTTACCAGCTTTTCACCAAGGCCCTCTAGCAAAATATATAAGATTTTAGTACAATGTAATGTACATCAATTGTTGTTCATATGCATAAGTATGCAGTCTTTAATTACCAAAGCTGTATATCTAAAGGAATAATCAGTAGGAGTTAAGTGTCAAGTGTGAGAATATAGCGACAACTGCCATTTACCCCTCTTTCCACACATGAAAATTTTTTATTACATTTACATTTACAAAAATTCTTAAAAAACTTTTAGTATGAAAATTACATATATGCATTCCAAATTATGCACACCAGATCTTAAAAAGGAAAAGGGAAAAACAATTCCAAATGTTTGCAAAGCTTACCAGTAATCATCATTTAATATGAATGGATAATTCATATCATGTAAAAGGTATTTTTACATTATGATTTATATCCTAACTATTTATCAGAAATCTCAATATGAATTTGATAAACTGAATATTTTACAAACTAATTGCGTTTTAAAAACTTTGATGACCAATATATTGTGAACAAAATCAAAACAAAAAGCCAAACCACAAGGCTGAGTTCCAATCATCAAGCTGCTAATCATTCCTTTATGAATTCTTCATACTTCTTAGTGTCCATGACAAGTTGAGGGTACATTTGATTATATGACTTTGTCAGAATGTGTTCAAAGTGATTTCAAGCATGCAGAGTATTAAGAACTTGAATCTAAAGCACAGTGTACACTATTTTAATGTGCTATCACACAACAGGGTCTGTGCTAACAAAGGGAGTGAATATTCTATCAGCCTAAGATTTCATGCTTAGAATTAAATTGGTTTGCACAATGTGAATGGATTAAAAATTGCATTATTCATTTTTAATTATACATCCTAAAATGTGTACAATACAGGTGCAAATACAGTACTTATATAGTTTGTGCATATGTGTCTGTGTCTGTAGTTGTTTTTTTTTCAGTCATTGCTATGTCTGCAGTGTGGCAGTTTATAGTTATGTTAGCACATGGGCATCATGCAACAGATAAATAGCCTATGTCTCACATTATCCTGACACTAGGCTGAGCAGTCCCAACAACAAACCTTTAATGCTGAGCAAGGCAGCTGTTTGTACCAGTTTTATAGGTCTTTGCTATAATTCGGCTGAGTTTGACCCTGTGACATGCTGCATCTGAGGCAGATGCTCTAACAACTAGGCCACTAGACTTATTTACTACCCTAAATAATTGATACAACTTTAATAATAATAATAATAATAATAATAATAATAATAATAATAATAATAATAATAATAATAATAATAATAATAACAATAACAATAATATTAACAATAATAAAAATTAATTGTCAGTGATCAGTAAAGGATTATGTTTAATTGATTAAATTAGGACTAATTATTCAACACTACCTTAAAGAGAAGAATTTGTGTTGGAAAACAACATTTGACAAATGTGGATTCTGAGGTCATAATATTAATTGATTCATGTAATTCTACATATCATATATATACACACTTATAAACTGGATCCTACTGCAAACAAAATAAACCCAGATCTTTCTTCACACACTAAACCTGTAGATATCTGTCTATACAGTCTGCAAAGAGTAACTGACAACTTTTGGTTGAAATCCATCATACCTTGATTAAGTTATTCTACAAAACCATAATTTGTGGAGAACAGACAACCAAGCAGGGCAGAACTCTAAAAATCAGGCTGTACAACTCAAAAAAACAATGGAACACTAACACATTCAAAACCTCATCAATAGGGAGCTGTAAAACAAATTTCTTTGAAAATCCATCAATTTTTATTAAAGCTAAGCAGTGGAAACACACATAAGCCAAATATTCAATTATGGGCCATAATTCCCTGTAAATGATGGCAAAGAAGGCTAGAACTAAATGCCTTTGGGATCCCATCCATGTAAAGCTACATTCCAAATAAAATTCAAATCAAATAATTCCTAGTCAAGTTATCTTGTGGAAACTGAATTGTTGATACATACTGGTAGATGAATGTATAAATGGACAGCATGATTAATATTGAACTTTGCCAACTTCTTTCAGCAGGACAACAACAATAATAATAACTTGTATTGTAAAATATAAAAATTATTTTTGTTATTATAAACAATTTTACAAAATTAACAGCATCTGGACAAATTATTTATTTTAATTTACATTACTATCTAATGATCCATATATTCATGACTGGAGATATCACTAATTATACTGCCCACAAACGTAGTTGGCAGACTTGTTGAGGATGCTGGTTAGCAAGACTAATCTACTTCAGTGATGTGCAAATTAACACACAGGAGACTGTTAATAGTCACTGATCTATTGAGAGACATGGACTTTATCTACAACGTTGGTTTTTCTAATAAATGTACAAGTTAAATTTGTACAGAATACCATTTTGTTAGGGGACACATGTGTGCATGTATGGTATTTTAAAAGGAGGTTCAGTTGACATGCATCTCCAAACCATCTCTAAATCTGCCTCTAGTTAAATCAATGAATGCCCTGATTGGTATACTGTACAATTATTGGTATATTGTACTACTGTATTGTGTTTTATCTCTGATCCAACTACCCTAGTCAAATATGAACTTTTTCAAATATGCAGTTGCAAAAATCCTAAAGTCACAAGATTTGCAAAATTATAGTTGATATACATTTACCATTACTGCCCCTTTAAATACAGGCAAAAGTTCAAAACAATATATTGGACAGTTTTTGCCTATTTTTGCATAAATAAACTAGGCTCCACTAATTGGACACATACAATTTTGCAACATCCATGATATGTACATGAAGTTTTGTGTATACCAAACATGATGCTATATTCCTTTTAAAATACATGTGTCTGGTTGACTACACACCTGTTACATATACATGTATATTGTTAACTTACAGGTATTTTGTTGTATACATTCTTAATGTATTGATTCTGCTTTTAACAACTGTTTGATGAAACAAAATGTTTAGTAAACCTGAACTGTCTCTCATTCAATCTCACTCTAAGTAATCAATAAACAAGAAGTAAATGATATTAAAACCTGATAAGCTGAACTAGAACCCTGAAGGCAACATTTGTTTTATGAAATGACAAATATTTAAGGGGCCCCGAGTGGAGTGGTCTAAAGCACTGGAGTGGTCTAAAGCACTGTCCATTATGGGTTATGGATCACTGCCATCTCACCTCTGTGTTGGTGTGTTGAGTCTAGGATTGAGTCTGTGGATATGTGGGAAAGCTTGCCAGTAGCTTCTCGTGTGTGGGTGTGGGTCGTGGGTGTGGGTTGGTGATTTTTTCTGGTGATTCTTTCAGGTGATTTCCTGGTTTCTTCCTCCACCATTAATACTGGCCGCCATGAATAGTCTATTGTGTGCTGAAAAATGGTGTTAAGCCCAACATCAACAACAACTATTTAAACTACATCCATGCAGTACTTGTCAACATTTTGTAGCTATTCTGGAGTTGAAAGCCATTTTTTCAGCACAAGATAGGCTATACATGGTGGCACTATAACCAGTGGAGGAAGAACCCAGAAAATCCTGGGAAAAACCACCAACCCACAAGAAGTTAATGGCAAGATTTCTCACATACCCACATTAGTGGAGCCCAAGACTCAAACCCATGTAGATAGAGGACTGAGGTGGCAGTGATCTGGAATGGTGAACACCACTCAGTGCCCCTTAATCTTTTTAATGTTATTTTATCAAAATCTGAACTAAAATTAAGGTATATCATTTTGTGCTAATTATACAATAAGGCAATGCTTTACAAATTCTTTTGGCAGTGACCCAAAATTGGCCAGCAATAGGACCTCAATACCCTTGGGCTACTTTTCTGCATTAAAGAAACAGAAAAAGAAAATATGTTTTGATGACCTGTCACAACACTACCATAGACCACATGCAAGCCTGATTTAGGTTGCTACCTTTGGTTTGGAACCACTACAGTCGAGCCTTGCATGATGCCACCTGTTTTACATTATTCTGTGCTGGTTATCCAAGAGGTCTCCATATGCAAACACATAGTTTGCACAATTCTGTTATTTTTATTCAATAGGGCCTTGTATAAAGCCAGTTTCATGTTCTGTACCAGCTACTGCTGTCTGTATGTCTGTATGTGTGCATGTGTTTAATGGCAAAGCAGCTCAATAAGGGCTATATACATGCATGGTATAAAATTATTTTTAAAAATGTAAAAATGAACTATATATAAATGTTAGAAACATAAACCCTCTCAAAAAAATGTAAAATTGAATTTCTACATTATTGAGGTAAAGATGCAAAAATTCTGCAGAATTTATGTAAAATATAGATCTAACAAATAAATAACCCTGAAGTATATGGTCGCAATTTCATCAAAAAAACTATTTCCTCAAAAAGTCCAAGATTTTCCTGTGTTGTATATCATTATATAGTTCATTCAAGAAATTCACATTAAAAATACTTTTTTCTCAAAGGCTGGAAACTGCTGATTTGACAATAATTTGTTTCACTATGAGTGGACACAGTCTGGCAGGGTATGTATTCTGTTATGATTCACCTTTCAGGAGGTATGAATGAATCTGGAATGAATGACTAATGTAACTAGCATGACATAAATGATCTAATCTATGCAATTTGCCATTCTGGAATCATGGCTTTCTGGAATCTGGAATCTGGCTTTCCTATTCTGATCAATCTTCCATAAACATAAAAAGAAAATATGTACCACAGCCAGACATCGGTTAATTCAGTATAGCTTTGTATGCTTTATTTGCTCTTCATTACCTTACATACAAATGTTACCAGGCAACTAACTGCGCTGAGCACATTTTCTATTATATCAGCAAATCATGTTTCTGTAAAGTCTGAGATATTATTTGGTTTGCAAATTTCAGTTCTTGCAAGTGTAGGATTCCAAATGAAGATGAAATCTTTAATGCAGAAAAAGAACAGATAAACGATGAAATCTTTAGTGTAACCAGAGTACTAAAAAGATGATGAAATCTTTAGTGTAACCAGAGTACCCAAAAGACGATGAAATCTTTAGTGTAACCAGAGTACCCAAAAGATGATGAAATCTTTAGTGTAACCAGAGTACCCAAAAGATGATGAAATCTTTAGTGCAACCAGAGTATCCAAAAGATGATGAAATCTTTAGTATAACCAGAGTACCCAAAAGATGATGAAATCTTTAGTATAACCAGAGTACCCAAAAGATGATGAAATCTTTAGTATAACCAGAGTACCCAAAAGATGATGAAATCTTTAGTATAACCAGAGTACCCAAAAGATGATGAAATCTTTAGTATAACCAGAGTACCCAAAAGATGATGAAATCTTTAGTGAAACCAGAGTACCCAAAAGATGATGAAATCTTTAGTGAAACCAGAGTACCCAAAAGATGATGAAATCTTTAGTGTAACCAGAGTACCCAAAAGATGATGAAATCTTTAGTGTAACCAGAGTACCCAAAAGATGATGAAATCTTTAGTGTAGAAAATGTAGCCAATAGTTTATGAAATTTTAAATGTAGAAAGAGTAACTAACATAAAGTGAAACCTTTAGTGTAGAAAAAGTACCCAAAAGATGATGAAATCTTTAATGTAAAAAAAAGTATCCAAAAGTTGGCGAATTCTTCAGTGTAGTAAAAGTACCAAAAGTATGATGAAATTTTAGTAAAGGAAAACTATGCTCCATATCATATTTTCCTGAATTTATATTCACTTACTAAAAGGATAAACTTTCATTAATGGTATCATTGATTTAAAAGTTGCACCTATACATGGATAGAAGTCGTTTATTATATTTTCCATTGCTGTGATTCGGATCATGAGGCATGGGGTGTTTAACTGAAATATCTTCTGTGGTTCAATAGTTAGGCTCCAGCCAAAGAATACACATGAAATTCACAGAATTACATTTACATTTGCCTCTGTTTTAATCTTAAGCCAGAGTACATGGCTATGGTTTGCAACACACTAACTATACATAATATTAATATACCTGGCTACAGCTTCATTAAAAATATCTCCACTCATTCAATCATTATACTCAGGACAAGGATATAAATCACAGAATTATATTTTCTATTACCCTAACAATTATCTCCTCATTCGGGGAATAGTTCCATATCTGACATATGTTTTATTCATGTCATATGATTGGCAAAAGTTTTATTAAAATATCTTTAGTGGTACCATAGGTATACACTAGTCAAGGATGCTGCATGTCAAAGAATGATATTTACCCTTGCATTGACCTTGACCTGTGAACCTGATTTATTGAATGCATAGCAGATTTTCAAATTTTTCCAAATGTTGCCAAGTTACAGACTTGGCAAGCAAATGTAGATGAATACATATACAAGGATGAACATAATTAAGACAGCATAACAAGTTGGAAATTTTGTAAGGTGGCACGTCATCAAACATCTTCTGGTACTCACATAATGACGTTTTATATAAATTTAAAACGTCTTTATACCAGCATGCATTCTGTTATGATAGGCTATACATGGCAGCCTGTACATTCGGTATTGATAGAGCCCTGAAAACTCCCAGGAAGAACCACTAACCAATGGGAAGAAATTAACAAGCTTTCTCACATAACCACTCACACTTAGCCTGAGACATGAATCCACATGGAAAGAAATGAGATGTCTGTGATTGGCATAGAAAAGCACTTTAAGGCCACTCTACCACTTGTGGCCCCCATTCCACCAAAAGCAGTGACAACCAAGATTTTCAAACTGGCGATTGAAGCAGACATATTAGGCCCCAGATCATCACCAATTTCATAAAGAACCAAGTAGACAGCATAATAAGTTTTTTTGGTGAAAACTCCAAGTCAATATGATTTTCTGTTCAGGAGGAGTAGCAATAGAAAGATTTTCAAGATGGCTGCTGTGATGGCCATAGATGATGTCAGATTGACATGCGACACCATTTTCTTTAGGATCAAGAAGATACCATAATAAGTCTCTCAGTGAAATCCCCATTCTGGAGTGATAACAAGTTTCTTAAGATTACTGCTGTGATGAATAAAAGATTGGCATCCCATTTCTTTAAGTTCAACCAGATATCATAAGACGACTTTTAGTGAAAATCCCATGGCAATATAACTTTCTGCTCTGGTGGGCTTGCAATAAAATATTCAAGATGGCTGCCATGGTGGCCATATTGGACTTCAGATCTGTACCATTTTTATCTAGGACCAACTATACATACATCAAAAGCCTTTAGGGAAACTCCATGGTAATATATAACATTCCTTGCAGGAAGATTAGCCAAATGCATAACAAAAATTTAAAGATTCCCACTGTGGTGGTCATATTGGACCCCAGTCCAGGACCATTTTTATCATAAGACTAACTAGACATCACAAGAAATCGTTTAGTAAAAATTCATGTTGATATAACCATTCAATATATCCTAAGTTTTAACCTTTGAAGTTTCCAAAAGGAAAAAGATAAGAGAAGCTATTGAAATTATGGAGGGGAAAGGGCAGTATTGAACCATGTTTCTAGATTTGAACTCCTGCCATTGTATAGAAGGAATTTGTCACATGATCAACATTCAGCTGATCATATGACTCGCTCCAGTCCATACATCATTCCTCTGATAAAAGCCATTGGAAAAGGTCAAAAGGTTAGGAGTCCAAAACCTTATATTGCTACCTAAAAGTATGTATTTTTAGTTTCATACATCGTAAACAGCTGTTGATGGTAAAAAATATTCATTCTTGAGGATTACCATTGTTTCTAACAGGATGTAACTGATACAAGATACAAGAATTTTATAATATGTCATTTTTACTCAAATTCATGTATTTTTTATATATATGTACAGTACTTAACACAGTATGGACAGAGCTATACAAATGTTAAGTTGTCAATATACAAGTGTATTTCAAAACAGCCTTGTCTTTATTTAATAAAAAGCTGATATTTTTGCAACAGCTCTTAGTCATCTCCTCCAGCCCCAACCCCCAATTATTTTAGTACATTCATCATTTCTTCAACTGAATTGGTTGAATATAACATGGTTCAGTAAATAACAGTTTGGTTCTATGGACCCCAACCATCATGTGATAGTGGGGTCAGACTGCACTTTTTTTTCAAGCAGAAAATTACCTGTGTTGTATGTATATTATAAACAAATTTTGCAATGCATGAATTTATCAGATGCAATGTATTCATACTTGCATTTTGACCATATGACTAAAAACTGATAGGAGTATCTAAATTACAGTATTACAATTTCAAATAGATAATAATATTAAATCCAAATAGGTAATATATATATATATATATATATATATATATATATATATATATATATATATATATTATTTCTAAAACTTCACATTAATTAGGTGGTCAAAAAAATTTACAAACTAGTTAGAAAGAACCCCTATAACATGCACATGGGGGCACATGAACAGGTGTCTTCATATCATTGTATTCGATACATTCAAACTGCAGTAGTCACTGAAATACTGGATAAGTAACCTGGACTTTGCAACTTATCCCATTTTAAAACTAAATGTGAATATTTTGGTCTGTCAAGTTTTGTTAAAGTGGCAAATGGTTAGGTAGTTTTACCTATTTGTAATTACAATGATGTAATTTAGGTACTATCAGTTAAAACTACATGCAATTAAAATATTTTCTTTTTACCAGTAATGTGCTCATGTGAAGTCAAAATGCCAAAACTACATGATGTTTAGGCCAAAAAGAGCTAATAATAATATCAAAGCAGTAACAATTAATTTCATTCATACTGATAAAATATCATCATATACATTCATTAATGTTGAACTGAAACAGTAAAGTTGATATCTAAATGAACCTTTTTCAACTGAATCGGCATACAGCCAGGAGCAAACATAGCTCCACGCCTACCACGTGGTTGCATCTATTCTTTGAAAGAGGATTCTCTTAATATGACCAATAACAATAAATGTTAAACAGGGTTAAAAATATATTGTTGAAATATTTGTACAAGTAGTCATAACAATGTCTTGTATTGGTCATATATTTGCGTTGCTGGATTATTTGTGTATTCAGAAAAATGAGTGATAAAAGAAAACAACCTTGACATTACAGTAGTTTCCAGCTTCTACAACATGTTTCTGTTCTAAGAAAAACAATGAATTACAAAAACTGTTTAATCAAGAGATACATTCACCATTAATTACATTAATTACCCTTAAACAGGTTCACTTATGGTTTCCAATGGATTTTATGAAGAAAGTAATGCAAACACAGCAATTAAAATCTTTTCAAGAAAATGTAAGTTTTTAACCAGTGAAATACAATTCAGCTATGGCAACAACACTGCAACAATATGACCAAGTCAAAGGTAAAGGTGAATCTTCAAAGTCATAAACTACCTTCAATAGATGTACATCTAGAAAAAAAAAAAAACAATGGGTGCAGTTCCTTTCACATCATTAACAGAAAAAATTTATATTTCTTTGTGATTTAGTTGCTTATTTTGCCTGGTGGCATGACCACTGATTGTTCATTACAATTATTCACACTGCTATCCTTGGAAAACCATGGTGTCAAAGTGTTAATTAATGAGTTTTGCAATAGACACAGAAACCTAAAGCTTTTAGTGTGAAAAAGACACTTGTAGCCCTGAAGGGATTAAGTCTGGTGTTCAATTAACACAGCAGCTGGAGATTCTGTTTATGCATGTGATTTGGATTTTTAACAAAGCTTTAAACATTTTTCAGTCATATGGCTACAATGTCTGCAGTATGGCAGTTTATAATGATATCTAGGACTGGGGCATGATGCTGCAGACATGTAGCATGATGTCCCACCCAGTCACATTATCCTGACACCAGGCCGTCCAGTCTTAACACTAATCTCTTAATGCTGAGTGCCAAGCAAGGGAGCTGTTAGTACCAGTCTTATATGTCTTTGGTATGACTTGGCTTGGGATTTAACACATGACCTCTCGCATCCAAAGCAGATGCTCTAACCACTAGGCCACTAAAGCAGGCTTTCTGTTCATGCAAATTTTTTTATAAAACATTAAAAATATTTCATGCTTGTTACTTAAATGTTCATGAGAAATCTGATGCTAAAATTGAGGCAATCAATTTTCACCTAACTTTTGTTTGTTTATTAGTTGATCTCAAATTACTGAATTTACATTTAAAATTTAAGATAAATAAAAGTGCAATTAATTTATTTGAACTCAATAATCTGTGTGTTAATAAATCCCCTACACTTAGTAAAATTCTTTAGATAGGGTATGGTGAATTATCACTCAAAAGACAACAAACTAAAAAACTACACAAATAATATTTCATTTATAGACTAATTAATGCACACACTACCTCTCATGCAGGGATGGGGCTGGGCTTCGCCAATGTTGCAAATTGTTGATTTTGTTTTCGTACTGGTGTCAAAATATACCATCTTGTGATTTTTACGGGTGACAAAAACATTTTTGAGCTGTTTAACTTTGTATATAGGGTCCTGGATTTGGGGTGGAGAAATTTAAAAGCAACATGAACAAAAGCTACAAACTTGGCTATAAAATGCACTGGAATCTAGCTATTGTTACATAAATGAATCCTGTGATACAGTCAGATATTCATGCTAGGGCCTACCAGATTAAAAAAGAGTGAAATTAAATAAGATTAATATAAACTCATTCAAGCTCTCTTTAGATATACTGCCATATTATTGCAATATATTAGGAACTCGTCCAAGTCAGTTTTCCCACTTGTATCTTAACCTGATTATCACTTCACAGCTTGGCAAATTTACAGTTTATCATCCATAAGCCACCCATATATATATATATATATATATATATATATATATATATATATATATATATATATATATATATATATATATATATATATATATATAGTCTTCACAAAATGACAGCTAAATGTGGCCACAATTAAACAAACATCACTGTTTCTGAATCTGTTACTAAATCTTTGCTTTCCTACTGATATTTGGAATCTTTCCTCCACCAGCCAGGATGCTTGGTGAGGACCTTATGGAGATGTGCACTCCCACTGCCTGCCACCTCCCTACTTCTTTATCTTACTGACTGCTTTATATTCCCAAAATACATCAATAAAGGTATGACAACTTGCTTTCCATACAGCATCTTGCAGAACAAGTTTGCAAAGTCAATATAGCTCACTGAGTATATCCTATGTTCACACTTGGCAACATGTTTTGCTCAAACTGTTAACTTAATCGGTTTGTGTGATACTGTAGTAAATAATTCATTTAAAGATCATTTTATTATCAAGAATTATAAGGTTAAACAAAAAATATATATGTTTCCAGCTGGCCAACAATCCATTTTTCTCACAGCTGAACCTAGCACTTCTTCCCCCATAGTATAATAAAATTAATCACAAATCAAATAACCCAAAAGTCACATTAAATATATACAATGTTTTAAAAAGTGACCTGCTTACCCTAATTTCAAAGCCAGTGCAATAGACACATTTTTTTCTTGGCCTAACAGTAACAAATATTTTTTTAAAAAAATCAGAAAACAATAAAGGCTATCCTTAATGTATATCTCCAGATAAGCAGAAATATGGTTTAATTTGTGCAAGTATATTAAAAGACAACAATGTACAGTATTCAGAGTTGTAGGCAATTTAGCTGTGAAACTTCTAGATGTCTGAAATTCACAGACACTGCTTAATAACTATTTTGGCACATATACATATGTATATTAAACTGTAATTGACAAAATTATAAATTTCTCTAGTTGTACATGGATTTTATTATTTTATACTAAATTCATACACATCTTGATCCATGCTGAAACGGCTAAAATGTATAATTATATTAGCATAATTTGATGAAATTATAATCAATTCATTATTATGATGCCAGTAAAATCACTTGGCAAGAATGAGTACCATAATGATTTGTACAATACATGCCTGTTGGATGCCTGATTCTTTGCACAACATCAAACATTACATAATGTTTTCATGCAATGATCTAAGATGGCAACTACCCCAATCAAACACATAAGTTTGCACCCATTCCTAACCCTTACTTTATACAGTCTATGGATTAGGCAGGCATCTTCATCATAGGTCAGCTGACATGTCAGTCTATTGTATGTTACATTAGAGAGCATGATGGTACTATGTGGATTCCAACGTTGAAGTAATAGTGGAGTATCATTGATTTTCATGTGTGCAATATTTTTTGCATGTTTTATCACACTCATAACAAACATACCTCTGTCACTGAAGTCATCCAACAGAATTACCTCATGAAGATACTCAGGGGGAGATCGATTTACAACACTGTGTGCTGTGCGCAACAGTGGCGACCAAGCCTCATTGTGAAATATTATGATTATACTAGCTGTTGGTAGGTCTTTGGGATATGTTAGGCTCTTACATCTGAAACAGAAAATGGCACAGAAATTCATCTCATTCGCTATTCTAATGATGTATGCTGTTGTGCCAAAAGAGGGTAGTAACTGTGTGTGTGTGTGTGTGTGTGTGTGTGTGTGTGTGTGTGATTTGGACTTTTAACAAAGCTTTAAAAATTTCTAATTCATATGACTATGTCTGCAGTGTGGAAATTTAGAAATCTAGAATTGGGGCATCATACTGTAGACTTATAGCATGATGTCCCACTCAGTCACATTATCCTGACATCTGGTCAACCAATCCTAACACTAACCTCTTAATGCTGAGTGCTGAGTGAGACAGTTATTAATATCAATTTTTATAAGCCTTTGGTATGACTCTTTTAGTGTTTGAACCCATGACCTCCTGCATCAAAGGCAGATGCTCTAGCCACTAAGCCACTGGTAGTAACTTAGTCCAGCAATAATAATATGGCTTTTCTAATATCTCTACCAAATTGATGGTACACTATAGTGGCAATAGCAATGAAACAAACTCAAGAAGGTGATCAAAATTTTCAAGTAATGATTGATTTACAGGGTTCTTAAATTGGATTTTTAAAGCTGCACTCCTGGACTCCTTCCTTGATATGGATGCAGTCCCAGCCCTAAACGATGCAGCTCCAGGTATTAAATTGTTTTCCCTTTCAATAAGAAAACAATTGACAGGTTACCAATACATATGTCAATATGCTACAGTTCATTTAAGGTGAAATATAGTTAAAGAATGAAAACTAAGGCATTTGAGAACAGTGACAATTGTTTGTTATGAATGACCTCAATAGCAATTCTCTCTGACTTTACATTGCCATTTTTATGCTGCTAGAATGAATAAAGGTGAATACATTTTCTTTGCTAAGTTTAATTAACATAATTCCATTTTAAACCAATTAGTTTGCCAAATCACAAAAATAAAAATAATGACCACATTCATTCCAAATTTTTATTGCAACTTTAAGTAACACAGCACAGCATACTACATTAACTTTTTTCATTGCTACATTTTAACAAACTTATCCACAGCAGGTTTAAAATCAAGATCCTAACATTCTGGACTTTTCTCTACCCCCACCCCACATAAATTTCATCACAGTTTCTGTTTTCAAATATGTCTTGATAAAAGTATAAGACTAGTCACATTGTTCACAAGTTATTGACATTTTAGGTAAAACCATTAACACTTTAGATAAAATAGCAAAGTCTGCAAACAAATTTTATTATATAAAGCAAATAATGTTGCAATGATTTATCATTTTGTGGTCCATAGAAATTTTCTATTCCATGATTAATTCCATTAATCTATCTCTTTGATGTTTTGCTTCTTTATCAAGACTACATTCGTTAACTACTTTCTGTATGTGCATCAATCTGAAGAAATTATACACATGTGATAAACTTTCTGAAAATACACATGATAATTACTCAAATAAAAGTATATGACACAGAAATAATTGATTTTGTAACGAGTTATGACAATTAACATGCAAGTTATATTCCTCCTAGAAATAAAATGAGTCCCAAAATCTTGACACTACATTTATAATCAACGGAACTTTGATAGTCTACATACTAAATGATGGAATTTCTCATATAGAAATGCATTAAATAAAACACAGAAGACATCAAGGATATAAAAATGTATACACAAAACTTTGCTAACGTTGTCACCAAATTTGTGCAAGACTGTGTTTTATTTTCAGACAATATATGTGACATGGTTTGCATCTTTGATAAGTTCTCAATAATTTAGCCAATTTCCAGGGCTTTCAGCATACCATCAGGTTTTAACACTTGCAATTTAAATCTAACCCATTTCCAGTGCTCACAAGATCTGATGGCCCGATGTCTGGGGTACCTCTAAATTCAGATTGAGTCAATCCTGTATTCTAAGTGAAGTGCTAATAGTCTCATCACAAAAAAATCTAATTTTGCTCTGAAAACTCTAATCCAATTTTTGAAAAGGTGTAAGTTTTTCTCAAATTGTTGAAACACTAGTAAATTATTAATATCCATCCACATGTATGCCACTTACTCTTATGAAAATTGCATAGTTATCCAAATGGTAAATGTATATCAAAATATATAAACTTTGCATACAAAGTGAAACATGTGACCTATGAATGGGGAACATACTGCCTGGGTTGCTTATAATTAGTACTCATTTTCATTTTGGATGGAGATTTGCATATGTTTAATAACATGGATCAATGGATGAGTGATTGTACTTTCAGTCTAGATACAAAGATCAGTGAAAATAAATGTATTAGTAGTGAGTACCCAATACTCTTGACATATATTGTGGTGGGTACTCCAGAATGTATTATATCGTCATATGGTTGTTCACCACAAATCATGTAAGAATTTTTTTTTTTTTAAAAAATGAAAGGAAGACAAAAAACATGTTAATCATGGGTGGGGTTTTCCATTTAACTGATTTTTCCATTTCCAGCTTCCGTTGCATTCCAACCAACTCAGATCTAGATCAAGGGAACCTGAAAACATGTCCATTTGCTTCTGTCAGAATTTAAATTTATTAGAAAAAAAAAAAGACATCAGATTAAGTAAAGTCAGACTAAAGCGATATGAATTTAATTTGCAAAACAATGCATCTATATGGGCTGCCAAGTCTGATATAGCCCTTAAAATTTCACTTCTCATTCCAATGTTAGTCAGGGAATGTCCTGGCTTTTAAAAAGTTGTCACCAAAAAAATCACCAACAGCTATATTTTGTCGCCAATTTTCAAAAAGTATCGCCAAAATAAATAGTGAATATTTTTCCAAGTCTGTTAATGTAATAGGCTATAAAAATTGGGGAAAAAAAACCATGGGGTAGTTATTACGACCCCCAAACAACATAAATATCAGGGTACATGTCTTATGCTGCCAGACATGGGATAGGCAAATAATACAAATATGTGTATACCTTTGGTGAGAGTCTCGCATTATCTGTCATTGTGAACATAGTGAGGTTAGCATAATTACACCATTTTATTTTACTGTGAAAGGGCTTAATAAATTCAAAATAAGCCAAACTTCTTTGACAAAATGATTATGCTTATTTAGCAGATCTCTAAACTATTTGTGTTTCTGACTTTAGTGAGGATTTTTTGGCTCAATTTCATGATATGGGATCAGTTAGTAGCCTCAACCACAACAAAACAAATTGAAGCTACATCGTAGCTATCGCTTGCTATGATAATAAACACCTCTTTTTCAAACACAGACTCTGCCAGTTTCTTTTCTTCTCCTTCCAAATTTACCCCCTCACCCATTTAGCCGGGACCAGTTCTGTGAAGTTCGTTCTTCTGATATTTTAAGTATCTCTCTTGCCTAAATTTCAAAATATCGGCATCGCTCAAGCAATTAGGTTCAAGTTCATTAAAAATGTGTATACCTTTCATCCCTGACGTCTTTGACGGACCTGTCGAGGGCTATTTTATCACTTGCTATGATATTAAACGCCTCTTTCTCAAACAAAGACTCTGCCAGTTTCTTTTCTTCTCCTTCCAAATTAACCCCTTCACCCATTTCACCCGGGCCAGTTCTGTGAGGTTCACTCTTCTGATATTTTAAGTATCTCTCTTGCCTAAATTTCAAAATATCGGCGTCGTTGAGGCCTTTAGGTGCAAGTACATTAAAATATAAATATAAAGCAACCACTCCTAATGCAAGAATTGTCAAAGCTTTCCAATTTAATCGGTTTCTACGGAGGAAACGTGGCATCGCCATCATTAGCAACTTTTATTTTCCACCATATTGACTATTCAGCGCTTCAAGTACCTTGATCAAAGTTGTTCATGTCATTCAAATGCTTATCAAATTTAATATGTTAAAATGTAACCGCAACTGATCTCGATGTGACCCTGACTGGAACCCAACGAAACATGGCGATGTTGGTTGACAAATAACGCCACACTTTTAAATCAAAGTTATGCTCTGTTTCAGGATGAAGATGACATATAGATTTTCTCATTCCCAAATAAGAAATTATAATCATTTTGTAGAAACAAATATGTTCGCAAGAAAATGAAGAATAATTTGTTCCTATGGACTTATTTGAACTGTTCTACTTAGAGAAAAGCACAGGGGTTCGTATCGTTGCTGATAATTTACCGGTCATATATGTACTATACTACATAGTCTATATTGTATAGTACATGTATGACCGGTAAATTGTCAGCAACGATACAAGCCCTATGGAAAAAAGCACATCTTAGAAAAGAGACTAAAATAAATAAATTCAAAATGACAAAAACAATTATCATGCATTTAAAAAAAAAAAAAAACGGTGCAGTATGAAAATTTAATCCTCGTTGAATTCTGACCGGGTCGATTTCTTTCATCAACGGCAGTGATCAAACTTTCACGTTAAAACTGGCCCTTTTTGAAATGTCCTGTTAAGTAACGACCCAGGAGTAGTATTAAACTTTGATCCTCGTGGAATTCTCATTTTCAAATTTCATTGTGAAATTCAGTCCTTCAAAAGTACTTTTGACGCTATCTTTCATTCTCAAAGTCAATCTGAATCTTGTTTGATCTAACACAGACTAGGTAAATGGATGTTTATTGTTTCAAAACTCCCAATAGATAGTTCCACATCGAACGATAAGTACTGCCCACTTATTTAATGATGATGCTGTTCATAAGCTATCGTGAAAATGACGGATTCGGTAGTATTAGTTACAGATTCAACGGACAATATTCTCGACACTGTTTCTGACACTTTCCATCCTGATTGCAAGATTCTTTTAGATTGTGTGTTAAAGAGAGGCTTGAACTACTACATGCATGTATATATTCATGAAATGAGGATTTTTGATAGCGAAAATCAGGAAAAAGTTGCAGCACCTTGCTTGCGATCTATGAAGAATGAACAGCATGACAAACTTGAAGACATTTTGCTAGAAGAGGACAAAATAACGAAATCTTTCTATTCTTGCAAAGTTTTGCATATTTATTAATTATCAGAATTTCTAGTTTGGTTATATTTTTAAAAAAAGTAAAATAAAACTTTCGTTATATATTTGCATCCGTTAAATTTATATCGTACATGTATAATGTCATATAGGAATAAAACAAGTACATTTTAAATCAAAAGTTTATAATTATGTTTAGGAAAACAAGTATTAAAATTACAATAAATAAACATTTTATGCAAAGTTTCCTGTGTGATTGAAATGAACATTTTACGTTCTTAACTCCTCAGCAACGTGTATCATCAGTTTTACAGATCAACCATTTTGTAAGGGTATCATTGATAAGCCAGTAAATTTAAATAGTATCAGATTCTTTAAAACTATCTTTTTTCATAATCTCTTAATAGAAAAGAAAATAATAATGTCACTCCAAAATAAACCACAACAGGCACGTAGACAGTATGATATATTTACATCGACTTTTGCTTTGTTAGCCAATTTGTGTGACTGTTTTCATATTTCTTCATTGATGTAACATTTTGCAGGTGTTATAAAATCGGTAAATCGCAAGAGATCAGTTTTATTCAAGTAAAACATTTCAACAAATTTGAGGACATAACTTGCTGGGGTTTTCTAAGTCTCAAGCCTAATAAAGACAAGAAATATTTTATTACAGCTTCATCTTTTCTGAAAGTTAAACTACATGTATTTCTTAGAAACCTTCCATTATAAACATCGTAGTCAAAATAATTAAATTTAACATTTTAAAATATTTGATATCAAAATCCGATTTTTTAAGTTATATGGTGGTGTTTCATCAAGTTGACATCAGTTTTATTGCTCAGTTTTGAAAACTTTAAGAAAATGAGCACTGTAGAAGCATGATGCAGGATTCCAGTATTTTAATTTACTTTTTCTTTTAAACCAAGGTAACAACAAGACAAATATTAAATTTTATTCACACATTTTCTTTAATGTATGCAAAATTATTACTTAAATATTATGCAATTCGAATATAAGCAACGAGCATAAAATTTTATTCAACATTTTTACACGCACAACAAATAAAATCACTATTTAAAAACAGTTCTGTGTATTTATATCTTGATCTATGGTTATAAATAACATATCGCTTCCAACGCAGACATTTTTGCATGCTGGTGTTTAGTATGGGAATATTTTTTAAAACTGCCGTCTTGAATTCGTTTCTAATAACGCATGTGACCCGAAGCACAAAGGCGAACCGTTTTTCTGATAAATTTTCAGTGATTTTCTGTATAAATCTTTCAAATTTCTCTGCACTGTAACAGGAACTAAACCGTGCGTGGTCAATGTTATAGCAGCACGTTATTAAGCGGTGGTTCTGGTGTAAGCGGTGATATGGTGATATCGGTGATATTGATATCTATTGTTTGGTCATTGTGCCCAGTTTGATTGACCAGTCAGAACTATCCGTTGCATCATTTGGATTTTATAAATTAAAAAGGAAAAGACCTGTTTCTATATACACATGTTTTAGATCTCTAAGCTGCAGATTTAGCAGTGGGATAACTATATCACCATATTGCACTGCTTCTAGAATTTTAATTCCATTCTTTTATGTTAGACTTAAAATTTATATATTTAAATTGAAAGTCAGTTTACTATGTTTGGAACTAATCCTAATAATAATCAAACATTTTATAACAACAGAAACTCAGCAGAAAGAAACTGATGACTATGATCAATTTGCGCCTTTATTTTCTGATACATTACAAAATGGTCAACGTGAAACTGGATAAAGTAGATTTGAAGTTTATCATGGTCATGTCTAAAAGTATTCTGGGTTTTTACTCACGGTAGAGTTCAGCTTGACGAGATACACGATATTGCTATGAACTCTCCACATCTACAAAACTGTTTATAACTTCAACATATTTGACTATTTATAAGTAAAGCATTATAGCCACACAACGACTGTGGTATAGCTTTGCATTATTGTGTACAAACATAATCCTCCTGGCAGACTGATGCGGATGCGTTTTTGACTTGTGATGATCCTCTTAATCTTAAGTCTGATGGTATATATATATATATATATATATATACACACACACACACACGCACACGGTGGGAGATAAAGAGAAATTGTACCATGTTAACACACACACAACGTGGGAGATAAAAGAGAAGTTTGATGCTGTAGTTCTGTCCACCCTTCTTCTCCGTTACAACAAACGGTCCTCTCCATGATACTTGGAGTTTGTTCTGCTTCAATGGTAACAAGAACAACACCATGTCACCCTCTTCAAACTTACGTTCTTCTTTCGCTTTCTTGTCATAGTACTTGGCCTGACGTCACCGTGCGTCAGAGATTCTTCATCTGACGTAAGTTGTACCACGTTAACACACACACACACACACAAGGTGGGAGATAAAGAGAAGTTCTACCACGTTAACCTTCTTAAACGCTACCGTACAAGGGAGTCACCTACTGAGTTCGTGTTTGCTACAGTTGTGACTGAAGAACCCGAAGACAATGGAGGAGTGGCGGAAGTACTTCCTAGTTGTCCTTTGACGAAGAATGAAACCTACGTCGACGTTGTCCTTGACGTAACGTTAACGTCAGAACAACGTGAAGAGGTGGAGTAGATACTCCACGAATACGAAAGTATCTTGACTGAGAGACCAGATCATCATTATAGTTGTTGACAAGTGCAGCTACGAGTGTTTGGGCAGAGACATATCCAGTATTTTTTCCGGAACATGTTTGCGTATAGGAAAGGTAAGGTGGTCTGCTGAAGAGGTCTTGGAATTCGTAGTCATTAACATCTAATACTGGCTCATAATGGTTGTTCCGGTTTAATATGTACATGCTACTCTCTAAGGCAGAATTTATTGGAGTGTACTAGAACAATTTTGCTCTGTGCCGTACGTACAATACACGTAAACGTTCGTGTTCAACATACTTGCAACAGCTCATATTTCCACACCCGAACCCCATTTTCCGTCTTCCCAAATATGTTTCATTTTAAATAATTTGTTAAAGTTTCATTAGTGTATTGTTCAAATATTATGCGGTTCTTTGTCATGTATTCTATAACCTTCTGTCTGATCTCAGAATAATCAGTCTGAACTCCAAAAATGATGCAGCTAAATGTGCGGAACAATCAATTACCGTCACCTCTCATATACGCATGTCTTGCTGGCCTTGCATTGATGCTCGCTTGTCTGGTAGTAATTGTCTTGTGATTAGTTCTTAACTTTAAGACCGATAAATCTTGACTTTTCTTTCTGCCAATTTTTACTGAGAGGTCAAAAACAATCCTTGTTTCAGCCTCAACATGAAGAATTCTAACATCATTAGCATCATATTAATCCCCAACACCTCTAGAAATTTTCCTTTTCCATTTTCCACCTTGATTTCGAGTCTTCTTGATTTAATTGTCACTTCAGGTTCCTTTTTTCGTTTACCAGCGCTACGTGTTGCGTTCACCTTTTCACTACAATACCCATAATTTTGATCTTCATCTTTCTTGGGAGATGATGGTTCATTTGGTATTATAGGTGAATCAGTTACAGAACCTCTGTCATTACTTACGACATTATGTTCACTGTCATTGATATCTTTATGCTTTCTACCGATAAAGTCATTCCTTCCATATTTTGTGGAATTGTTACTTTTCATTTTCTTCTCGCCAATATATGCCATGTTAAAACTGCGCTGGTCAGTGTCTTGATTTGTTTCATGTTTAATATTGTACTCCTTTAGTATGCATCCATTTACAGCTACACTTTGACCACTCATTCTATAGCAACCCGATTTTAACACTTTTTGAATTATATAAGGTCCAGGCCATAACAGATTTAGTTTTCCAACTTTTCTTGTAAGCTTTTGAGTGTAATGAATCAAAACTTTAAACTGAGATGGTTTGATTTTAGAATCATATATTTTCTACCTTTTTCTGCTCTTTCTTTATATTTTATGCTGCATACTGCCGACATTCTGTTAATTTCAAAAATATGTTTACTCTTTTGTTTAAGTTTTCCTGGTTGTTTAAAGTCATTTTGCTTGCTAGATGTTGTTGGCAGCTGTAACTCAACAGGAAGCCTGGCTTTTCTAACAATGTTTCTTTTTCCGTAGGACTTTTCTCTGCTGTTCGATATGCAAATAGCACATATAGCAACTTCAAGTCCCAATCGTCGCAGTTTTGTTCACAAAGCTGACGAGCATGCTAGAAAGAGTACTGTTGAAACGTTCAGTTTGGCCTCCAGTTTTTGGGTGATATTGGGACGCAACTTTGTGGCATATTCCCATTTTCTCACAAAATAGCTTGTTCCGTTCATTACAGAATTCTCTGCCCTGGTCTGTTATTAAAGTGTCCCTTTTCTGCGAGTGCATGCAAATTTAACCAAGATGTTAATTATAGTTGCAGCATTTTTGTTAGGCACTACCTCAGCATCTACCCACTTAGTCAAATATTCTGTGTACACAACAATGCACTTGTTTCCTGAAATAATAAAAAATGCTGTTTAATTATAGAGTAGACGCAATATCAAAGTTATGACGAATCAAGAAATGTTTATAAAGAACATGCAATCTGACTTTAACCATTTAGTATTAGTAAGGGTGATACCAAATGCATAAGTCGTAAAATGAATGGGATGTGATATTTTGAGATTGCTCGAGGAAGAAAAACTTGGACGAATTATGCAAATAATCAATTCCAAAGGTATCAAGAAAGTAACATAATTAATAAAGACTTCACAAACGAGAGCATATATGATTCTTCCTGCAATAATTTGTTAACCAAATTTCTATATATAGTTCATTTTTGCCAGCCGTATAGATAACTACCTCAATATTCTGAAAGAACTACAACAAAACGTTTAAAATCCAAAATGGATTCGTCAGAACGCACTTTGCCAATACATGTATTGTACAAGTTCTATATCCTATTGAAATTTAAAGAAATCTGAGTACAAGGACTATGTAATAATTCAGGAAGATATCTCTTGTTTATTTAGTTACAACTTGCTGATGTTGCTGCTTTCATCTCTAACTCCAACTGAAGTGAAAAATATTTTGAAAAGTCATCTCTATTTTAAAAAAATTAAAAATTAAAAATTTGTTACTTATTCAGCAGCTCTAAACGGTTATGAAAATTAAAAATTTTAAATATATTTTTAGGTGGTTTTATTTATTTGAGGTTTTTTCAGCAATTTTGGATTTACTAATGATAAAAGACAAAATATTTGCAGATCTTATAACAAAATGTCATTATATCCAACATTACTACCAAGATGGCAGAAGATGTAACATACCAGCACCGAGTAAATCCAGTGAGCTCACAGTATGGCCCTGTTTCCATCATCCATTAATTTACATTTGATTGCCTCCACGATGAAGACCATGAATATGACATGATTTTGATCAAACTTGGAATATAGATTTATATATCACTAATAGGAATTTCAGTATGAGAAATATACACATTACTGAGGTGAACATTATTATGCTCGTTTTGGCTTCTAGTTTCAGAATTGTGTTGGCCAATATTTTTGGCTTTTAACTTGTTTTGCAAAGACAAAATGAGGCTTTAAAATATAATCAATTGAATACATTAATAGATGCTTTGGTTTATTGTATAGTAATGACCCATTCATGTAAATATAAGGAACAAGCAATGTGTTTCAGAAAGGAAAGCAACTGGACATGAAAGTTGTGACGCTTATTTAATATGCGAGTTTCTGTATATTTTTTAATTTTCTTTTCACGTCAAATTCATAAGTAAAAGAAATCTCTGTGCATAAAATAAACTTTGTATCAATCATCCATGCAATAATTTTAAATGACAGTTGACTGGTTTCTGGCAAATTCCAATAAAAATTCATGTAAAATTACATCAAATTTGGTAAAAGGATGATATAGTTCATCATTTCTGTTGTTACATTCACATTCTAATACAATGAGTCAAATATGGGTAGAGGGTCCCTGAAACAACCACTGCAATACTATCAGTTCTCATATGCAGAAATGATTTACATTATCCTAAATAATTCATTAGATCAATCAAGTTTACAAACACCAGAATGCAGTAAAATTATCATCAAATAAAAATCTTGCATTTTTGCTATTTTGTTTGCAATACTGGGTAATTTCAAAATACATATTTTAAAAGAAATAAATTTCCTAAAATTAAACTTCAGGTCTACACACCTGTAACTATTAAAAAAAGTCAACATTAATCAATATTTGAAGACAAGAAAAGGAAATTAATGTGATCTAAGCACTTTGATGTGTCTGACCATGTATTTCACATGGAGAATATGATACATGTATAAGCACTTTTGATTTGACAGACCATGTGTTTCACATTGAAAATGTCATGTACGCACTTTTGATTTGACAGACCATGTATTTCACATGGAAAATATGTCATGTACGCACTTTTGATTTGACAGACCATGTGTTTCACATTGAAAATGTCATGTACGCACTTTTGATTTGACAGACCATGTTTTTCACATTGAAAATATGTCATGTACGCACTTTTGATTTGACAGACCATGTGTTTCACATTGAAAATGTCATGTACGCACTTTTGATTTGACAGACCATGTATTTCACATGGAAAATATGTCATGTACGCACTATAGATTTGACTGAACATGTGTTTCGCAATGAAAACGTGTGATGTACGCAGTTTTGATTTGCTCATGTTTCATATGGAAAACATGTGATGAAAGCACTTTTGATTTGAATAACCATGTGTTGCACATGAAAATAATGATAGAAGCAATTTTGATTTGACTGGCAATGTATTTCACATGTGGTAAACATGTGATGTAGGCACTTTTGATTTGACTTACCATGTATTTCACATGGTAAACATGTGATGTAGGCACTTTTGATTTGAAAGGTCATGTATTTCACATTGTAAACATGTGATGTAGGCACTTTTGATTTGACTGGCCATGTTTTTCACCTGGTAAACATGTGATGTAGGCACTTTTGATTTGACTTGCCATGTATTTCACATGGTAAACATGTGATGTAAGCACTTTTGATTTGAATAACCATGTATTTCACATAGTAAACATGTGATGTAGGCACTTTTGATTTGACTGGCCATGTATTTCACATGGTAAACATGTGATGTAGCCACTTTTGATTTGACTGGCCATGTATTTCACATGAACACTTTTTGTTTAAATGTTTTGGTCCCTTTTTACTCGTTGAAGCTAAAATATCAACCACAACAGCAGCTTTTGCATGCTTTCTTGTATGTTGTTATTGTTGTTGTGGGGCTTAACGCCATTTTTCAGCACACGATAGGCTATATATGGCGGGCAGTATTATTGGTGAAGGTAGAAACCTGGCAATTGCCAGAAAGAACCACCGATCCACGAGAAGCTACTGGCAAGCTTTCTCACTTATCCACATTCTTCGAATCCTAGACTCGAATCCAATCAGACAGATGTACATTCTTCTATGTACTTTCTGGGCATAAGACGCAAAAAGTAAATTATTTTATAGGAATTTATATATTTATGATCACAGACTCATGAGTTATATTCATCTAGTGTCACTGCGAACAGGATATGAATATCTGAGGCAAAGTAAAGTTTGTAAATTATTATTTATGACTGGACAAATATCCCTTTGTCTTCACTTGTCACTCCCAAAAACACTTTATCTGAATAATATCTGTGCATCTCATTTTACATACCCTTGCAATCTCATGCTAAATGTGCATCTTCAGATTTGGTTGTTGAATTATTTTGAAAGAAATGTGTTGTATACAGACATTTGTTGGATAAAAGTAAAACCATGAAAAAATTATGTTAATGATAACCGTATTGCCGTATGTACTGCCAGAACAGCAAACTGTGATATACCGGTATATTGCTGCAACCCTAAAATTTACAGTATCTTTATCGACTTGTTTTTGAACAGCAGTCTGTGGTACTTTTAGATCTGTGAAGTCTAAATGTTGTTTAAGCATGGAGAAATTAGTTGAGTAGCTTCCAGCTGACACTAATAAAAATAATTATAACAACAACAACAGCAATAATAATAATAATAATAATAATAATAATAATAATAATAATAATAATAATAATAATAAAAAACACAAAATTATTGTAATAATGTTTACTTTTTGAAAAGATAAATTTGTTTTTCAAGTGTTTTGTTTCAAGTGTTTTTGTGATCTCCATGTTCTATGTGTTCATTATATATATATATATATATATATATATATATATATATATATATATATATATATATATATATATATATATATATAAACTGGTATAAATTTTATCAGCATAAATTTGATGTTTCAAGTTGACAGATACTATAATAAAAGAGCAAGTTCTGAAATATGAATCAGATTTAGATTCAGATGGAAACTGTTACAAGAAAATTATTGACTTTTTACATTGTAAATTAATGATAAACCGCTCCGGTGGCCTCAGATGCATGAGGTCGTGGGTTCGATCCCCGGTCGAGTCAAACCAAAGACTTACAAAAATGATACTAAGAGCTGCTTCGCTTGACGCTCAGCATTAAGAGGTTAGTGTTAGGACTGGTCGATCTGTTTTCAGAATATTGTGACTGGGTAGGACATCATGCTACATGACTGCAGCTTGATGCTCCATTTCTAGACATCACTATAAACTGTTACACTGTAGACATTGTAGCGATATGAATGAAAAATTGTTAAAGCTACGTTAAAAATCATAATCACATTACGTCATATCTCATCACATCAATTAATGATAAAGGAAGAGTTATCTATCTTAGTTGACTGCACATGTTATTTTACAAAATCCAATAGCATTTTTAGTTTCCTTCACAGGATCACTGTCTGGTGACCACTGATCTTATATATTGTGATTTTCTAAGATTCACACTTCACATACTTTTAATAATCTCTGTTCCAGATTTTCCCTTGAATCACTTTTGAAAAGAATGGAGAATGTCCTCTACTTATCACTGTTACAATGTTATGATGAAAGGATAGTGATGTTCAGACATTTTGTTGTTGCTGGGTTTGTAAGGCTGGTTACTGTTGTCAATCACAATAAATTCTAGTTCATAATCTACAACTACCTCAAGATGAGTATCAAATATATTTTTCAAAAAGATAGTTGCATTAAGTAACTGGTAGACATAACATACTAGTATTGATCCTGATGAGGTAATAAATATTGATTTGTATCCATATTGACCGAAACTGACTGTTCAATATATTTTGTTTGTTTTTTGTTTGTTCATAGACAATCTGATATATATATATATATATATATATATATATATATATATATATATATATATATATATATATATATATATATATATATATATATATATATAACACGTGGCTGTTCTAGTTTGATACAAAATCAGTTACCTTATCTAGGTTTGTCACTGTGTCTAGTAGCGAGAGTTGTATGGAGAGCCGCCATTGCCAAAACTACAATTAGTCCAATGACTTAGTATGGGAAGCCGTCACCGACAAAATTACAATTAGTCCACTGATGTAGTACGGGTAACCGTCAGTCATCTTCAAAATTACATTAGTCCATTGATGAACTCAGCAATGATTGTTTGTTTGTTTGTTGTTGGGCTTAACGCCATTTTTCAGCACACGATAGGCTATTCATGGCGGCCAGTATTAATGGTGGAGGAAGAAACCGGGAAATCACCGGAAAGAACCACCGACCCACGAGAAGCTACTGGCAAGCTTTCTCACATATCTACATTAGCCGAATCCTAGACTCGAACACACGCAAACAGAGGTGAGATTGCAGTGATCCGTAACGGACAGCGCTTTAGACCACTCGGCCACTCGGGGCCCCGAACTCAGCAATGAAATGATGAATTTAGATAAAATTAAATAAAACGATTTAAAGCACAAAACGGAATGATAAGTTAAGATTCCAAATAACGTGGTATTCAATAATATGACTTAGTATAAAATAAAATGGTTGAAGAACAAAACGGAATGAGGAATTCGCATTTGAAATGACATATTATGAAAAGAAATGCTTTAAAGAACAAAACGAAATGAAGAATTCAGATTCCAAATTATGTGGTATTCAACGAAATGATTTGAAGACCTAAACGGAATGATGATTTCTGATTCCAAATGATTACTGCACACGTTGATATTTGTGATACATGCGTAATATGTGTACATACTGAATAAAACCCATGGAAAAACAACCAAGACCCACCAACCCACCCACCCAAAAGCGGTCAAGCCGCCAGGGGAGAATAAATATATGAATCCAGCCCATGAGAGTGAAAGCTGTGAGCAGGACAGATAAAGTTTACACAGAATAAACACAAGACAAAATACAGTAGAAATGATTTACTTTTTGAGTTATTTTTCATTTATTTTTTGCCTTATGCACACGCAAATAGCTCTCTAAGAAATATATTGGAAATTTAATTTATGAATATAGAATAACAATATATGGAAATTTTTAAAATGTAAATACTTTCCCTTCCTTTTTTCCAATTTGTTTCCTCTATTTTATTTTGATAGAATATTATATCAATAAATATACTGAGAACTAGAAAGCTCAATAGATGTGAACTAGATATCATCTCTAACACAAACATATGCTTAATATAACATAAAACCCATAGCAAACATAGGGCAGTAGGGAAATATGGCAAAATACTGCTATATGACGGTAAGGAAGAGGGGCCACAGGCCTTATAAATGTGTTTAAGGAAGGAAGTTAGACTTGTGTCTTAGGAAGGAAGAACTATAACCGTAATCTCTTTATTGGGAACGTCAAGGTACCAACGCGAAAATTTACAAGAACCAACAAATTAGTTAGGGAGTTTAACCGCAAATTCTAAAATGCAATTTAACTAAATGTTTTGTCAATATATTCTTTATATAAATTACAACACTGCAGATATGAGGGGATACATAAAGATATAAAATTATTTACAAATTTAGGACTCGTGTGGGGACTTCTCAAAGACTTACCAGCTAATACATATGGGAGTCTATGAGAAGCCCAAATATAAAGCTGATTTATTACTATATCAAAAGGAGTTTTACATGTCCGACCACCTCTTGCCAGCAAATCGACCTATGCATTTTGAGCCCCTTATTTATTGCTATATCAACAAACTTTGAACCCGTCTGATCACCCCTTGCCGGAGAAATCGACTGGTCCACCCTGTTCTGCCTACTTATCAAGATATCAAATTCTTAAGGAAAATAAAGCTGATGAAATCTGGGACACGTTGTTTGACGCCATGAAACAGTGGCATCAGAGTCCTTTTCCTATCTGTAGAAGTTGAAGTTGGAGGTGTTATTGCACTCGGTGAGAAGGCATGATATGGATAATTGGTCAGTCCAGCGGCGTGTATATGACATAGTGTGAATGCTGAATGATATTTAACTATATACTGGATGGTAAATAACTGGATTATGGCCAATACAAACGGACAGTTTTGGTGTAATACGGGTTTTTGATAGTAGATAACCGAGTGATGGACAGTATACATCTGAATGTGGTTAACTAGAAACGCCATATTGGTTAGTAAGTGTAGTTTTAACATTAAATGTTCACTTAAAGGGCGTGGAGGCCAATACAATGAAACTTGGAAATTTTTAATATTACATTTTACAAAGTATTTCACATTAAAGGTCATAGAGACCAAACAAAAAACGATATGTCAATGATAAATTTCCATCATTAAAATTAAGTAATGGTCTAAAATTCTTAAATATCTAATACATACTGTAACAAAGAAATTTTGTAAATTTCTGTGAATTAGATTTTTCCAATTTCCATTCTTTATATAATGTTCCTTCATCTACAATCTCTCTACACTACTACCACGAGTAGTGCTTCCAATATACCATGTTTATAATATAGAATTTGTAAAATCCTTTACCAGTAATCTTTTTTATTGCAATTCGGACGCTGAATGTTTATTTTCATGACTGTTTGTATTGAAAAAAATCCATCAGATAGTAGAACAATCTTACACTAGAAATTCTTTGTACGCATAACAAAAATGTTTCACCTTTGTGAGGTTTGCAACTTTACTGTTTTCAAAAGGGACATGTGCATTGTTTACGACAGAAATGTTTAGACATTGGTATCTGAATGATATGAACAAATGCTGATGTTCAAATGGTCAGGAGAAATTTCGGTTAAAATGCAGTTTGGAGACGCAAGTTCAGAATCAACCTCATGAGCTGCGAGAATGCTTTTACAACTATTTTATACAGGTTTAAGTGAAATATAAAGAACAATTTTCACCCGAAACAACATGGACTTTTAACTCATTGGTATCTGAATATTGTAATAAAACCGACTAGTTATAAAATATTCAAATGGTCTTGCACTGACCAACATCGGAGACATTATAAGATTTTTCCATGTCAAGACTTGTTATCTTTTCATTGTTGCACAAAATTTCATGGAAGAAAGTCAATGACACTGTTCAAGTCTTAGTGTATTTTTTTATAAAAAAATGATTCTCTAAAATTAAAACATTCTCTTCAAGTACGGACATCATGACGCCCACGCGCGCGCGCGCGTGTGTATGTGTGTGTGTGTGTGTGTGTGTGTGTGTGTTAGCATTCGTACACCAAACGAATCTTGTGGCAACTTTACGAACGGTACTTAGAAAAACAGGACAACCACTAGGACTTGAAATATTTAATTTTAGCAGTGTAAATTATAAACTATCATTCTAAATTTTTCTGGAAGTCACTCTTTTCGGTAGCTGTAACTAGAAAAAACTTCAGTAGCTACAGAAAGACTTTCGTTCTTGGCTGATCTTGGAGATTTTTGTCCAGTGGAGGTAAATGGTACTGAATATGGATCTCTTCTGTCTTTTTCAAACTTGATTAGCGTGAACACTACTTGGTGTTTGTTGCGTGACAAAGAATATCGTTGTCGGTTATCTTGTGGAAATGTAAAATCGTGTTATGACATTCACTGATTCAAATTTATTTTCATCAATTTATATTGTTTTCCTTAAGTGAATGATCTTTTTTAGTTTCCAATCTGTGAAGAAGAAAGAGTCACAACAGATTGCACTTCCGTTCATGCATTTACAGAGATTTACTCGAAATTATATTTCCAAAAAGACCTCTGACAAATCCTTTCAAGATACAGGTCAAGATATCTACCATATCTGTCAAGAAGAAAAGGATATTTGGTTCCTATATGTCCACATCTTGAAATAGAAAGAACATCAGATACAGGAGAAATGAAAGACTAAAGAGGTAAAGATACAGGTTATCAACGTCAGGAATAACGACACTGCCTTCATGGTGTGACCCTCTAAAAAAAGAAAGAAGCAAAGAGAGGGAGCATTCAGTGGTAGCAATAGAATAAGAACACGTTCCAGTAAATAAGTTCACTAGAAAAGAAACAATCCAAATAAAAAAGAAAGAAAATAGGAAGATGGACATTGGTGGTGTTTGCTAAATTTAATTAGGATTCCCATTTCGCGAGAATATACAAAAGAAAAGGTAATTGCAATATTACATTCGGGTTCAAAGGATATACAAACACCAAGTAAGGGTCCTACTTGCAAAATATGTAAAAAAGCTAAAATCTTCACAAAAAACCGAAACCTGTTGATTACAGTACCAAACCCAGCTACACAACTTGGTATGCAAGACAACGCGTTATTTGTTAGACTGCATTCTGTTTATTGTGCAAATATGTGTGTATCATGTCATTTTAATATTAGCCAGTCTAATAAGAAAACACAGTCTCGTGATCTAACTGCTAATTAGCCACAACCGTTAACTGTTACGATAGTCAGCAAACAACAATTACATAGTGAGGGGAAAAAAAATACATCATTCCTGGCTTACGCTGTCAGCACACGAAAGACTATGGGAGTAAAATCTTTTGGACCCCGTCCCCTCAACCTATTTGAGATGGAATGGTATGATTAAAACATAACCCATTGTTTGTGTATGTTTATGTCTAGATGGCCACATGCTGACATACCGGTCAACCTCAAGGAATAAATACATAGCGACCTATTTCAGTATCTACAACTGAAAATAATGTGATTTTTGGTTTAGAAATATATTTCGGAAATTCGGTGTACACTTTCAAACGTAATGCGAAGCTTGAGCTGTAAATACAAAAATAAGAACATGCAACGCGCATCTATATCCAATATTTCACTTGATAGAAATGGAATAATTAAGGATTTCATTTTGCAAGTGTTGTAATTAAGAGTATTAATAGCTAATAAGGTCCCGAATTCAAAAGTGATAACCCTTTAACTTCTCCTGCACCAAACGTTTACTTGCGCTCATGTCATACATACCTACACAAAACCACAATTAAATTATCACTTTTCATCATAATTAGCAAATTAGGAGTTCATTTTGTGACCCAAAAGATTAACAGTCATTTGAGATGTACACACGTATTTGTATTCGCAGCCAAGATAAGAGTTAATTTGGTTAATTGTTGTTAAAGTAGTGACAATGTTTTATAAATGAGAAGGCGGACTTCGTAAAAGCACTTGCTATAGCAATACAGGTTTCCGTTCAACGGTAAAAATACACTACGATGCAACTCTGCCCTGCATAAGCACGATTAAGATTTTAGCAGCTTGAAATATGACACTTTGTTGTTAACATGGGCTTTAATGCATTGACTGTCGGTGATCAGCTGTTTCAATCATATTCATCGGCTTCTCCCGCCGAGTGAAAATTATAAGGCCAAACACACTGACTGAGGGGCACGCGCTTATCCGCTTCCTCTCATCAGTACTATCTATCTTCCTAATTGAAAAGTACCACAAGGCAGATAAAGTGCGAGCTTGTAGACATATTATACACATTTACATACAAGTGGAAGACTCTGTTTATATTCAACAGTGTTAATGAGTAAACAATAGTGGTAACCAGATCATGGATTAAATAGAGGAAAATAATATTCTTTGAAGTTCACGATTTTGGGGAGAACAAATTCTGGACTTACTAAAGATAAAATTCGGTCCATGGATTGTTATTGTAGCGGAGTGCTGGATTTATAGCTTGGGGATCACGCAAACATAAATATATATTCATATGGTATTCTTCACATGGGAGGTTGCTCTGACTAGAATTCGGTTGAGACAGACCAGTTCTAGGCAACATAAAATTCCCGTGTCAACATGAAAGGAACGATTTTCATAGTTTTGACATTCGTTTTAAATGTTAAGACAGCTATTTGCTTAAGAATAAAACGAAGTGAAAATGAGACGGAAGCCAAAAATCTGAATCCAGTCGATACATTTCTCTTAGACTCGATGTTGAAAATAGTGGACGAAAAATTCGATACACTAAGTGAGAGAATTTCCGTATTGGAGAGAGGGATAAGTAACCTGCAGTATTACAATGTACGCTCATTTCGGGTGGTCAATACACATCTTCATACCATAGACACACTTCTGCACGGGCTGCGGGCAGAGATCATCGATGGCAACTCAAGGCACCAAGACGTAGAGAGGTCCGTTGCGTTAGTACATAAGGGAGTGGAAGATTTACAGTCCCTTAATACCGGGATGTTTGAAGCTATGGAGAAAAATCTAGTACACTTTCAAGACAATATGAATGCCAACTTCAACGAGTTTGGTAAATATATCGAAAGCAACACACTGGCAATGGGAAACTTAAAAAATGCGACTATAAGATTATGGTCACAAGTTGATAACCTGCGAGATGAATCAAGGGTTATTAAAAATAAGACGGAAATGCTTCAAGATATGGTCTCTGAGCTTGCAACAAATCTATCAGAATCTGTTGTTTCTGGCAGCGGGGATGTGGAAGAGTTGGGAAATTATCGAGAAATGACGGTTTCGGAGACCAGGATGAGTTTCACTTGTGAGAGGGTTCTGGAATATTTGGAATCAAAATTTGAACCGTGTGCAAATACACCACGAAACCATACTCTGAACGCATCGGTTTCTATAGATAATTTGGAGGAATTCCTAAACGAGAGTGGAACCTTACTTCGTGCTCTTGCCCAGGTTAATGGCAATGTCTTGCAGTCTATTAGCTATTATCGTCATACAGGGGATCTCGTGGAAAGAATGGTGGGCAACACAGAGGCAATACATGAAGAACAGGTGCAAATTAGGGAAGATCTGGAGGAAATCTTTATTAATAGCACACTATATCTTTTGAACCAAACAAAGTCACCAAGTGAAATGGATACTGGCTGCATTTCATCCAGAGGCATTCTAGAGGATCTTAGGAAGATGACGAAAAACGGAACTCATCTTGTTGAGATCTTGACCGATCTTGCCACTATTAGTTCTTCCTCTATACAAGTCTCGTTGAAAGAATTGAACCGAGAAATTACGAGACTTAACGAAGTACAAGAAAATAGAAGGACGAGGAATAATTATTTCAACAACAACGCTGAATCGTTGCGGATGGAAATGGATGAAATAGTTGACAGGAACGCACTGAATGATATAAAAAACAGAACAGAATGGATCTACATATTGAGTGAAGCCATTGCCTCTAATACGGGATGGATTCCATATATGTTTCACACCATGCGTTTTGTAGAAAGTCAGGTTAATAAAACATTACGGACCTCAACATACAATCTTCAGACTACAGAGAAAATACTTGAAATAATTTTAAAGCAGAAGGATTACGGTACCTCTGTACCTTTTACCAGTCCTATTCCAGTTACAAAAGCTGTAGTAAACAAACCAGCCAGGAGCTTCCAAAACCTTGTTATAAAACCAACATTACAAGTACCACCTAAAACTAATTCAGCGGATTTACCATCTAATTTCACTCATGGGGATAGCTTTAACTCGACGACTAGCTGTAATGAAATGTTGGAGTTTGTTTACGAAACAAACGTTAAGATCAGACGGTTACTTCCTGCTTTGACACTGTTGCTGGGAGAACCAGGTAAGTCAATAGTCAAGAAATGTTGTCATATCGCAGCTTTATCCCATAAAGGAGATTTTAACTTCGTGATATGTTTTTGGTGATCTTTATGTTAAACACTTTCCAAAGATAATCAATAACTTTTTTTATCATGAAACCGAATCAAATTCCTTTAGTATCATTTTAAGCGATTCTTTGAGAATTTTGTTTTGAAGTTACATTCTCTCATGATTCACATACCTGTTTACTTTGATATTTTTTGCTTGTTGTTGCTGTTGTTCTTTTGGCTTAACGCCATTTTTCAGCACACATTAGACTATACATGGCAGCCAGTATTAATGGTGGAGGAAGAAACCGGGAAATCCGCGGAAAAGAACCAACCGACCCACGAGAAGCTACTGGCAAGCTTTCTCACATATCCACATCCGCCGAATCTCAGACTCGAACTCACGCAGAGGTGAGATGGAAGTGATCCGTGACGGAGAGTGCTTTAGATCACTTGGCCACTCTGGGCCGCTATTTTTGGTACATATATTATGTTTTGCACCAGCGAAATAGTGTCCTGGCATAGTATTAGCTCCCATTAGTACTCTTCGATTGCTAAGGAGTGGACAAGCTACTTTCTGTTACGCCATACATGCGTTGACATATGTTAAATTGTGTACCCACAGTCAAATTTGGATTTTATGTTTTACCTGCCATGACAGCTGTTGGCTGATAGATAAAATATATCAATATTCTTTTTATCGCAGAAAACCAGTGATATATTGAATTAGAGCATTTTCATCAACTTAATTTCAAATATTGACAAAGCGATTTATTTACAAGTGCGGTGTCTCAATTTGATTACCTTTACTAGTTTTAAAAAGTGTACTATATGGTAAATATCGTCTAATTAATATGTAATTAATTCTTAACACATTAGAACCTTCTTTGTAGTTAATGATTTTCTTTCATATCAAGATTGCTAATATACTTCTTAGAGAGAAACACCCAACTCCATACTTTTAAAATAATTTTAATTATATTTTCAACTCTAATCAACATATGTTTCTGGGACAATATATCTGCTATATTTTCACATGCATATGGAATCAAATCTGAAGTATATGACTCAAAGATCCCATATACATAAATACCTTTATAGATTCAGTGAATATTATTCCTAGAAAAAAGTTCCTATTTACTTCATTTCCAATAAAAGCAAAATATTTTTCTCGTGCAAGGATACTCTGCGACAGACATCTTTTTTGTCCCCTGCAGTGGCATATAATGCAAACATGGATGAAGTTGCCTCTTTAGTTTGTGCCATAAATTTTTCATATATATATAAAGTCAGTGAATAACATATTTCCTAAAAGGAAATGTTTTATCCAACTAATCATCTCGATTGAATTTGACATTTACCTATATCTGAGACTTTATTTAATATAGCCAAGTTATAAAATAACGATGCATCATTACATCTCAGAAATGTCTTCTTAATCCTCACAAACAATATTTATTTATAGAAAACTTGCCGACTATTAATTAAATGCATTACATAAAGTTATATACATATATGTGATCACCTGATAGGACTTTTAAAAATGTACCACTTCACCAATACCTTTAAGTTATCAACAAATGAATCAAGGTCTATAATCCCTACCCATGCTATTACTGCAGTAAGGTGTGTGTGTATGTGTGTGTGTGTGTGTGTGTGTGTGTGTGTGTTATATCAGCGAGGCAACTTTGTATTATGCACATTCGTAAGGTCAGGGAGGGTTATATAATGTATCTTGTATTAAAAAAAATTATAGTTAAAGGCAGATCAAAGCACGTTTCTACTTCAATTGCCAGAACATGGTACCTTAGAAAGTCTTTACATTCGACGGTATGCATTTGCTATGGAATCTGATGCACGGTTGTCTGTCTCAGCATTATCCATAACTCCTGAAGTGTTGCTCGACTTCGTGTTTGTTCGACTTATTTGCTTTTTCACAAAACATATATATATCTAGGGTAGTTTTACACTTGGCGATTAATGTATACTGTTTGCATTGGTCCTCTTTGGTTTTCCAGATAGATAGTGACATCCAAGTTATTTCCGCATCGGTATTGACGTTTTTCAATATCAGATCATTAGCACCTAAAGCATGAATCCACTGATTTAAGATTCGATTCTTTAGGAAATTGATAAAGTCCATAATTGTTTATAACTCTACCACTTCGGTGGTTACGCCCATACACTGCATAATGATTGTGTCCACCCATTTTATTCAACCTGAATATTATATAATTATGTAGTTTGGCTTTACATGTTTACCAATACAAATAGTCAACAACAGCGAGTCGACTGCCTCCTCATTTACTTGTCTTGCAGGATCTCGATGGATCAGCACATACTCAAAACAATGTAAAAGAACTATATTGCCCCATTCCGCAGAACAATTTCAAAAGACTATATCGTCCTTTTCTTAATCGCCCTACCTATTTATCTTTACCATTTTCATAATCATTATTGCTACTGCACCACAATACGAGTGCACCACACCATCAACTTTATCTAAAATGGCAATTGTTGTATCAAAGGTACAGAAAGTCTTACTTGTACTCAATATGGCTTAAATATCTTTCTTGGCGTGTGCGTAGGCGAAAAACGAACTGCGGGTTTTCATCTTTAGGGTACGGGATTAGGACGATGTTTGTCCAGTAAGTCGCCAGATCAGTCATATCCACGCTTAAAGCTATTATCAGATTATGTAAAATTGGTATAATCATGATTACAGCCTGCATCATTAGTGAGTAATATACATATTTACAGTGTGACCTATCGATGAAGAACAATCAAGAAACCATGCGCATGCGTCCTTTACAAAGAAGTAAATATTAAATTAAATTAACAAAACTTGACCAGTAAACGCTGTTCGTTACACCCGTGTTTTTCTTTTTATAGTTGTGTCCGCTAAGGCAGGCTTGACTATTTGATAAATCAAAATTTGTTTAGCGAAACAGCAATTATGTCTTACAGCAGAAAGGTAGAAAGGCACAAAAGCACCATCAATATTATAAACTCAGTTCTGTATAAATATTGTTACTTGTGTTACATTCCTAAGAACAATTTCCATTTAAAAATCAAACTCTATACATTTAGTATCACAGCTCATCTAAGGCTGCTTGAAACCTGTTGTACGCTCGCCATCATCATCATCATCATCGTCGTCGTCGTCGTCATCATCATCATCATCATAATTTTTTTTTCTATATGAACTATTGAAGTAAAATCTCGGATCGCGACCACAACACAGAATGTTAACATTTCGTGCCAAAGTTTTCTTCAAACACCTACGCTTGTATTCATATTTTGTACACAAGTTTCTTGCCAGAACTAAGCAATTACCAGTTAGCCAAATTAAAACAGTATAAAATGAGTGAATATAATCAAAGCATTCCTTAGCCTGCAGCTGTCTACTTGATTTAATTTGCGTTAAGGCATCTGGGTGAAATTTAACTGTTAAGAATAAAGTTTGGTTCGTAGTTTTGTTCCACTGTACGCATTACTGCATCGTATTTTAAAGGAAATTGTGCACACACACACACACATCTATCTATCTATCTATCTATCTATCTATCTATCTATCTATCTATCTATCTATCTATCTATCTATCTATCTATATATATATATATATATATATATATATATATATATATATATATATATATATATATATATATATATATATATATATATATATATATATATATATATATATATATATATATATATCCCAAGCATATACTCCCTGCTGAGCAAACGCCGCCTTCTATCTGGGACACATCTGATGTATGGAGAATGGGTGGCAGCCAAAGGAATACTATACGGCCAGTTGGCCACTGGCACCAGAAGAATCGGCCGGCGTCACTCCGATTCAGGGATGTGTGCAAGAGGGACGTAAAAGCATGTGGTATTTCACCAGAGAGCTGGGTAGTACTGGCCTAGGATCGTGGCATCTGGAGAATGACAAGGGCATAGCGGTCGCTGATGAGAGGAAAGTCCAGCAGGCCGCAGAGAAAAGCGAGAGAAGAAAGCGTGCAGAAGCAAACCAAGCAAATAAGACTTAACTGTACGTCTGCTCCAACTGCAATATTGTCACTCGCGTATTGGCCTGCACAGCCATAACAGACGATGCCAAATTCCCAGAGACATACACACACATACACACACACTCACACACACACACACACACACACACACACACACACACACATATATATATATATATATATATATATATATATATATATATATATATATATATATATATATATATATATATATATATATATATATAATTTTAGGGAGATGGGTCTGTTAAAAAAATTAATAGAACAGTCACAAAGCAAGTTGAGAGGAAAAATCAAAGAAACAAATATAAACGCGTATTTCATTTTAATGCTGATTGGCTTACCGATTGATTGACTCTTTCTTTCGCCCAGAGAACGCGGCTCCTGTTTGTTTCTAACTTTGATTTCCTTTGCCTTGTACATGAAGGACGATATCGTTTTGTATGATTAGTAAAACTGATACGATTTTAAAGCAAGATAACGATACTACGGATATTCTGCTTGTTGGTAAAGGAGAAAGTAAACCAGAAGTAATATCTGACCACGTTTTTTTTGTCATTCTGCCACCCTATTGAATTTAAGGGACGCTACGGACTATGATCCCTCGTTAGTCCTTTACAATTCCTGTAATTCAGTTTTCATTGTACCACTGTCAATAATCAATGGCAATATATAAAAATACTTGCTGAATTGTAAAAATAATCGTTTAGGAAAACAAGGAGAACAGTATAATCTTACCTGATTATATTTCACACTTATACGTAGAATTTATAAAATCTTACTAATTCTTGCAGAACGTGCTAAATATTGACATAGTAAAGGAACTGAACAACAGAGGGCATTGAAATTATGCCAGTCAGGCTATCATGAATATCTCAACAGTTTTTTCTTTTTACGACGTCTTAAAACTTTATATTCATCGAAATAAACGTATACAATTACTTTATCACATTATTTCTAACAAAGTTACTATTTAATTTGATTTAGATGCCATTCAGCTACAGAATGCATTGAACTTAACTTTATGACGTCAAAGCTATGAGACATAAAGAATGCCATATATCACGTGGCGCTGTCCCATCCATAGAAAACCTACCTCACCGGATAGTCATTGCAATACGATTCTCATATATACGACTGGATCTTCACAACTGTCATCGGTTGCGTTAGGGGCATTTCACTACTTAAATACATCAGCCAAAGATGCTTTTATATTCAAGAGATAAAATGCATGATGGTCTAACTTGCCGACTGATGAAAGAGATTGACATATCTGCGAATGGGTTTGTTAAATTCAAAGTTCTCAGATAACAATCCGAGGAATGGCATTTGCAGAAAGTGCTTACAGTTCACAGTTAATGTGATTATAACCGTTTGAGAGGTGGATGAGTGCAGACTCGAGATCAAATATCCTATACAGGAACTGGAGTCACCGGAAAGAAGTTGATCTTGTGATAGATGTTCAAGTGGATGTAAATATTTTCCTTTTGCAATGCTGCTAATAAAGTACTGTTCCATTATTTAAAGGCGTTCAGTACACGACTTATGTCCTTTAATAAACAGTAAATTAGATTTCATTTTATGTACAGAACAAAGGCGATAATTTTAAAGCCAGAAGAAAGACCTTGGAGTTGGCATCAGTCATTTGCCGTACATAACAGCTTGAACAAGTGCGGAGAACTATTATCCGGCAGGAAAATACAGTATATATTAGATTACTTTAATACTGTAATATACTTACTTGCTTAGCACGATACATAATTTATAAACATTTACACACACGCACACACACATACACACACATGTTTGACATTTTAAAAATATCTGAGAGAACGACAAATTATTGTAATATATCTCTTGCCATACCATCTCTTTTCCTTATTTAAATTGTACTTCACGGGGCGCATCTGCATATGGCAAGAGAACGCACAGCGTTGGGGCCCACGATTGATTTTTGTTTGCAATATATATTAGGCAGGGGCCCGTCAGTACGTTTTGTATATGGACCCCAGTAGGGGCCCAAATATCCTAGCTACGCCATTGTTGCTTACATAATTCGATCGCATTAATGAGTCACTCTACTGCCTACATGCTACATTAGATATTACTAACCCTGGAGATGTGGTAATAACACTAAACAATTAAGCATATATACAGTTGTTTAAAGCAATCGATTATCTCACAACATACGAACGAACGAGCGAACACATCGGTAAATACGTTCGTATATAATGACAAGATAAAGGTAAGAATATCGCCCGGCACAAACATATATATAGATACGAAAAATACTGTAGATATATAGCCATGTGGAAACTGTGAGATTCTGAAATATTATCTAGTTCCAAACAGGTTCTTGCCCCATTGATAAACGTCTTTTTAAATGCTCTTTGTAAATTAACACCGTAACACAAAGAGTGCCATTCTTTAGCCAAGCAAATGTTAGCCTTAATAAAATAATTTCTCAATGTTCTTCATGTTAATGTGAATAAATTCATATTCAGCTGGATTTATCTTCCGGTTGCTAAAGTTAATATCCCATGACAGAAACAAAGAGACACAAAATTTACCAAAACCAAGTACAAAACAACAATACGATGCCAAATATCTTATGAAATAAAATCTTCTTGTATATATATATATATATATATATATATATATATATATATATATATATATATATATATATTTGTATTCTTGCTTTGCTCTTTGTTGCAAACAGAAAATTATCTGATTCTCCCAATATATTTAGCAAATTTATTTTATGTCTCTCAAGGTGTTTGTTAATTGTTATCGTTGCTTGTTTTCTTCCTCTTTTGTGCGTTTTCTATTTCACGGTGTTTCACTCCTTGTGGTTCTGGATAAAATTCCGCCAGGGGATTTTTCTTTCATTTGTGGTGTTTCTTCTTTGTTGTTCTTATTTTGATCCGTTTTTTGTTTTTACTGCACTAGTTTCTTGCTGTGTTTTTATTTTTGCTCTCTCCATTTGTCATTTTACTGTTTTCCTCCCTTTTTACTCTCTCCAATACTGGGTTTGGATCACTCTTTGATGTTTGTAATAGTTTTTCAGCTTAGGGGCTTTTCCCGTCAATTGTGGTGTTCCTCCTCTTATGTTGTTTTCATTTATTGTTGCCTGATTTTCTTGCTGTGTATTTTTTTATTCCCTACATTGACTATGTACTGATTATTCCTTTTCCAATTATTTTAGCGTATTATTGTTTTTCTTTTGATGAAATTGGTGACTAGTTCTTATCCCACTAAGCCGTTTCTTAGGACATGACATGTATCTTGCTGCATTTCTTATTTTAAAAGCATCCTCGGTCACACGATTTTATTAGCAAATCGTGAATATAGGAATTTTTAAAAAATTTTGTTGCTTGTTCTTTTGGCATTTCCATTATTATTCTGTTGTTTTTTTTTTGTTTGCCGGTCTTCATGTACGCAACCAATTTGTGCTTGTTGCTTTTTAATTTAATTGGAAGTATTTTTTGAGATTCCTGTTATGTGGATGTTTACTTTTTGGGTAATTGGAATGTGTCGAAGAAATGATGTACAATAACCTCAACTAAGCAAAAGAGAATAATGACCTAAGAATGAGAAAATTCACCTCATTGGCCTACTTTTCGTACAAAAATAACCAATCGTCCGGATAATCTTTCTCTACATCACTTAACCTCTCGAACACATGGCGTGTTAATGGCAGATCACGTTTATCTTTGAGGTTGTGCTGGTTAATATGGTACTGTTGAATCGTGCTATGTGCACTGATACGTTTACTTGTATAGAATAAGAACAGCGGCCGTCTGGATATCGTTTGTGTACACTCTCGACTACCCACTGGTTAGGACAGTCCAACGTTGAGGAAACCAAAGAACCCAGAGGAAACCACTGACCGTGCAAGGGCGACTGGCAGCCCTTTTCGGATTCTGTTATTGATAATCGAGCCCGATACCACAATTATGTAAAGCAAGTATTATCGTGGCTCTCTTAAGAAACATAATTAGTCTACGTTTGTTTATGTATGTTGTTGCTGTTGGCTGATTTTCCTCCAGCAGCTTTCCGATAATAAACCATTTGATTTCACGATGCGTCAATGTTTGCTCTACAGTCATAAACATGTCTGAGTTGTTCGTGCAGCAGTCTCTGTTACACTCAGTTAAACATTGATGACCATTAAGTTTTAAATTAAAAATGTGGTCCAAAAAGGTCTGGTCCTTCACAAATCAAAACTATTTTCCATTATCTTGAATGTACACGACCTTGCATATAAATACGGCAATTTGCTGATGAAAATTGGCAATGGGTTATCCTAAGTTACGAGAGAAGTGATTCAAAATATTTAAGAAGAACATGATTATAAGTGTAATTAAAATTTCACATAATATGAACTGCAAAACTGCGACAATTGAACATTGAAAATTCAGTTCAAAATATTTTACTCCGCACATGGTTTGTTACTTTGTCCTATGATGCACATGAAAGAATCTTTAAAATTGAAAGAAGCCCAAGCCTCTGCAAATCGATCTTAAGAACCCTAACAAAATTTCTTCGGTTTAAGCTGTATTACAAACAACCTACTGTATTGACCGATGACCACCCAGATAAAATTTAAATTGCATCTGCGATATAAATATAATTCTCTTTATAAAAAGCAACTCTGATATTTATTAATACTTTCTTTTAGAATGCCACTCATAACGTCTAACATGAATTTATCCAGGGAGTGAGGTGTGGGTGGGCAAGCAATTATGGAATGGATGGTGCAAAGCCCGAAAAGCTTAATACTGCACAATGGATATTTGAAATATCCGAGGGTGGGGTGGGGAGAGGGCAACTACTCTCCCGCCTGCGGACACCCATGATCACATCTTTGATAATACTCCAACAAACTAGAAACATCTGTACAAAAGCCATTCATTTACACAATATTTTTTTAGCTCATTTCCAAAGGAACACGTGCTCTCCTGCTGTTATTTAATGTTTTAAGAGCAAAATATTCAAAACTGTTTCCTTTCCAGAACCATACATCGCTTTGGTTGACGGAAACACAGATAGAGAGGGGAGAGTAGAGATTTACTACAAGGGTCGCTGGGGAACCATATGCGATGACTTGGGTCACGGCGAAGCGGCGTACATATGCCGTAGTCTTGGTTACGTCGGCGGAGTGGCTGCTGGGAATGGTTATTTCGGAGCAGGAAAAGACCTCTTTTGGAAAATAAATGTCACATGCCTGCAGACACGTTGGTGTGACGTTGTTGAGCCAGAAATTGATCAGAACAAGTGCGATCATAAAAGAGATTTCGCAGTCATCTGTGGTGAGTATGCTCCACCATGCTTCCTTTTTTCCGGGATGGAATGTGGTGGGTGGGGGTGGAGGAGTGATTATTTTATCGAAGCTTGTGTGATTATATTTGTCTCCGCTCTTCAGTTAATTCATTTTTATATGGTGTATTTTTTAAAGTAATACACAAAAAGGTGTGCAAGAATAAAATAATGGTCAAATTTCAAGAGAAGTGGCTGCATATTTTTGTGTAAACGTTTTATTTTTTAAGGGGGTGGGGGTACATACACACTGGACCCTCCACATCCATCCCTAAAATTTCTCAAAATACTGCTGGCTCGGAATAGTCATTTTCACTTCCTTGTCTTGTGAGATAAATGTAACATATTGTTTATGGATTTTTTAAATTTGTGCTATTCATTTATTGCACACTTGTAGAATGTAGTATTACCTACTCTAGCAAATTTTCCCAATTTCAACAACTGCCGGACTTAGTTTACTTTGGACTTGTTAAAGCTAATGTCTTGAACACATGAAAGCAGTCGCTTCGATCAACTGTCCGCTGTAGACACAACTTTGTTTCCTTAATACCACATTCAAGGAAAATTTAGCAAGAGTACCGGAAGAAATATATATGCGATTTTTCTCTTTCTTGTGAATTAACAAATGCATATAATTTCATATCATTCTTGTCCCATTTTTAGATAGAGTTGGATATAACCCACATCTTCGCATTATCCAAGAACTCGTGGTCGGCTTTGCGATGCAGATATCCTCCTATGGCCTGTTGGCTAGCAAACTGTAGCGGATGATCTACTTGGCAAGTTTCTTCCACTGTTTGGTGGGAGGATGCACAACAAAGAAGCCCTCAGGAATAGCCCTGGCTTTCGTATCAGTTCTATTAAGATGAAGGTCACCAGGATTGCTGATACGTCGTATTTTTTTAACTCACAGTATACACGTTATTGGTCGCCATTTTGCCATGAAAGGCGCCATGTGGCTTTCGCCCAAACATTAGCGAAGCCTTATTGAATCTGGCCTACAACTCGCTTGACCACAACATCATCCCATATAGTACAGGAGACGCGCTTTTTATTGTGCACCAAGTCTTAGGGATGCAAATAGCAGAAGACGTAGACGTAAGCGACAAATATAGAACGTCCCTAGAGTGTGCTTGCTGCTGTTACGACATTCCAAGTATTGATGTTTGCAGATGTCGGAAACTAGGTTGTTTTGGATGGTATTCTAGAGTAGAATGTGTGTGGCGACTGCCTTGTTGTCGTGTATAAACATTTTTTGGAAGATGGCGAGCATTGTTATAGTTTCTTTGTATGTTTCTTTTCTTTGGCTCTACCAATATGCAAAAGAAAAGTTCCCATATTTGGTGCACATAATAATATCCAATAGAAACATTCCGTCAGTGCTGCGAGAATAAGCCTATATTGTATCCAACCAGTTTTCGACTGCGACAAAACACGAGCAGGAAAAGGGGTTGCACTATTCACAAGCGTTGGACCAACCACAACCACTACAAAATGCATTCGTAACTTTGGTAGGCGAAAACATAGTAGGATTGGAGAAAAACTGCGTTATAGTAATTGGCCAACACCATGCTAATCCGCCAATAGAAATTATCCCTTGACCTATGCTTATACTACTGAAGCGAGGGGAAGAAATCAAATATCACCTGCTACTGGAGTGTGGGGGAAAAGGAACAATAGCCCCTGGTCTACATCTTTTGTTGAGCGAAAACGTGGTTTGTCTAGGAAGAATTGTGTTTCAGTATTAGTCTGATTTCTGAGTGTTGTAAAGCCTATAAGAGTATATTTCCCTACCTCCACTCCCAGCCGAGCACTTGGTCCTGTGGAGCCGGTTTATTTATCTTTTCTTTTTTGCTTCGCCGCTGTTCTTTTCATTTTCGTCGATTATAAGAGTCTGTTGTTAGAAGTCTTTGTTGTTTAAATCTTTAGTTTCTTTCTGTCGGGGTTTAACAAATTTTCACCCCCAATATGACGCTTTTGTGGAAAACAAGATTCGACGCTACGTCGGCACTACCCCTCCCCCTAAACATATTTTGTACCACGCTTTCTCTACCCTGCGGCTCAGAAATTATTTGTTAGGTTTAGGACAAATTTACCGTGTAGTATTAACTGCTGAGTCCAAGATGTTTCCTTTTGTAGGCGCTCTGACAAAGTTCATCCCATATTGTGCTTCTTTGGTAGGGTCTCAACGCTCGGCTGACTCGTAATGGTTAATGAGTTTATATAACGCTCGGCTGACTCGTAATGGTTAACGAGTTTATATGACCCGCGGCTGACTCGTTATGGTTAACGAGTTTATATGACGCTCGGCTGACTCGTAATGGTTAACGAGTTTATAAAACGCTCGGCTGACTTATAATGGTTAACGAGTTTTGTGTTGAGTTTATTGGGAATGTTTATTGGGTGGTTCTTATTTCTCTTTTTGATGTCATCAGCCTCTTCAACATATTGGGCAGCACAAATCTGGCAAATCAGGAGATAGAAATATGTTTTTGCTTTAACATCCCAGGTTTTGTTTGATACTGACGTTCGTTCGGTTTAACGGTTTTTACTTAGGCATGTTTTTTGAGAATAGTCATTGTTTGTCTTTGAATTTATATATACCAGTCTCGCTGATATATACGATGCAGTATATGGACAAACAGATTTGGGGAGAGTTACATGTAATTGCACGAGGGTAACAGGAAATGAGACAGAATTTCTGTCGCGAATGACCGAATCTGTTGAACCAGAGTCAGTGCTCCATGCCACAGTTTCACAAAAAAGCTAGTCTGAACAATGACATGTATCTACCGTACATGCTAACGGAGAGATATAAAAAACTCAAAAAGTGTGCAACGCCAACAACTACTTATTAGATCACCACCTTTTATATTACTGTTTATACACGAGTTTATGTATACTTATATCCGAAAACCCGTGATTAACATAATCCACAAGCAATATATAAAGCAATAAAATCAAGGCAAGTTTTCCTTCTATAACGTTTTTATGTTTATAGTGTTTCCTCGTAAAATTTATAACATCAAAAGATGTCTTCCAATGTTGTAGTTTTAATGAGTCACTATAAATTCAGCATTAGTTAGCGTCTGCATGGTGATGCATTCCTGTTATTTTTGATGTATCCTTATTATAGACACAAATTACAAGCAGGTGGCACAGTAATATCTCCAAGCCTGGTACATTTTCCTGAGCATAGGCAGTTTCTGTTAGTTGTCCAATAAATAAAAAATGGCAATATTTTTATACTGAGGAGGGACGATAACACTTATGATTGGTATCCATTTTTGGCGTAGCATACTGCAATTTGTTAAGATACTTGAAACGTCAAACGAATTTGTTTACCAATACAAAATTACTACAGCGAATATGTCTCTATTTGAACAAGTGACATTTACCTGGTAATAAAGCATAGTTTTGTTGTATTATAATAGTTTCAATTGTTGTTGTCTGTCATTGCTGTCACGCTACAGGTGGATCATAATAAAGTATGAATGAAGAGAGATGGTATATATGTATATGAAACATGTACCAAAACGTTTACATCAAAGTTAATATATTCGGCCTAAAAGGACAATATGCTTGGATATTCTTCAATTAGTAGCTCAAAATCAGTGATTCGTCGGATACGTGCGAGATGATGTACCCACTTAAATGTCCACAGTTCCTCTGTCCATCTGGTTGTGGCGTTTAAAAGATTTGCTGTATTCTCTCATCCTCATAAAAGTTCACAAACTCAAGACATTAAAGGTGTGTATAAAGACACCTGATTGGTCAATAATAAGCCATTGCCTACCCTCTCTGCTGGTGCTGTAATAATGGAGCCATTAAACGTGCCTTGTCACTCTGGCGAAATTCCCAAACTAGTAAAATTATAGAGCCTACCTTGGATCTTGCGTCTTCACACCAGTGACTTTCCTTCCTAAGGCGCCCATCTCACTTTAAATGTACATATTCCCACTGATGTTATCTGTCTCTTAAATAGAAAACTCGTGTTAATTTCAATCGTCTATTTTCTATGATTTGAAAAAATTCATATTTGAATATTAAATAACAATTCTAATTTTCTACTATCAGAAAATTCACATTTTCTATAAAAATATATATGTAATTTCTTATGTTCTAAAATCACTAACTATTTTGTAGAAAATAATTTACTAAAATTAGAAAGAAAAAAAAAACATTATCTAATATTAGAAAATGTTCTAATATTAGAAAATCAGTGCCACATAAGGATGGCAAGATTCGTTGAAGTTCACGTATAATGATTTCTCCCTTAATACGTCGCTATCGTTATTGAATAAGCTGTTGACCAGATCACTAAGAACGATCCTCTGTCTCTAATAACATTGGTACCAAGGAAAGTATCATGAATCAACAGGAAGGAGTTCACCTGCATAAAACAGTTACTGTGTTTTCCAACCATAAAATCAATTCAAATTAAACTTGTTTCTCTTGTTTCACGCTGATAATTAATAAAATAATCATGTCTGTGCTAAGAATGAACTAGCAAAAAGTTTTGTTTTAATGCTATATCTCTCCTGCATCGCTGCTTAGCAAAGAAAGGTAAATCACTGAAAACTCTATTTGCTTTTAATGAGTGCTAGCGTTTATTGTAGCGGTCCGTAGAAACTGTGCCATATGGAAATGACAAAACTGATTACAACTGTGAACATCAATTTTCATGATGATATCCGTATTCATCGTCGTTTCTCATGAATATTTACGAGTTAATCAAACGACGTCAACAACACAATGAACTTACAAATCAACAAAAGTGCCCTATTATCGACCCATAAGGACCTGAGTTTAGACGAGAAAATATGATTGGCTAATACAGTCAGAATTATAGGTATTGTTGGATCAACTTTTCGTGAAAATTGTACTCTGGGTTGCAGTTATGGGTTAATCAGGTTTATAGATATTCATTAGTGACGAGAAAATTTAATTAGAAAATAATTTAATACATTAAAGTGAATAATTGTTTGAAAATCACTTTCTTATGTATGAGAAAATTCAGCTTTGTGTCCATAACGGCTTGCCAAACACTTGTCCGGTTCACAAAGTTCTCTCAGGCGCCTGTCAAAATATCTGAGTATGTTAGGCAGGAAAGTGGAACATGTTATAAGTACACCGCCCTAGAATGAAATGAGCCATAAATGTGCTTACCTACATACTCAAAGTGCAAGCCAAGAACTGACAGATCCAATATAGAATTTGCTATGTCAAGTATATTTTGTATTGTAGATTGGCACATGTAAAAGTGTTATGTACTTCTGCCTTTGTAAATTATCGTGTAATTTCACAAACACACACATCCAAAAAGAGAGATAGGCTTCTGTTACCCAATATCAACTTGTGCAGAATAAAGTAAATAAAAACAAATTGATGACTCAGATTAAAAGTATTCTCTCTCTCTCTCTCTCTCTCTCTCTCTCTCTCTCTCTCTCTCTCTCTCTCTCTCTCTCTCTCTCTCTCTCTCTCTCTCTCTCTCTCTCTCTCTCTCCACAGCAGTCTGGATGGATTTTAGCACTAGCAAGTTCCTATGTCTGACATTGCGCATATCTCTAATATAGTACGAATATATAAGATTCTCGGGACTAATTCAGTTCCCAATGTAAACCTACGTACACAACATATTTAAATTTCTGAATGCTCATCATTACGCCATATTTATCAGTAATGAAGCAATCTTGTTGACACCTGATGGGTTGAGGAAGCCAAATGAGAGGCGTCATTTTCGGCATATACGTGAGTTTTAAACATGTGCTATCAATTATGCGACAAAAGGTCAAGTGCAAGTATCAGTAATGCCTTTACGTAACTTGTGTTTGTAAAGGGACTGAATTTCTGCCAATAAAACAATGTCTATGTGGTTTCTTTTACAACCAACTATGATAAGCTCACAAGATTGTTTTCACTAAAATTTTACTTTCATTATCAACCAACTGTGGCCTGCCCAATGCATGTATACTCGATTTATTTTCACCCATTTCCTGACTGGCTCTCATTCTTCATTATCATGAGCACTGTGAGTCCTATATCATGACCAAATTTCAAAATGGCGACATGACTAGATATTCTAGTGCTTGTCCTAGTCACCCATTTTAATCTTTCCACACTAGTGGGAAATGGAAAGTTAACAATGTAATTTTTCCAAAGTTAATATGACTGTAAATTCATTGGTCGCCTTCCATGCCTAGAATCTAATATAAGGAGTAAGAAAGACTAGGCCAGATATTGTATCAGAACTGTAGAATTTTCAAGTTTCTGTTTGTGATCTAAAATTTAGTTCTGTATCTCAAAGAGTATAGAAACTATGCCAGCGCCAGTTATGGTCTCGCAGCCTTTATTTTCAAGCTTCAAACAAGAAAATGATAATAAGTGTGGTAGTTAGGTCAATAATAACGTCGTCCGAGGAACAGGCAATTGGTTTCTTTTGACAAACAGAACTTTACTAATGTTAATGAATACAGAAACTTACTATCTCTTTATATAAGGAAATATGATATTTAATTTCTGAGAACAGTCTAAAGACCAACATATTTTCCAATTATTTGGTCACTCTTCATCTGCATTTTAATGGCACCGTGAGTTACTCTTCAGAATGGAGGTTTCGTCGAAGTGGATTTCATTTAGTAGAACCTTTATGGAAATTGACAATGTTGGAATTCTTCTTTTAAATCAAGTTACTGGGATTTTTCTTGAGTAAAGGAAGTACATGTATACATAATTATCTGCTGGCGTCTTTACTTTGCCGTGGCATTGTATCAAAAAAGATAGACAGTCTTGAAAATATGGGTGATCTGGAGCATGGTTAATATTATCTAACCAGAAAATCATAAAATGTTGATATTCTATGTCTTTTAACTTCTCCCCTAATATAGCTCTTAAAGATATGTGACAACTCATTTCAAATAAGAGTTATGATACATAGATTACTGAATCTTTTCATTCTAAAGGCGAATACCTCTAAGACTACAATTTCTCGGGTTACAGCCTTGTCTCTTACTGTATGTTTATCTAAAGATCCATTTATTAGAACTTACTATTTTCATGGTTTTGAACACTTTTAGTATTACGATTTCATCACATACATGTGGCTCTGTAGTAAAAGCATAAACAGTGTAGTGACAAAATGAATCTTTTACTGTTAGGACAATGACGGGTAACTCTTGGAACTCACCCGTCCCCATGAACAAGTGCCTGGGCGTTTTACGGAGTTAATTATAATTAGGAGAGAGAGAGAGAGAGAGAGAGAGAGAGAGAGAGAGAGAGAGAGAGAGAGAGAGAGAGAGAGAGAGAGAGAGAGAGAGAGAGAGAGAGAGAGAGAGAGAGAGAGAGAGAATATGATATGATCTATTTTTAGCCATAAAGTCCACTGTTGGTTTTTTTAAATAGTTGAAGGAAAATAATATACTCGTATAAAACTGCCCCTGAAACAACGTCCTATCCATGTTTGATGTTTGCCATTATAAAAACACCTAACATCATCCACGCGCAGTCTCCTCTGTGATGAAAATTATGATTTTATCAATAATCACCAGGAAGCTTTTATATAAAACCCCAAATTTTAACGAATTTTTATATCGTGATAAAATTCAATCAGACACTCAAAGAGGGAAGCAAGTTGTATTGTTCTTTACAATTATACAAGGCGATATCGTACATTTTGTTTGTAAAAGGAATTACCAGTTTTACTTCCTATCTCTGTACAATAGTTGCTCACTAATCGAAGCTTCTTATTATGGTATATATATATATATATATATATATATATATATATATATATATATATATATATATATATATATATATATATATATATATATATATATATATATATATATATATACCGCTGACTTTGTCCTAGATGTTACATTGCTTTTCTTTCCAATTTTGTATGACTAAGACTCGAAACAAAATCCCACTGAGTCTATTATGGTTTTCTGAATAAAACTGGTGCAGTCGGTTTTCACCAGACATGCAAGGTAGAGAGTTTGTAAACAAAATATAGCATACAATATCTTTTCTCGTGTTAGAAAAATTCTGAATCCAGGATGATTTTCCAAAATTATAAACTGCGCTTCTTTAATCTTGTGATATTGATACAAGCTTAGAAATATGAACAGTTAATGTTGAAAATTTGCTTAGTTTTCTTTTAATATTTTATCAAGAGAAAACTGATATTGTAAAATACATTTGTCTGAGATAAAATCTTGTAATCACGACTTTTCATTACTATGAGACCCGACCTCTAAGTACACTTGTCTTTTTTGTTGTCTTTTTTTAAAAAAAAATCTCTTTTTTTTCTCAATTGAAGTAGCCCCTGTGCCAAGAGTATGTCACTTGCACAGCTCACTTCGTTTTCGGAAGCGCATTTTAGTATGTTTCCGCATTATGTCACGGATTATTCCGCCCTTGTACTGAACAAACCACAAGTTATTAAGTACATTATAATGATATGTTACAATATATCAAAGTGAGGGAAAATCGTTTCGTCATGGTATCGATTCAAGCGAAGTTGGTAATGTATCGATATTACCTTTAGAAATATTTCCTTTTCCTGGTTAGGAAATATGTATGCATTCTGATATGATATATTTCCATAACTACTCTCTCTCTCTCTCTCTCTCTCTCTCTCTCTCTCTCTCTCTCTCTCTCTCTCTCTCTCTCTCTCTCTCTCTCTCTCTCTCTCTCTCTCTCTCTCTCTCTCTCTCTCTCTCTCTCTCTCTCTCTCTCTCTCTCTCTCTCTCTGATTATAAACAATACAAGTCTGAACAGTAAGTTGTTGTAAGCGGTGGGTTGGTGCATTGTTGGGTATGCAGTCGACAAGGTGCTTTAAAACAAACGCCAAAACAACCACTAGTGGATTTAATTTATCTATTTTAAATAGCATTAAATAAAATGTGTAAATTTTCCCCGACAGAACTTGTCAGGACCTGTTTCCATATGAGATATTCAGTATAACCCGCACACTACGATATACGGTACAAGTTTATGGGCAAAGCTCTAGATAAACTTAATTGTCACGTGAATGTAAATTGTATTTATTGTTAGTGTTTTTTCCTTGATTATAGGTCATGCATAATCTTATTTTGGACTCGACCTTGTCCAAATTCTTTTTATATCTGAGCAGTAACACCTGTTTTGTGGATACCAGAATACAGAACTACTATTTTCCTTTTTGTGTGCATTAAGTATTCAGATTATTGTTAATGTAAACATGTTTATCTTAGTATGAGTCTGGGACATTAGAGTTCTCCCATAGAAAAGCTTGGTCTTTCTGATGTTTACCATATATTTTATTACAACTTTTGTAATAGATTTTATCTTGTTGGCAGCACAGAATATTCTAGAATGGAAAATTCCATTAAGGAACATATTGTTTTCATAAAAAGTAATTGCAACCTAGGTTATGTAGAGGGTTTATAATCTTGTTTACTTCAGAAATGGCTCATTCTCCAGTAACATCAGAAATAGAATCATTAATATTTTTGTAATTAATTTTGATTAGGGTAATTATTGTTCTCTGGAATAACAAAGTTCTGAATAATATTGTTGGACCGAAACATTAATTTGGAAACATAGTTTGTTCAGAAAAGGAATGTTAGATTATATTATTGTGATTAATTGGAGCATTGTTTGCATCATCATACTTCAGGCCACTGGTACATTAGCAAAATACTACAGGCACATCAACACCTTCAGGCTCGATCATATTTCGAATACAACTGAAATTTTTTTAGAACTTTATACATTAGGACTGGTGATAGAACATTTTGGACTGTTTGGTGTTTAATTCGCAATAATGTAAGCAAATTTAAAATTTTCAATCTGTTTTTTAGGAAAATAAATTGTTTGTTGAATTTTACAAAACATGACAATTTATGCTCTTTTCTTGTACTTAGTTTAAGAACATATGGTCCTAATATACTACTGCAAGTTAGTTCCTTAAATTGTTAAAATTCTCGTTAGACTCATGATAATACTTAAACAAAAAGGATAAATTGTTGGCGGAGGCAGCGTCTGTAGCCGAATTAGACTACAACATTGCCAACCTACATATTCACTACTGAATACAGAAATAATTAAATAAATAAGCAGATTTAATTACATAAATAATATAAAACATTATTAATAATGAAATAATTAGTTTACGAATATTAGATTCTGGCAAATGTTGGAACTTCGTTTTATCGATTTAGTGATTCTAATTATAACTTGGCACCTTATGGGTATATCCACTCAGATCCACATTTCTGCTTTAAAAAATATATAAGAATACTAACGTCTACGTTGTGTTAGTATATATAAAGACAAAGTTTAATTGTGACAGCAAAACAGTGATGGTGTGAAAGACCTGGCTACGAGGGAGGGATGGGGGAATTCAACAATATTTAATGCTACTCTTTATTTGCTACAAATAACATTTTTTATTTAAGCTACCACCTAATCCCAGCACAAAAGAAATTTAGTTTTCTCAAGAATTGTCCTCTTCTGACTAAGCTGAAGGTAAAATACTAAGAAAATTTTAGTTGCCAAAAATAAAAGCCTTCTACCACGTCCCATGATATGGCGTGAAGGGGAATTGTCACATCACATCCGCTGCATCTCGCGCACCGCCACTTCAGTTCAATGGTTCCACTTGTGAATATTTTCCTTCATTTAATCATCTAACACACACACACACACACACACACACACACACACACACACACACACACACACATATATATATATATATATATATATATATATATATATATATATATATATATATATATATATATATATATATATATATATCGCTCCGGTGGCCAAGTGGTTAGAGCGTCTTCCTCGAATGCGGGAGATCGCGGGTTAGATCCCCGGCCGAGTCATACCAAAGACTTACAATAATAGAAACAGCTGCCATGCCACGTTTCGCGCTCATCAATTAAGAGGTTAATGTTAGGACTGGTTGGCCTGGTCTCAGGATAATGTGATTGGGTGGGACATCATGCTACATGTCTGCGACATGGTGCCCCATTGCTAGGCATCGATATAAACTGTCACAATGCAGACACATCAAACACACACACACACACACACACACGCGCGTACACACACACACTACTTCTACAAGTGGCTGCCTTTATTTTTAAAATCTATGCAATTTGTTACTATCGACTTAGATGAGCTCAAAAATGCTTTTCTTCAGAATTACATTTTTTCATGTAACATGTAGGTTAGTTTGTTCCTGGTCGTTTCAGAACATGAAAGACTGAAATAATGGTTGATTATAATTATGTTGATTATAATTATAAGTGGTCAAGGCAATGGATTACAGTACAACGGTCTGATATGAATCATGTGATGACCAGGGAAGATACCAGTTAGCATGATTGTGGTCATTCAGTCGTAAAACATAGCATCCGATTTAAAAAAATATAGCTGAATCCCCATTCAAATATTTTAATCTGATATTGCTTTTGAAAAAATGCAGTGGAGACTGATTTAATGCTAGAGCGTGGTTGTGGTGGTAGTGATTGTGACAGGAGAAATGATAGTGGCACACGGTGGTGTCGGTGATAGTGATTGTCAGAGGGGAGATGATACAACACGTTGGTGCGAGTGGTAGTGATAGTTGGACAATAGTTCGGCTTGTAAAATAATGTTTTATTTTTTGACCTTTTGAGAAAACCTTTTATATACAGAAAACAGCACTTTGTAGTAATCCTCAAAATCCACGCATTTACTATCAAAGAAGTCCAGAATTGTCTTTATTCTAACCTTGGTTTGCTTTATGAAACTCCATTTTAATTGTTTAACCTCAAAATCATATTCAGCGAACCAACAAACATTAACTTTGAACACTCCAGTTGCATCTTCAATCCAAAGAGTACTTCTATTTATTTTAGATAAGTTTTAAAAATGTACAATATATTGACATTGTCTTTTATCTCTCGCCAAATTATAGTTTATGTCATTCACGGAAATGATAGTATGTTTATAAAAGTATAACTGAGTCCACGTGCAAACAGAAAGTTATCGTAACAGAACTAGCAAGCTGTCGAATGAAAAGAAAGAAAATACAATAAAATAATATCGGCATTGTTTAAGACAGGTTGAAAATGTTGTTTACCCAACAAGACTGTCGAACTGAATAAAACATTTATTATATATTGCTCAATGCTTTTATAGGGAATCTACTCAAGTACTTTATTCCTCATAGTACCTCACCCTGCCACCACCCCCCAGAGACGCCTCGGTTAGCGAAGGGACACAACCCCAGAGACGCCTCGGTTAGCGAAGGGACACAACCCCAGAGACGCCTCGGTTAGCGAAGGGACACAACCCCAGATACCCCTCGGTTAGCGAAGGGATACACATTTGCTCTAGCGGGGCACATTTTTGTCAACATGAGTCAGAATTACACATCTTTCCATAATAGTTGCTTGGAATAGTGTTGTAGGGAAACATGTCAAACACTTGGTCGGTCAGAACGCTTATAGGGTCGTGAAGATGGTAGAAATGATTTTATAACTTCTTGCCAGAGGCAGCCTAAATACTGAGCAGCTACAATCTACCACATCGTGTAGCGAAGAACGTGTTGCATTTTTATAATTCATAGTTTAGTTTAAAAGTATGGAATGACAGTACGGGTTAAATTATTCAAATTCTGTCTTCAAAAAACTAGAAAAATGTGCATTTTGTAATACAAAAATAATTAAAAGAGAAATATCCATCCTCGAATTCTAAATGAGCCATTTTGCATTGCCAGAGTTCAAATGCTCATTCTTCAGAAAGTGTTCAACTGAAATATACACATTATTATTGCTATTATTATTATTATTATTATTATTATTATTATTATTATTATTATTATTATTATTATTATTATTATTAGTAGTAGTAGTAGTAGTAGTAGTAGTAGTAGTAGTAGTAGTAGTAGTAGTAGTAGTAATAGTAGTAGTTGTAGTATAAGCATCATAATCGTCGTTGTCTTCATAACTATTACCTTTAAACAACTCAACAGATTATCCCAAATTTACGAATGATGTAATTTATATTTTCTGCATAATCTTATGGTGAATTGATGTGCCAGCCATTTTGTATCTTTAATACAATACTCGCTTCTGACTCTATTTGAGGCAATTGTTTAGTCACGAGTTTGATGAGAAGTAGAAGATGATAACGATGCAGACTATTTTAGCTAAGATAGTGCAAGTTAATGATAGTCTCCCCAATAACCTCTCTTAAAAAGTCACACTCAGTATAGGTTGTGTATGCGTTCAACATCGATTATTTCAGTCATGTGTGTCTTTTTTTAGAATTGGATTCTACATACCTTTAAATGGTAATTATTCACTTTATTTGGATCCTCATACATCCATATTTCTTTGGCAGGTAATTATTTACACGTCCCGAGACAAAATCAATGTTAAAAGTACGTTGACATTTTTGGAAGAGATTTACCTACAGCTGTGATCCAGAACCATATATAGATTGAATGTCGCGCGCTGGGATGTCATAGTGAAAGCTACGGATGCTGAAAACAAATTCGTACTACCTTGTGTTGTGACCATTATAATCGACGTTCTCTATTTTGTTGACTCAGTTTCGTACATGGCTACCATTGTAAAAGTCCATAGCAATCGATAACTTTGAAAGTTTCTTGATGACAGTTAATGTACCAAGTATACAATAATAATTAGTGAATAGATTTCAGTTAAACTTTGCCATTACATTTTTAAACACTAATTTAATTTTAATCTAAGATCAGTAAATGAACACAATTACCTATATGACTTTTCCTATCTACATACACTAGCAAAAAATGTTTTATAAGTGACTAAAATGAACATGTACTTTTGATAGGATTTGATGCTGACTTTCTGAGATTGTTAAACCGACATATTCTAATTATTTATTTTTTAAAGATGTTGACCGTGCAAAATTCTCACATTAACTATTATTTTCATGATTTGTTCTCATCGTACTTGGTCCATAATTAACCCTGCAAACATTGCCTTTCTTTTTTGGAGTCAGTCAACATATACGTTACATTCCTGGTTAGTGGTATATTGAACATTGCTTGTCTTTGTTGGAGTCAGTCAACATATACGTTACATTCCTGGTTAGTGGTATATTGGTTGCTAGAAAAATTCAAGATTCAAACGTTATAAGGTGACTTTATTCATATATGATGCCAAAAGAGTGGAAGCATGAAAAATGAGACACATTGATATATATGCTATTAATTTTCCCAGTTTTTAATTAGTTATTTATAAAACTCAATAATTCTTTTCTTTTCTTTCTTTCTTTTTTTGCAGATCACATGGTTAGGCTAGTCCCTGCTGAAAGCGAGGAGACGAACCGAAATTCTGGAATGGTTGAGATATACCATCATAATCAATGGCTTCCGGTATGCGCAGAGAACTTTGGGACAACAGAAATGGAGGTTGTGTGTCGTCAACTTGGATTCCGAAACGCAAATTCCTATAGAGTGGAGACACATGATGATTTTACTGGTGTGCTTTGGTTGATGAACGTAGCATGCAGTGAAAATGACTCTAGGCTGGATACTTGCAAAAACGACGGTTGGAAATATGACGGCTGTCCTAATCACACTGTAGTTTTCATAGAATGTGAATGATATTTTATTGGTCGCCATTAGGTATTGGGTTGCCATTTTTATTTACATTCAATGTACGGTAGCTTTATCGCTAACGATAATGTGACAACCTTTATTTAAAATTGTGTTGGCTTGTAAGTAATATATCTGCTTATAAGTCATAGATGTTGGGAAATTTCAAATTAATCAGGTAACTGATGCAACAGGGATATGTATTGGCAATGCATTTCATGTGATTAGGAGAGTGAATTATTTCTTTTCGTACATATGGAGAACGCTTTTACAAGACCTTTTAGCCCCTACCCCATGATATATACTTTATATTACCATTGCTTTGATATGAGTAAGACAATGATTTCCAAAGATGAGTTGATTATTCACATTCATTATGCTATAATCTTAATTTTGATTGAAAGATGGAGTTAAGATTTCGTCAGATATAGGTACCAAAAAATAATTTTCACACATATTTGCCTCGATATATCAGCATGAAGTATTTGAATATTTTTACACTGCTAAGATCTTTCAAAATATATCTCTGTGATGATGCCGTGAAAAGTCAACTGACTTTGATGAGAGGTTTAATCGTTAATTGTTAATTGCCCTAGATGGGAGAGGATTGACATTGTAAACTAATAACTGTATGTATGTATCCTAAAATCCTTGAATACCTATCACAATTAAACAGACTGAAATCCAGCTTTATTGCAACATTCCCTGTGATTGGATAGAGAGAAGATTACTAAGAAAGCTTTGTGCAAGGAACAAAGCTTTACAATAAGATTCAGACAGCTATTCACTTTAATTTGTTCGCTTGTTATTTTCTTTGCCTCATGATAGATCTGAATACTCATTTTTCTTTTCTATCTGTTTCGGTCCGCCCTTCAGTTTCTTCATTTGTTTGTTTTACTATTATGTCTGCCAGAAGAGACCCCAGGGAGCCTAGTGGTCTTAAGCGCTCGACTACTCCAATCACTGATCTCGCCTATCTCCGCATGGGTTCTAGTCTCGGAAACGGCTAATATCTGTACCTTCACGTTGGTCGATAGTTCTTAGAGTGTTCCATCGGGTTCTTTCTATGCATCTCTTCAAATAGGTAGGTATTTGTAATGTCTTTTACCTTCATATAAGTCTTGACACACTGTTTTAAATTCAATCTTTTCATCACGTGCTTTTTTGTGTGTTCGTCTTTATACCCGTATATATTTTGGTTAGGTATGTATAGTGTTCGAAAATCAGTGACGCATATATTTCTAAATTTGCAAACATATGGAAGTTTGAAGCAAATACGAATATTTCAGTACTAACAAGAACATGACACTGATAGTAAAATATACTCATTTTTGAGTAACTCAGATCAATTGCGCATATTATGAATTGTATCAATAACGGACTTTGCTGTATCACCACATTGTTCACTTATAAACATGTTTTGACGCACATCCTATACATGCTTGTCCCCCTCCGCCCGCATCATGATTAAGAATCTTATGCCGCACATATCATGACTTTTTACATTTTTTTTGTTTTTGTTTTAAAGAAATCAACACTGCCTTTATCTTCTGAATAACTCAATGTAAGTGGTAAACCATAAATTCCTTGAACATTCTTTTTTTCGTGGTCACCAGAAACGTTAAGTATTTTCCTTTATAAAACACATAACACTCGTTAGTGAAAAATGATTTATAACAAACGAGGAGACATATCAGTTCCCTTTATTTACACACAGACACATCTTAGTCAGTTTATGAAGCCTTGGCGGTGTCTTCAAAACCTAGATTGACAGCGCCATTTGTGCCGGTCGGGTTTAGATTTGTCATTGAAATGCCTCCAGCTTCTGGATTCAAACTATTTAAAGAAGTCCGCCGCGAGGTGGCGCTGGTCCAAGAAATTTTTCTAGCGCCATCTATTTCCTTCATGCGCTCGCAGTAATATATCCAACTGGATTTCAAATGAGATTGCACCTAAAACGACAACAACAATTGTTTTTAGAAAATATACAAGATAATAAAAACAGAAACAAATAACTTCAAGTTTTGCCCAGTAAAATATGCAGCCCATAACATTTAAAGTCAACAATGATACCGCGTGATAAAGGAAATCTGAAACGTATTGCCTCTTATATGGCATAAAGATGGCACATGCAAAGAAATAAATTGCACTGACATTAAGAAATAAAAATGCGTAAAATTTTTGCAAAATAAGGCTAAAAATCTAAATTTAATCGTAACTTGGGGTAAATGAAGCAATGGGTACAAAAGTACTAACCAGTATATATATATATATATATATATATATATATATATATATATATATATATATATATATATATATATATATATATATATATATATATATATATATATATGTATGTGTGTGTGTGTGTGTGTGTGCTTTTGTGTTTCTAAGACTTACATGTGATTTATTTTGCTTCACCTTTTATTAACACCCAGAGTCCAGAACAGGATTATTCATATGTCTCATTTTAATAGGTAGATCCTTTTTATAACGGGATTAATTCCCATTGCAATTTCATCCAGAGATATATGCGTGTTTAATAAAATACTTACCATTCGCCTAAGATTGAATTAAACTCACACACAAAGGACACATTTTCTTGGTGTAATATATACACCAAATATGCTAGTATTTTTAAAGCGCTAAAGACTGAAGGAGACAAAAATAATTAATAATAAATGTAAACTATAGCATTTACCTTATATACGAAAATAAACTTTAAACTTATTTGATTTCTAGGATGTTAAATTTCACAATATCCCCATTTGACTTGCTGGTGTCTACTCATTTTTTTTTTTGTTGTAAATCTAGAATCATTAGTTTGCAGCAAAGGAAAATGTTCAGCTTGGCGGCAGCTGGTAATTTCCATTCTTGAAATTGTAAAAAAAATAAATCAAATTGAAATAAATGTTATTATATAGTTCTTGAATGAACGATATCAGTATACACGAATATAAAAGATTTAAAAATGAGTTAGCTAAACGGAAGATATAGAGTAAATGAACAATATAATATTAAGTTTTTTAAAAATCCAGTAACGACAGAGTATTGTAAACTCACCATCGATAAAATTGACCCCAAATTTACAGAAACCATTGGTCTGTATGATCTCAAAATTGGTGTTTATTGGTAACAATGATCAACAGCAGTAAATTCTTATGCTAATGAATAAACGTATACGCCTCTGGTTTTTATTACACTTATCCCAAGCAGTACATGTAGATGTACGTGATTAAATACATATTTGCACACAACCCCAACTCACTCCATTTCTTATGGTACTCACCTCTCCATTAAAATAGCAAAATATTAAAGGAATTACTATTCCCTGAAATAGAAAATGTAAAGCGCATGTTTCTTGCTCTGCAATAATTTAAAAAATATAGTGAAACACTCAACATTTTTCAAAAGTAAACGATCTCCCTTGCATTAATTTAAGTCTAATACAGATTTCATGCTATCTTCAAATAATTTTGCCCTTAATTTCCTTTATCATCTTTCTTCACAAATCGAAATTAGATCCTTTGCAGGAAACAGGTGTTGTATATTAGTATACAAACAAATGGGAACATATCAAGTTGATTTGCTTACAGCCATTAGCAAAATGTTTTAACGTTATCTCCACTACATCGATTTACTTGACAACTCCAGTCGTGTTGTAGGTTTGGAGACAATGTAATACTGAACAAGACTTTTAGATGATAAAAAATAAAAAGACAAACAACCAGTAAATGTGTATGCTTTGAGATCAATATTTTATAGAATCATCTCGCGAATTCCACAAAAATGAATGAGATGCAAATATAAGTTAGTTTACGGCTCTCAAAATAACAACTTCAGTAGACGGAACTTAAATGAGATCAGAATATGTTTTTAAAAATTTATAATTTTTGAAGAAAAATGAGAAACTTATTTTTATAAAAAAATATCTGTAGGTGCAGGATTTAAAAGATAATTTGGAAATTGTATTCATCTATTTACTGTATGGTAATCTGTTTACTTACATCTAATCGTAAAGAGTATACGCTACATGCTGAAAATACAATCATTTTTTTCTCAATGGTTTTCAATATGCACTAGATTTTAATTAATATTATTTAATTTAACATGTCATCATGAGCGCCATTTTAAACTAAGACTTTCAGGTAAAGAAAATATTTATAAGAGATACAGTTAAATTAATTCTGTTCAAATTTTTGTGCCTTGTTTAAGACAGTACGTGTTGCTCCTAATAACATTAAGACATGATTTCAGAGACAAGAAACGATAACAACATCACATACCTGTGAATTATTAATTATTGCACTGGCTATCTGGTAGATATCGAAGGCAGGCTGGTTGTCAGAAGATGGCAAATATATGAGACAAAATTGGTGGATTCCGAAAAGAGGCACCAAGACAAATGTCGCCCGCAAAGCTTTTCTGGACGGGAAAGATAACTCGATATAGCACAATTCAAAACAAAACCATTTAAAATCAGTTTGTAAAAAAAAATACATATAGTTTATTAAAATAATGTTTTCATAGTCATGTTACTAGCAAAAATAATAGTAAGCCGTGCTAAATTAATTAAAGTTTATAAAATTATTATGGAAATGTAAAGAATTATGTATTTATGTAAAGGTTATTATTATTTAGAAAGTAATTTGCAAACTACGCTAATTTTCAAAATAATTAAAAAACAAAACATAAAGCTTATTGAAAGAAAGTATTAAGTGTTTAGTTATGTACTTATAAACTGTATTCTCATTTCCGTTCTTTATCATCGAGAGTTATGTTCCAATCATTAGGACTGAATCTTAAACGCGTTACCTGCCTTTTGCATGCACTGTGGAGAGAATGTTGGCATAACTCTATGCTACTTTAATGTAATGTGGTTGTTATTTTTGGGGATATTGTTGTTGTTGTTGTGGGGCTTAACGCCATTTTTCAGCACACGATAGGCTATACATGGCGGCCAGTATTAATGGTGGAGGAAGAAGCCGGGAATTCACTGGAAAGAACCACCGACCCACGAGAAGCTACTGGCAAGCTTTCTCACATATCCATATTCGCCGAATCTTAGACTCGAACACACGCAGACAGCGGTGAGATGGCAGTGATCCATAACGGACAGCGCCTTAGACCACTCGGCCATTTTACTTTTGGAAATTGTAAATGATCTTAACACAAAGCTAACTAAAATGATTGCTCCCTTGTGCTCCAAAAATCAGGCTGAATTTGCATAAAATACACTATCCTTAGCAGTTATTAAAATAGGCAAAATTAATTTTGCCAGAATAAACAATACCAGCTGCTAAAAGTGCTATGAATGAATTGCCAAATACATAAAAGGGAAAAAATTACGTTATCGGCTCATATTTGTAAAATTTACCTCTGAAGTTCTGGAAGTGGAAATGACCAAGTGGAGCTAGAAATGTTTTGAAACATGCACATTTGGAGTAAGTCCAAGCTGTGTACTCTATAACCCATATTAAACCAATAAATCATACATCAAAATAAAGGAAATTAAAGGTTCTTTGCGCGGGCTTTATCTAAGAATGAGAAAAAAGCATGTGTGCGTGGACTTCATCTAATCATGTGGCATAGAACATGTTTGCGTGGTATTGATATAATCGTGTGACATAGAGCATGTCTGGGTGGGATTGATATAAGCATGTGACAGAGCATGTCTGCGTGGGATTGATCTAATGGTGATCGAAAAAGTTGCTGTTTAGTTTCCAGTTTTATACGTTAGGGTTAAGATGGCAAACACATAGCATGTAATCAATTAACAAGAAAAAAATATCTGTTTTTTTATATAGAATATATGCGAAAATAGTTCACTCATGAAATGGACACATTTAGCCATATAATATATTTCACGAGTGGAGTGGCAACATTGCATTGATCCGAGTTGCGAAGCCACTAGTGACAGTACACAATGCTTTCATTTCAGGACTGAAAAATTTCGGTATATCTCATAAAAAAGTAGATTTTCTTGTTGTTATAATTTGTATAAAGACAAAATCCGTTGATTTGTATCGACGATCTCCGCTGTGTGCTAATGCATCTTACAGCTGCATCACTCCATCGATAATAAAGATCTTGAATTTAGAACAAGTTTGGGATAGCAACGTTTTACATATTTAACGTTCATGCAACATGCATTAGATTGTGTATTTGTGAAAGGAATATCTGTATTGAAAATTAATATATTCTTTTTATCTTCGTTGACACGTTTCATGACCCGATTATTACTGTTGTGGGGGGGGGTAGGTCTAATGTTGAAACATTCCCGAAATGGTTGTACCTGACAGATGTTTCAGTAAAATTTTTAATTATCATATCTTAATGTTATTTATAAAGACTTCAGTTCTTTATTTTGTTTATTTCTACATTCGAACATTAATTTGTGTGTGGCCTTGGGAAACTTGCAGTCTAGTTAGGAAAAAGATGCTGCATCCCATTCTCGATTGTTTCTTAATTTCTGTTTACAATAAACACTAAAGAACATCATTTTCTTAATTTCTGTTTACAATAAACACTAAAGAACATCATTTTCAAACACAATAATAACGCGAGACAAAAGTGCTACTTTCGAAAGATTATTACAGTATTTAATCAGGAGTATTTTCTTTACATAATGTTTACCATTGGTCGCAGAGTAATGAAAAAATATTATACTGCATGGATGACACTTTGCAACGGGTCATACAAGTTCAGTCACAGACGGGTTCCGTGATTTATATAGAATGCTAATGATATGAAAGATAATTCCGGTAATACGAAGTAACTATTCTTTGCTGCTGGTCTACAGCTGATACATTTTAAGATCTGTACCACCTGATGCGAATGGAACCAAAGGAAGAGAGGGAGAAAGAGAAGAAGGAAAAGGAGAAAAAGGAAATAGGCCTGAATATGGTTTTAATAGAACACATAAAGGCAGATATATTTCCAAATGGGAAAACGTACTTCCAATAGTAATATAGTCTCTTGGACGATACAAGTGGCATTGTTACTGTCACCATTTCATTTTTCTCCCACTGACATAATTTCAAAATCTTATTATGAAATATATAATAAAAAATGTTGATGCATTATACCTGAAACCAGTTGGTTCGTTCGGATGATGCACCATCCCACGTACTATTATTCTCAGAATATTCAGCAGAAATATGAAATTTAACTGTAATAATAATAATAATAATAATAATAATAATAATAATAATAATAATAATAATAATAATAATAATAATAATAATAATCATAACAAAACTAATACCACTATGTCTACTACCACCAATAAAAACAACAACAAAATCAATCATAATAACAACGACAGTACATTGGTTGAAATATAAAGTTAGAAATACTAAGCTTTAAACCCATTACCAAGTATTCATTATCAAGTTCATCAGATAATGGAGAAATCGAATAAAAAGCTGATCATTTGTCATTACCACACACACACACACACACACACACACACACACACACACACACACACACACACACACACACCTCCCGCCTTCACCTACCCGCAGCGCTTGAAAATCTATAAAACTCGGGGTTTTGAAGCCAAGAAAGGTTGTATATTAAACGAAATCGTAGATATTTAATGTGTAAAGCGGTAACTTGTGTATCGCAGTCATCCTTTAATGACGATGAAATCGGACCAGGAATATCGATTTCCTATTCAATAACTCACAGGTTCTCGACGCGAGCTTGATGGTGATGTGATGTGATTTAGATTTTTTAACGATGTCCGCAGTGTGACATTTTATAGTGATATTTAGCAATGGGGCATTATGCCACAGGCATGTAGCATGGTGTCCCACCCAGTCACATAATCCTGACACCAGGCTAATCAGCCCTAACACTAACCTCTTAATGCTGAGCACCAAGCGAGGCAGCTGTTAGTACCATTTTAAAGTCTTTGGAATGACTCAGCCGGGTTTCGAACCCGCGACCTCTCTATCAAAAGCCAACAGAGGGGTCTTCTTGATGGTGAAAGAAAGCAATAACCTGAAGCAAAAGATCATACCGATTTTTTAAAAAATACCTCAGATTGCCTCCATGACCGTTTAGACATAGAAGCCTGTCTGTCATGCTATAAGAGAGACAAGGCAAGTAACAGCCTAAACTTACTTCGTTCCGCACTTGGCCTTTGATTTCCTTCCGCTATTCCCGTCTTTGAAGGCATACAACAATAATCTATGGCTTGCTTTACTCCAGAGTGGTTTTCCTATTTATCATGCCATAATTGATTTTCTGAGTTGCATTGAAATGAAAATACGGGCTCCGAAACGTATGAATTTTGCGAATTTAGCCTACTGGGGCAAAGTTACGCTCCTTTACAAAAAGCGCTATTTTACTGAGAGATACTGTATTTGCGACTCCATGATCTGAGAACAGGGGTAAATGCATAAGTGTGTTCCTACTTACCATTAACTCGATTCAACTTGAGGAATTCTGATCGTTAGAGATCCACGCAAAGGAATATACGTTACACTCTTCTTCAGAACATCTCGACTATGCAACTCACACGTTAATGGTGAAATATAACTGTCTCAAAGGGAAATGCTTAAATAACCCCCATGAATCGGGTTTATGATGTTACCTTATGAGCCAATCATATTACGTTGCACAGGAGAGATTTAGTCACTGGTTAAAATCTTTGTTCGGTTCAGATTATTGTTTTTATTTCAACATTGAACTCGCGTCGAGTACCTGTGTGAAAACTGAAAGTACAATGAAACATAACTAGGACAATCTTATTTTCGAGGACAACTATCAAAAATTTGTTTCTACATTAGAATAATCTTTCTGTGCACATTACACAAAACCAGGTATTTTTCACAAAACTGTATATAATGAGGGATAAACATAGAAATAAAGCATCGATAACTCGTAAATCAACAATTTATCACGTTTTAAATTTTTACTTAATTGGACCTATTTTTGACCCATTTACTTTATCTCATTATATTTTACAGGATGAAGCTCTCATTACTCACCAGCAGACACAGTATTGATGGGGTGTTTACTAATACCCACTCTAGTGCCCTCTCTGGTCCTGTGAGAGGAAGTGTCCAGCAAAGGCTGCAGAAAAAAAATTAAAACAAAATGTACACGTTAAATACTGAGAAAAGAAGTAAGACTAACAAGCTAATCGTACGACTCAAAAAGTTAAAATTCAGCAGAACAAATTTTGTTTATTCAATAACTTTTCGCTAAGAAATGCCATCTAAAAATTATTGACTAAGTTAAATGTCTTATTTATTGCTGGAATTATAAGAGAGAGAGAGAGAGAGAGAGAGAGAGAGAGAGAGAGAGAGAGAGAGAGAGAGAGAGAGAGAGAGAGAGAGAGAGAGAGAGAGAGAGAGAGAGAGAGAGAGAACATAATAGAATGAGATTTAATATATTTAATTTCCTTTCGATTATAATTTGGACAATTTTAGACTAATTACAACCGATTTGTTTACGTACTTTTACTCTACGTCAAACATTTTAAAAAGTGTAAAAGAAACAGTCAATGCATTAGAGGAAAAAACAAGAAAAGATTAAATTATATGCTTTATATTCTTGAACAAATTCAATTACATTTCAGAAATTTCACTCGGGATATTTTATATGAAGAAGTTTTTTTTTTCCAGAAAGTCCGCTAACTCCTCGATGTTCATGAATATCATTTAGTTTTGAAACAATAAAAGCAGATGAGAAAATATCAAAATAATTAAAAGCTAACAAGAAAAGAAATTAAATGAAAATAAACAAATAAATAAAATCTTACCATGTTCATGCCTTTCATATGATTATGCGGTGAGTGATTCCATGACTAGTGAGACTGATTTCTTACATATTCTGCCTTGACCAGTTATCATGCACGTGACTCTAATTATGCAAGTCGGTTGCACGTGACTCTAATCATAAAAGTCGGTTGAACGTGACTCTAATTATACAATTATGAGAGTAAGTATAAAGGTGATTTTTGGCTCAGTTTAGACAGATATAAATCAAGCAAATCGCTTTATTACACTCTGACCAATGGAAGTATTCGAATTTATCCATATATTTACAAATGATAAATTTACGATATTTTATTATCATAATGTTATTTGCCAAATTCAAACTAGAAAATGGCTGCTTCCATGAACCATACAGTTGTTATCAAAGACTGAATACGGTTATTACCATTTTTGTTTCAAATCATTAAAATCGTGATAAGAATGCGCACTCAATGATTCGTGTTGCTGTTTCGTTAAAATTTAAGTTTTACCATTCAGTGATCGGTGGATTTTTGGTTGCATTGACTTTAAGACATCCCGTTCTTGCAAATGGAACGAAATTATAACATATTGGATTTGATAAGAGATTTCTTTCAAATTTATTCCAGCATATGTATTCTTCTCGGGAATTTTTCTTACAAAAAGGGAATTAGCTTCTTATTTAACAACCGATTAATATAAAGACTTGTTTTACTACTGCAACACGATTTATGTTCACTGGCTTAGAAAAGAGTAATTTAATTTATTTGTGTTGATTTTAAATTTAATGTATACTAATGTTGTTATATTGTTATCTGTTGCAAGACTTGCTTCAATTCTGTAAAGGTCTGCGAATGACGTATTGACGTATGGATTAGCAGAACGACGTCAGAATAATTTTAAAAAATGCATGCATCTGGTCAGTGCACTTCTTACAAACAATGACTGTCAGAGATACTGTATTAGACCAGTTATCCGGTACAGGCGTGGACAAGTCTAACACCCTATGTGTTATTACTAATGTTTCAGACATGACCAGGCATGAAACTGGACAGCGGTCTAATAGCATTTCGAAAACAAAAATCAGGATTAACCTATAGTTAAATGCAGGTAGGTGAACTCCTATTAATGTTTCTTCATTCATTTTGAAATGCCATAGATAATGTGATATCATTCAAATTAGATTTGTCTGCAGCTAGTGAGAAAGATATTCTGCCAAATATAGTTAATATAATAATTTTTAAATCTGAATTTGTGTGTTTTCCTTGTTGTTAAAATTGTTTTAATAACAATGTTGTGTCAATAGAAAAATCTAGTGACATTTACCTGTCGTCAGCAATAGTTTTTCTGAGTATTGCATACAGTGTGAACAAAGCTGCAGGAATCCCTGTGAAAAATATAAAACACAAAAATAATTTATTGTATTCGAAATTGGGAGTGATTAAAAATACAGCTGATACTTGACTTCGTGTAATTTACGATCAACACTAAGTAGTGTTGCACCTGAAACCGTCCACCCACACATATACACGCGCGCACGCAGGTATGCACATGCGCGCACACGCACACATATGGATACATACAAAAATTCTTTTGGGAAAAATGCTGTTTCAAAACGCAATTTTAGATCACATGCTGGCTCACGTGACGGACTACGTGATCACTAATTTGAACAACGCATTAAAAATGACATTTAACACGAAGCTTAGAATAGCCCTATCTAAGAATCAGATTAACACTGGAAATAAATAGTAAAACAGAAAGGGTATTGACAACTTAGCTAGCAGGCCGAACATGACCTTGATAATAGCTATTCATTTTCACTTAAAGTTCACAAACGTCTCGACCAAGGTGAACTAAAAATACTGATAAAGCAACTGTTACAATCTAATCAGGTCAAGTGAATTTTCCGAACAGAGGTTCAAATCCAATGAAAATTATCACTACAATAAAAATAATGAAACAAAATTAAAAAAAGAGATTTAAAACTAACACCCAGGTAAGTTAATTACATATTATTATTATTATTATTATTATTATTATTATTATTATTATTATTATTATTATTATTATTATTATTATTATTATTAGGTCAATCGTAGAATATATATATATATATATATATATATATATATATATATATATATATATATATATATATATATATATATATATATATATATATATATATTACGATTGACCTTTGTCTATAACTGAGATCAGGAGTTCCTGACTAATGTCCTTTATTGAAAGTTATTTACTGATATTTGAGTTCAGGATCTTGGTTTTTCCCTATTGTATTCCTGATTTATATCATGATGTTCTTTAAATTTAAGTTCAACACCTAACCTGATTTACCAGTGTGATGTTTTCTGGAAGGAAATTTGTTAACGAATTTGATTGAAAATTGACCTACATCCTGGACACGTTGTTGTATCATAGTTCAGGCGACTGTCTTTGGATAACTGGTAAGGAGAGTAACTCTTTATTCAAATGTTAATATCAATCTTTTTTAATCACCTTTAGTTGTGTTCAACTATAATTTGAGAGGAATTATTGATCTAAATTATTTATTAGAACTGCAATCAACGTTTGCAAAAAAAAGATGTTGAATTGCATTAACGTTTGGTTCGGGATTATTGAGGACTCATTTAAACGCATTCTGTATAATATCATTCGTATGCATCAAGCTTATTGGTACCTCATCATATTCAAGAATCTTGGAATTCATTCGGAACATTCTATGCTTTTGGATTGTTATATAAAATTTAGGATTTAATTAACAATACTGTAAATTCCTTTTTAAATTTTCTGTTTATGTTCATAGAAAATGAATTTTTTATTGAATATTGCAAAATATGTTCGTTTTGCTTTTTCTGTTCTTTGGTTTTCGACCATAGAGACGTGGTAGTGTTTACTTATGTTTACTTACCCCAGCCCACAATAAAATACACCCGGAGATGCTTAGGTGGCACGAACGCATTGATCATCAGGTGATGTAGGTAAAGTCCTTCACATAACATCCAGAAGAAATTGGTTGCTTTTGTCATTCTCCTCATAATGTGCAATGACTTACATACATCCTGTCCAGATATAATTTTATTTGTTTATTGCATGACAAACATGAATAAATAAATTATTTGATGTTATTGTTGTTGTGGGCTTGACGCAGTTTTTACTTCGCACACGATAGACTATACATGGCGGCTAATATATTTGGTGGAGGATGAACTCATGGAATCCCTATAAAGGATCACCGACTTCATGGAAAGCTTATGAACTTGATAAGGAATATTGGAACTTTAATTTATTCCCATCTTTAAAGTGAACAACTGATGTAAAACAGTTAGTTTTCTTTACTGTAAGAAGGCGTTTATAATGCAGTCAATAAATATTTTTGTTTTATAAAAAAAAATTCATTTAAAGTCAACATTTAGAAATAGTTGAATCAATTGCATGAAAAGAAAAAAATTACTGTTAGTTGCGAAAGTAAATTATAATTATTCGTACCTTCCAGTCTGTCAATAGACATATCGTAGTTAAACAGAAAGAAAGACAGTGAAAATATAGCTATGAACACAATCAGAAATTAAACCAAAAGAAAAAATAACATTGAATTCATGGACAAGAATTTAAAATATACCAGATCCTGAACACAATACAAAAAATTAAAGTACTAAATAAATTAAGTGCATTGTACTAAATAAATAAATAAATAAAGAAAGAAAAAATGAATGAAAGAAAGAAATAAAGAATAAACAAGAAGCAGAGGGAATGATACCTCCTGTGAGTGCATTAACGAGTCATCTTTCTTGTTCACCAGCCTATTATACTGTACAGCCACGTCCCACACCATTGTGAACACGCCTGTTATCAGCAGTGACACCATCAAATTCAAGTGAATCCGAATGCGTAACTGACGACGCAGTTGTCTGTATCGTGAAAATCAAATGTCATGTAGGGGATACTCAAAATCAATAATTTTATTTTGTCTACAAACTATATGCTATAAGAAGATGAAGAAAGAAATTATATGGAATAAAACGAATGTACGATAAATGAGATATCAGGTACGTGTTAGTTTGCTAATTGTGCATATAAGAAATGCGCATCGTTGGCATGGAGGCCATTTTTTTTATCACACAGAGCATGTAACTTGGAAATATTATATAATGTGTGATTAAAAAATTGATATCTCTATATTTTGAGAAGATGAAATAGGTGATAGTTTACCTTGCCTCTTCAAAAGAAAGCAAAAGTCTCAATATTTGATCAAAATTTGAGATTTTTATTGCTTTCCTAGCACAAGCTAGATCTATTAAGGTGTTAATCGCCTCTTTAAATACAAATAGAAAGATGCAATTCAACTTATGGAGGAAGTTCACTCTAAAAGTAACTGTATATTGATGAGTCACGTGCAAAAGGACAAACAACAGTACTTCTTTTCATGGTTTCATTTAGATAGATAGATAGATAGATAGATAGATAGATAGATAGATAGATAGATAGATAGATAGATAGATAGATAGATAGATAGATAGATAGATAGATAGATAGATAGATAGATAGATAGATAGATATATAGATAGATATGCACGCTCATTACACAGATAGTCATGCTTTTATTTGATAACATAAATTTCCTGACTAGAACCTTCATTAATTTCATTCGAATCAAATGCGTAACGTTGTGACATACGCCAGAGTTATTTATGCTACAAATACCAATATTTGATATGTGCATTTGTGTTCTTTTTGATCGAATTGCTCCTAACATCAAAACCGATAAAGAACGCTAGACAAAAGAATGTTCGTAAGTTAATTGGTATAGAATAAAACACCCATACATAAAACCGTATGTGACGAGGACATGGGAAGCAAAGTGCCTGACTTGAAAAACAAAAGAACAAAACAACAACAACAACATCCCAAACCCCAAACAAACTAGCTCATGCAGCCTACATTCCAATCCATAACTCACTGAACATGAACATTAGACGGGCACGTTAATTGCTGAGTTATCGAATTATGAGGCCAAAAGGTAGATCAGGTAAAATAGTTCAATATGGAGCTTGCCATTTTGGTGATGGTGGTGTTGATGGTGGGCCAGGTACGAGTATTTCATATAGTGATAGCAAAAAGAAGATGAAATAAATTTGGAGGAAAATATTTCATCAGGATGTCATCAATAACGACATATAAAACTAACCTGTAGGAGCAGAAGATGTAGATTGCAAGTAGAAGTAGAATTAGTCCGACGCTGTTGAAGACGATGCTGATTATTATTACATTCCTAAATAGCTGCATCGGTTTGAAAATAAAAATGAAATAGATTCAAAATATACTCTGTGTAAGGACAATTGCAAATAAATATAAACTCTGTGAATATGTATAAATTCCTTATATATATATATATATATATATATATATATATATATATATATATATATATATATATATATATATATATATATATATATATATATATATATATATATATATGCTCTTACTCTCCATTCTTCACTTTCATACAAATTCACGATTGTACCTAGCTATCAAAAAACTGAATGAGTTTCAAAAATATAGCGAATGGGCCCTAGTAGTCGCTATCATTATGGAAGAAATAATATACGGGTAGACTTGCTAAAATATTCTAGCATGCATTCATCTTTACTAGATATTTTAAGAACTCCGTAGATCAAATAGATGTTGGAAAGTGTATGTAAATGTTGGAAAGTTAACGTAGGTGTTTGAAAGATTAAGTTTATATATATATATATATATATATATATATATATATATATATATATATATATATATATATATATATATATATATATATATATATATATATATATAAATGAAATTCGTTTTGTTTTGTTTTTGCTCTTTAAAGACAGTGTTATTGATAGCTTTCGTAACAGGTGTTGGGTGACGTTAATGATAACATACAGACGATATGCAACCTGGTTGCGTGTCCTTCGAAATACATGTATTCGCAAAAATATCAAAATGGCAATCGATTTCGTCGAATCATATGGAAACAAAAATGCACCCATTTAGTCGTACAGCAAAGTTCATCGATGATGAAACTTGCTTAAACTTAATTTAGCACACGAAGAAAATATAAGAATTATGTATAAAAGGTATATTATTGACGTTTTTCAACAAATACCTTTGATGTTCATTTCTTTGTAAGTTCGGGGTTTTCGCCCCAATTCACTGGCATGTGTATCCCAGAAACCTACCTGACTTATACTTGGAACACAGTTTGTATAGTCCGACCATTCCAGATTCGATTTTTCTGATATGAACCATGTACCATTCTCCGTACATTTCTTCGAAACTTTCACTAAATTGTAGATGAAAATACCTTGGCTTAATATAGAGTCTCTCTGGATAAACAATATATTTATTTAATTATCACCAATAAACAAAAAAATCTCTAAATTACTGTTAAAAAATGGCGATTCAGACGTTTCTAAAAAGAAAGCAAATTCATCAAAATCTATGTCCATACATATTTGCATATAAATAGCGCAGAACGAAAAACGGTGAAAAGTCAAATTTAGCTTTTATTTCTGAATTGAGCGAATGACATAAAATAAACAACTAATAAGGCCTATTTTAAACAAAGACACTTCAGAAAAATTATAATTTTCAAAAGCATAATAATAACACAAAGTTCTATATAGCAAGTTTCTCGTGCCTTAAAGATAAACGAAAACATTATCCCTCTCACTGCTTTGATATTTTTCAAACATTGGAAAGTGTTTGCTTCCTTCTCTCCCGCTCATGAATCGTTCATAGTCATAAAACGTAGGCAATAATTGTAGATATATTGTAATAAATCACGCGTTTTAATTTTATGAAATATTTTCACATGCTAAAAGCACCATATAATCTCAAGAAATCGAATTATTTATTCTATATTGTGAGATATAGTAAGATTACATCCGCTGTCCGTATCCCCAATATAGGAGGGGCAGGTGTCCGTAACAGTTTTGCCGGGTGCGGTGTAATTCCAACAATTCCAGCCATCCCAGGTCTGGGGGCAGAAGTCCTCTGGGTCGTCGAACACTTGTCGCTCGCAGCAATTCCATGCAGCACGACAACAGGCCGACCAGTTTGTGCATTCCACCGAGGACAAAGTGTTACACACCTCACTCATTGAAGTCTGGTTTTCGTGCTTTGGGTACACTGAGAAAAAAAATTAAACAAGAGATTGTTGTTGTTACGGTTATTGTTAGTGCTTCTCGTACAGTAGATGATTCTATACTATACAAGTAAAATTTGCTTCTTTTCAAATCTTTTAAGACGGGATTTTCAACTGATCGATCATGTGTTATTAAGGCCCAGAAAGCATATTAATTTGTTTGGATTTGTGCTTGCAATTGGCGAGCTAGGTATCTATTTAGAAGTTTATTCAGTGCAATAAAATAACATAGCTCAGGTAACTCTCATTTTATAATCCGTGTTTTACACGCTTTTTCCTCGACTATGAAACTCATTGGAAATACACAAACAAACTAAAGGTAAAGGTAAGAAATAATGTCAATAAAAAAAGATATATATATATATATATATATATATATATATATATATATATATATATATATATATATATATATATATATATATTGTAGTCTTTGTTCTAAACTTTGAAAGTTTACATTAAATTGACACAATGTAGTATTATACAAAGTTCATTTTATTACGGCGATCAAAACCATTTATTTAAAAATTATTTGTTCTTTTACGTGAACAAAATTCGAAAACGTAGTATGAATATACAATAAAACGTTTATTGTAGTGATGTTTACCTGAAACCATGATTTTAACATACAAGCTAGAGCTCTATTTCTGGTAGGCGAAAAGAATTTTTGTGTGTTGTCGTTCATCATCGTTATAAATTTTAAATGCAATAATCGTAGATTTTGGCAAAATTGATCTTGAAAAGGCTTGGGAGTGACGTTTACTATCAATCTGAAGGTAATTTCGGAGCCAACGCTAGATACTATTCAGACAAGGAAGAGTTTCATTCGATATTTTATCAAATAATTTATAGCTCTCTTTTTTATTATAAAAAATGAGAACAATTAACGACGGAGAACATGCAAATATTACTCATTTTCAATCATATCACCCACATATATACTTTTATTAAAAAAATACAATTTATGATAGAATTTTATATTCTTTTATCTTTTTGATATAACCTTCTTCAAATCTTTTTGATATAATCTTCTTCAAATTTTGTACAGTACCTGTACAGCTAGCGTCGTTTTTCTTGATAAGATAGAACGGCTTGGTCTGCAACATCCTGAAGTTTACGGGCTTATTAAGGACAAACTTCTTAGATTGGTCCGTAAGGTATTCATAACAAAGGGAGCAGGTTGACACCTGGAATAAGTCTTTTGGAAAGTATCCTAATCTGTCTCGGCATAACGTCGTATTATTTATACGAATTCCCGCACTGGACCATGGCAGGAGCAGGAGCTGCAACAGAATGGTCTTCCAATAAAACAAAAGAAAATACTATTAACTCTTAGCAAAGAGCAGCGTCAAAGAAGAGTCAAAGATTAAACGGCTGAGTTTAACGTACAATTACGTTTAGGTGGGCACGGAAACGTGCATCTCTAAGTTGATGCAAATAATGCATTATTATAATAAAAGAACTCTTAGCATTCATCGTCACTAATAATCGAGAACGCAATTAACAATATGAGAAATGACTTGCGTGAAGAATGACTTGTATAATCTACACGTGTCAAGCTACAAGATAACCAATATAATAATCACATCAATTTTAAGTGGCCGATCATATTTTTAAATTTACAGTAAGTCTGGATGACTCTCTTGTCCTATATATTATTAATAATATTATTATTTCTTACTAAATTCATAAATGAAATGAAACCCGATCATATTAGATTCAATGTTCCCTTAAAAACAATAAATGACACTTGCTCTATTCTCAATAAAACGAACAAAACAACTCAGCGTGTCTAGATGGAATTCATCCCAAAACTCTGAAAATGTCTGCTTTATCAATATTTTAGTCTTGAAAGAAATAATTATCTGTAGTATCACTCAATGTAAATTTTAGGAGTCATTGAAATTAGCAAATGTAAGGGAAATTAAAAGAATGATCTATTCAACTATCAACCCGAATCTGTTCTATCTTTACTTTCGAAAATGGTAAAAAGAAAAAGAAAACGTGTCAGCAATCATATATTCAGATAGCTTACCAACTCCGCCATAAATACAAACAGGTTTTCGACAAAATCATTCAAGTCAAACTGCATTGACAAAACTTACAAACCAGTGGCTGCTTGCAATCGAATTAGGCGAACTTACTGGCGCAGTTTTCATTGATTTTAAAAGAGCATTCGAATTGTTTGACAATTGGGTCTCATTAAAAGAACTTTCAGCCAACAAGTGTTCTTCAAACTCAGTTGCCTAGTTCACGTTATATCTCACTAACATATATCAGGTTGTTTGCATGGGTAGGCTTAAATGTACTTCCGAACCAAGTCATATCTTAAGTGGTGTTCCTCAAGGATCTATATTAGGGCTTCTTCTTTATCTACTGTTTATCAACGACTTAGCCTTGTATCCAGCTCACTCTAACATATATCGTTTTGCTCACGACTCTACATTGCATTCATCTGGTAAATCTCTTGACTTTATTAAAAACAAAACTTCAAATCGACCCCAGCAATATGTCAATTTGGTGTCAACAAAAGGAATGCATGTTAATGCTTGTAAAACGAAATGTATGACAATCGGAACAAAGCATCACCTATCTACTAACTTTGAGTTACTGCTAACTTAGACGTGTCCATTGGCAAAAATCAAAAACTTCTTGATATACACTGATCAACATCTAAGCTGGAATGCAAATATCGATCATCTATGTGAAATGGTAGTCAAAAGAATAACTCTGTTAAAATTGTTATTGAGATTTCTGCCTCCCCAGTCACTTTAATTTTATTTATAGGGATATATGCTACCACTGATAGACAACGCCTGTACCATATGGGGACACCCATCCAATTATAATCTATCCAGAATTGATAAACTGCAGAAATTAGCTATCTGAAGAATACCGAAACTTTATGTTATGACTCCCTCGAATGTTTTGCTTTTACGTCTGCAATGGCTACTTATACAAAAAAAGTATTCTTTATTTTAAAGGAATCATGACATGCAAGTCTTTAAATGGTCTTTCTCCAGATTATATTTCTATCCTAACTGAGCTAAAATCATCAAATACTGAGCATAATCTGCGATAGACAAATAACAACGATCTCGAGATTCCCTGGTCGAAAACCAAAATTTTGAAACGCATATTCACAGTAAAAGCATCTACTGTATGAAATTGCATTCCCCTTATGATTGATAACTAATTTAAACCCACTTGCCTCCTTTAAAATATCATTAACGAAAACCTTTCTTAGCCAGCTTTAATAATATATTAAAACCTCTGGATAGAGAACCTTATCATTGTGTCCATAAATAATACGTACATGCCTTATTTGATGTAATTATATACGACTAAGGTTATGCTGAAACATGTACCTGTGTATAGTATATTGTCCGAATACGTATTTGTTTCCAAGTATTGTTATGCATAGCAATTCATTTCCAATATGTATACGAGGATATATGAATATGTATATTTTTTGAGGAGGTCTTGTTTTAACATAACTGATTACAAAACTGAGAACCACATGTCATGAGAACCACATGTCAAATGGGTCAGTCAGGACAATTTGTGTTATCCTCGTTAAAGAAAGTATCTTACATATAATATAGCACTGAGTATCGTACATAGTGTATTGTACAAAGAATATATATGGAAACCATAGACGATATGTGGGCTCAAATCCAACTTTAACAGTTGTGGATTTTCTCAAAACCAATCATTCTCAACTAAGGTATTATTAGATTACGGGCTACATGACGTAACTACTTATTAAATTGAAGAGGTTGACGACGGAAGTGCTCCAATGACCATGGTCAATTTTGCATTTAAAGGACACGTATTGATACATTTTTTCATCGCCTTTTACTCAGTTCAAATTACGATCATAACGTATGTCAGACTGACTTTAGTACGGTATACACAACAAAATAAAGTCATAAAGTTTGCAGAACACATTGGTCAGACTATTTACATACATTTATTTCGACGTGGTAACACTGTACAAGGTTATAGTGAAATCGCCATATAGCGCGGTAAGATTGTTTAGAGTTGGTCTCACATATCCCACCTAATGTCACAAAACGAGGAACAAAATTGCTCATACTATGCTAACTGTATGGAAAAGTATTTAGCAAGATGACAACACGGATAAAAAGAGGTTTGATCGTTGTGGGCCGTTAAAATTGTCATCGTCCGTTGAACCACAACCATTTAAATTATTATTGAACATTGCGGTTGTCTTGTCCCTTGTAAAGGGGTGACAAATGCTTGCATAACTGAATTTCCGTCACAAACACAAACACATACACACATACATATATATAATACACAAAAAATCCATAAATTTAGTACCAGGTACGGTTTGATTACATGACATACATAACCTACGAACTCATTGAGACATGGTGATATCACTATTTACCTGAAGAAGGCAGGTTAAAATCCCGTATCCAGCTTTCATTATTTATAGGTGTTTTGCAAAAGGTGTATCAGCGAGAACAAAAACATCATGTTGATATGGGTTACTGATCTTAAATCTGAAATTAAAAGTTTTTATTATCTATCTGTATATATATATATATATATGCATGCATACATACATACATGCATACATACATACATACATACATACATACATACATACATACATACATACATACATACATACATACATACATACATACATACATACATACATACATACATACATACATACATACATACATACATACATACATACATACATACATACATACATACATACATACATACATACATACATACATACATACATACATACATACATACATACATACATACATACATACATACATACATACATACATACGTTCATACATATGAACGTTACATACATACATGTAAGAAACGTTCTGTGGAACTTCCGCAGCTTTTGAATTCTCACTATACTTGACCATGTCTTTAATTATTACAGCTATATTATTTTTTATTTTTAATTAGTTCTACTTACTTTACAATGATTCGGTGTTTTGGTTTGATTTGAGGTCAATATATTGTGCCGCAAAAATGATTGTGCTTTTTTTTAATATTTCAAGACTGCATATATCTAACCCATAATGAACATGAGACCAGTTTTCAGGTCATTTCGCTATAAACAGAGCGAACGTATTTCACTGGGTTCATGGTGCCAATGTGGACGGAAAAGTGAATGAAAAGAATATTTATTGCAATGAATTAATGAAACCGTTTGCAGCCAGTACTTGACACAACCGTGTACTGCATATCATCTGCACTCAAAACGTGCGTACTGATAATGCATTGTTGATTAATTAATTTACTACTACTACTACTACTACTACTACTACTACTACTACTACTACTACTACTACTACTACTACTACTACTAATAATAATAATAATAATAATAATAATAATAATAATAATAATAATAATAATAATAATAATGATGATAATAATAATAGTGTCGGAGAAAATATATCAAAAGTAAAAAAATTGGATGTCATAAAACACAATCTTATATATATTTATATATATATATATATATATATATATATATATACATACACACACACACATATATATATATATATATATATATATATATATATATATATATATATATATATATATATATATATATATATATATATATATATATATATATATATATATATATATATACTACTGTCCCTAGCCTATAAGCATTAAGCGTATAAATAGGTGAATGATAACAATTCTACAATTTTTGTTCTCAGCACGAGAAACACAACTCCATCCTACCCTCAATATCTGATTTTTCTTAAAAACTATAGTAATCTAAATTGAACCCAAAATTTAAATTTGTTTAATTATGCAGTTTTTTCCCATATATTTTTTTTATGCAAACACGCTTGGTATTTGCTTTGTGAATATAAGCCGTTTCTTCCCCTGACGATGAGCTTTATCAGCGCTAAACATGAAGAAAATATTTCGTATGAAACCAAGTTGTATGTATATTATTGAATAACATTACCTTCGTGATTTACTTTATATTTCATTTTTATTATTGAAAATCAAAATACTTTTGTGCCATTAAATTTTAGCAGATCTGCAATTTTTGCAATGTAGTTTGGCGATTCATCGATTGCCAAAAATATAAATTATTCTGGTTGTTTTACCGTTACTAAATTAAAAGCTCTACATTTGTTCATACTACTCCATGTCAACGAAGAGACTATAAACATTTTGGTCCTTTTATTTTACGATTGCTCTATAGCGACTTGTTGCCAACAATGAGGGATGTTTAAAAATTAGAGACAGGCGATCAATTAGAGTTTATTTAAAGTAACACTCACAAGTCCTCTCTCTAGTGCTGCATTCTTCATATAACATGGCGACTTTGAAAAGTTTTGCTACTAATTTATACTCCGGTTAAATCTGTCAGAATTGTCCAACTGTGTAAACGTTTCTCTGAAGTAATATTTATACATATTGATTAATTGCTTAATGTTTGCGAGCAAAACTCTTTTAACGAAAATTAGTTTATTCTTTCAAATTTAAACTCGTTAAATTTGTGTTTAACAGTGTAAATCTTATTAGATTTAATTGTCATATTTTTATTGGCATATAATTTTTTTATGTTTTAATATTGTCATGTTTGCATTGAAGATTATATTTTTGCACGTTGTATCACATTATTAAATAGAATATAATTAACTCCGTGGATAAAAAGATAATGCATAGTTTTCATTCATAATTCTTCCATTGATACAAATACTAAACGACGAATTTCATCTACGATTTTTCACCAGTTATCTTCTCTTCGCTTGTTGAAGAACTCATAAAATCACAAATGGCGTTGTAATGAAACCTTGGTGTTTTACAGGAATCTTGGAAAGATATAATGATCTTTGTTTCTTTTTCAGTTTTAATCTGCCTTTTATTTTGTCTTCGGTTTGTTTTTGTCTGCCTCTTTTTTATCTGCCGTTTATTTTGTCCTCGGTATGTTTTTTCTGCTTCTTTTTTCTCATTTTTTTCTTGCCATTCTGTGTCTCAATGTCCCTGTGTACACAATTGATTTTAAATGATTTAAGAAAATGTTTAAAGGTAGTGTTCGCCATGAAGTAAATGTTAAGCCGCACATCAAAGTTAAACTTGCTTTTAAATCCAGATTTTATGGCCTAGTGATATCTGTTAATAGATTTCAGTTCGCTCTTTTTGAAAGCCCGATGTCGGAGACAATCTGTTCACTATTCAAAATGTTATCTTGAAATTGTTGACAAAACTAAATAAACAAACACAGAGATCAATCATTTTGTCGTGTATGAAAGCCAACGTTATAGCGGTTTTATTTTATTTTACTGCCATCATCATTTGATTGAATATTGATAAAATCCATTTTATCCATAAGAGATCAAGGTCACTAAGAAAGGTCACAAAAACACGTTATACTTTTATTATCTATTTTATCAGATTGTCTGACAATATTACGGTGCTGAATATTTGAATATTAGGCTGTCGTGGTTGTTTAATATAAAGTTATTAATTGCGCTGATCACAATGTTGTAGAGGAGAGATTTTGTGGTGAAGAATGGTTTCAAGAGCTGCCCTCAAGGCATTGATGTAACTGACAGTTAAAGTGGACATGTTCAAAATATAATGGGCACTTCAACGTATGCGATAATCTTTCTAGAATTCATTCCAAATGAAATATTCTTCTCAATTTTGATACATTCAGGTATACAGTCTTTGCTGCAATACATATTCTCAAACAGTAACAAAGTCCATTCTTATCCCAAAGATAAAAAAGACACTAGATTGTTATAGTCGTTGACACAACCATTTTTTAAATAGATTTTCGAGTCATAAACTTCTTTGTTTAAACATATTTGTTATCAAGAGAGTCAGAAATATGTATGCAATGCACAAAATACTGGAAGCATGCTTCTTCTACTTATAACTTACTTATATTGTTAATGAGCATGTAGGAAAGATAAGGTGACACACACACACACACACCTGCACACGCGCACTCACGCACTTACACACACACATTCGTACGCATGCATACATACATACATACATACATACATACATACATACATACATACATACATACATACATACATACATACATACATACATACATACATACATACATACATACATACATACATACATACATACATACATACATGCCTGCCTGCACGCATGCACAGACACATACATACATACATACATACATACATACATACATACATACATACATACATACATACATACATACATACATACATACATACATACATACATACATACATACATACATACATACATACATACATACATACATACATACATACATACATACATACATACATACATACATACATACATACATACATACATACATACATACATACATACATACATAGTTAATTATATTATAAATAATTCACTGAACACAAAATTTGCCTTACGGTTAAACATACTTTGTAAGCAGTTTTAATATGGAAGTTTGCTTGGATTTTTTTTCCCCTTAAATTATGTCTTTTGTTCCAAACACAAAAGAGTATATTTTCGAACTTTTTTTGCTGAGTACATAAAATGTAATGAGGAGATAAAGTTGAATAAAGTAGAGGAAAGAAAGGTAAGATAAGAGCGGAGGGATGCTGATATTAGCATGGTCTGCTGGCCGGTACAATTCTTAATTGTAAATGTTACATAACACATTTGTCCTTACGTTTTTTAGCAAAATGTTTTGTTCTGCTGAGTAAATATTCGTTGCCAGACAAAAGTGTACCTCACTTCATATTAATATCCATTACTGACATTTTCTAAAAATGTCAATTCCTTGGAATATAAAACAAAAAACCACGGTTTCTATATGTAATCCACACGATGAGGAACGATCGGCGATAAGATTACATACAAATAAAAATCATGACCGAGTCAACTCGATTAGATGAATAGTTCTCGTGGATTTTGACAGATTGTTCTTTGATTAATATATTGGTCTATACGATATTGTCTAGCTCAGAGCTTCTTAATCAATCCTGAATGATACCGTTCGAATCTCGCAGATTATAAAATACCGTGTTTTGTGAACAAGGACCATACCAGTTATTATCTTGTAGATTATTTATAAAAGCAATAAAGATTATTTTAATAATATGCCTTCCACGAGAGTAGACCACCCAGTTTTAAGATAAAGTGCTCTGCTCTGCTTGCAAATTCTATCAGTCCAGAGACAAATCTTGCTGCGTCAGGTTGTAGCTTTATACGTTTGTGAGAATCTAAGTTAGCCCAGGAAGACCAACTTTCAGATTTGTACTCCTGAACTGGACAAATCAAAGTTTATTAAATTTATTCAGGTTCGTATTGATAAAGTGTATTTCAACTTGTTCAATTCTACAATACGCATAAATGAAAAATTAATTGTAAAATCGATTGTTTTGCCCCAAGAAACTTTCGATGTAAAATAATTCACAGATGTCCATGTTATGAAACAAAACAATCTTTTTATTTGACAATTTGGGTCGGGTATGTTCCCTGTTAGCGGAAAGGACGTACTTAGTTTAAATAGATTAAAATTTGCAAACCAGAGAGTTGTCCAATCCGCAACAAATGAGAAGACAAAGAAAACATCAAACGAGACACTAATTTACCAAAGTCAAATTTCATCAGCCACACTTAATAGAATGCCAGGAGAAATCATATACTCCCAGAAATATATATTTAAGACTATAACTCAGCAGTTAAATGTATCCTATCCACGCATGCGTCCTCTCCATGGATCATATTAATATATCAGCATAATATTGACAACAAATTGCAACATAAACTCATGATAAAACAAATAAAATAATCATGAATACAGAAACTAATTTCTCGCCTCAAAACTACCATTTTTTGAGTCTGTAGCACATGGAGTTCAACTCTTGCATGCTTTAGTACCTACGTGTGTTGAAAGTGCTATCTTAACTGTTTTGAAGACGCAAAACCCTCAAGTGATTTCAGCATATGACCACTTGATATACGGCAACAGTCACGTGGTGAAGCGAGGTCTTGCCAATGGCTTGACGGGAAATTATGATCTCGATGGTAGCGTTTTCCTATCCAACACTGAAGAATATTAAATGATTATTTAGGTCACATTTTTAAACACAATATAAGGGTCAAAGTCAAAACGGCTTATTGTGAATACTAATACAACTTGAAATCAGCAGATGAATACACTGAAAATTTCCTCGCCAAATGGTAGAGGGTAATAAGTTTCATTGACACTAAAATGTTTCGCTGCAGGAGACGATTCTTTTCTAAATCAAGTGTATGTCGATAATTTTTACATTGCAAATCCATTTGTTTTGTTTTAAGTTAATTCCACTCCCGACTGAGAAGCATGTGCTTGAAATATAATGGAAACCACCAATCCATCGATAAGCCGTGATTTATGCCCCGTCAAGCAATGAGTAAGCAAATTTAGAGGATTTTTGTATGAAGTTCGTAAATTAATTGAAAGCGTTATCTTAAACGTGCAATGAGAATTTGATAAAGAATTCAAATGGTGCCTTTGAAATATGCATATATATATATATATATATATATATATATATATATATATATATATATATATATATATATATATATATATATATATATATATATAAATATATATATTGTTTTCTCTCAAGGCTTCGGAAAATGGGTGCATGTATTCCCCGTTCTTTTTTTTTTAAAAGACTACATATTGATATTTGTTCATTTGTTCAGTAAAAATAAAATCCAACAGTTTACAAATTGTTTGTAACTTTTGCAATTTGTACCACTGCTTCCACAAAAGAGTTTCAGTTTATCTTTGTTTTCTTAAAATATGTTCACTTTTGTCATATATCTTAAAACAGTTTGGTGGGGTTGGGGCTCAAAGGAATGCAGTGCACGTGTTATAAATCTACCTATTATCTCCCCATTGAGTATTAAATTTCTTCAAATTACTGAGCGGTTACATGCACGTTTTAAATTTAAAGCCCTTATTTGTTAATGTATTTGACAGGCAAACGCTATAATTTAAAACATATTATTTGACTTTCGCTGTAATGCTATATATTTTCACATAATAGTCACACGTACTGAATCTGAATATTGAAACATTTTAAAATCTACCATGTATTTATCTGTATGCGATTTTCACAGATAACTTTTGAAAAGATATACGTTCTACACTAACTTATAAGTCAAGTGTTGATAAAAGGTAATATCAAGTCGGGTTAAGAATCGCAAAGTTAACAACTGCCACGTACAAATAGTTTAAAAATTAATTGATACCATTTTGGTAAATAACTGGATCTTTGTATCTCGGATCTGTATAATAGATAGTGAACTTCGGATGTAACGAAGCACAGCATACACCGAAGATGATCCGTTATATAATAATTTTAAGACATGGCAGGAAAATATCACGCACAACGTAACCTCTGATATATCGTTGTACCCATTTTTTTCATAAATGGTGTTTACTGTTGATATATATCAAACAACAGAGAAAGAAATACAGGCAAACGAGAAAGTAGTTGAAATATAGATATACAGATAGGTACACAGACTGACAGGAGAACGAATATGCAGAAAATGAAATACATTCATGAACTACTGATTCTTATATTTGTACAGATAAACAAACAGATAGACAGACATTATGGACGGGTGGATAGAAAAAGAGAGATAGCAATATAGTTAGATCGGCATGTTAATTGTCTAAAGAGGCATATACGTACATGAGGACTGACAAACTCATGAACGAAAATACAAGATATAAGACGCAGCTGTATATGTATGTGAATATAGTGAAACGTCCCAGAATGGGCACCATCAAGATCAAACAATTTGGTAGTCTTATAGCGTTGACTAGAATAGGAAGGTTCGAACACCAGTAGCATGGTTACCAGAGGCGATCGTAGGCATTTTCATCTGCATCCACGCGTAAAGTTTAAGGTCACATGGCCCGTAAAATAATTTTTAATATGGAGTTATGTTGCTATTATACGAAGCAGTCTCACAGTCAGATGCGGATCATCCAGAAGAAGTACTGATGAGTAAATAGTCTTCTTTGGCCTCTTGGTATCCTTATTCCACGTTTTTACATAAATC
>JAEAOA010000977.1:407500-495000 GCA_016746295.1 Potamilus streckersoni | reverse complement strand
GGAGTGTTAGCCTGATGGAACTACTTCGTTAGGGCAAATTTGATGTATAGACATAATGACTAGGAAAATGCAGAAAAGGTAATATCTGATCTCCCTAAAGATCGTGCCATTCCGGAAGAAAACAAAATGCATCCTATGGATCTGTACACTCTTACTTTGAGTTATCACCACCGAAATATGTGTACCGTGTGCATGATCTTGAGAAACGGATTATCGAGAAAACCAAAAGAAATACGCTGAACATAATCAGGTTAATGCACAAGAGACTGAACAACAGAAAAATGAGCCACCGTTAAAAAGATAAAAGCTTGATACCTGCAACGACTGAGTTTGTAATTTGAAGTAAATTGAATAGGTAGCTGAAATTTAGAACAATAAATGTTGGAAAAAGTTGTAGAAATTGACGAGGAAGATGGAGAACTTCTAGATTGTTTTTACTATGTAGGGTACTATGGACAATGCCTACAAATGGGCAGCTCAAAATATGGATTTCTCAAGAGAACATAATTGACAGTTTGACTGAAACACCGCTGCAAGTGGGAAAACGTGGAGAAACTTTGAAGATAATAGGCATTTAGATGGAACTGATACGACATAAATTTATGATGCGGGAATCGGACAAGGAAAGTATTTAGACCGCTATTTAGTGCACAGATGGAGTGGTAACTTTTCCACTTTTCCATAATGGAAGACCCACAATATAATCAAATCACAAAAAAGTAAACTTTCGTTTATGTTATTATACATGAAATAACTTTCGATGACTAATCTGTATCTCATTTTGGTTCTTTTTGTTATAAAGAAATAAAACATACTCTGTTGTTTGCTTCATTAGTAAAAAAAATATGTTCATACTTATTGGCTGGGTTTATAATTTCCCTATCAAAATTTTGGTATCGTTTCCAAGTCTCTCCTGAAAAGTCTTTCGTAACTTTGTATGCCAGAGCACATTTTCTTTTGATAAAAAAGGAATGAAGTCAAGAGCTAGACATTTCATTCAGTTTGTATAAGTATGGTTGTCTAACCTTATGTATATTGGAGGTGACATACATTTTGAAAATTTATTCCTTAAAAAGAAACACATCATGGCCTAGAAGGAGTTATTTTGTACAATAGAATGTCCAAATGAATGGAATGAATTGAAGTTTTCATTCGTAAGGAATTTGTTTAAAACCATAAAGAATACATCGCTCCTGGAAATATTGAACTTTTGAAATCAAAACACATCGGAAAGGTTTTTACTCAGTTCATACTTGTAAAATGTGCTAAATAATAATTACAATTATTTTGGATTAGATGGAAAGATCTGATGAATTTCTCGTTTTTGTTTAGGTAGATAAATTACACTTCTTAGCATCATTTAGATACCTAAAGAACATCGAGGATAATGTTGTGAAAGAGCGTAATATTAAAGAATGAACATAACTCGTATCCAGTTGAATTCACAAAAATTGGTATCACTATCTTAACTATGAAATGGACCTAATTACACACACACACACACACACACACACACACACACACATATATATATATATATATATATATATATATATATATATATATATATATATATATATATATATATATATATATATATATATATATATATATATATATATATATATATATGATTCTCTATATCTTCTTGTTTGTCTCTGAAAAGAAGAGTCTATAGTGTAAATAACACTATAATAGCGGCTAAACGTTCTCTTATTATCTTTGTTTGATAAAAGTGTAACAGTCACTGATGAGAAGGTTGGAAACATAACACGTCTGGAGATATTAACATTTAATAATGATATATTTTCATTCATCGAAACATATATATTTGGGAAAGTAAATTCTTCATACGAGCCTGCCATGGTGCATTTTAAAAATGTTGTAAATCGACTCAAACATCACTCCCATAGATTTAATACCAAAAACATATAATTTACAAAAGTAAGACAAGCTATCAAAATGCGAAGAAAATATCAGCGTTTGTTACGAGGGTGTAAGAAGAAGAAGAAGAAGAAGAAGAAGAAGAAGAAGAAGAAGAAGAAGAAGAAGAAGAAGAAGAAGAAGAAGAAGAAGAAGAAGAAGAAGAAGAAGAAGAAGAAGAAGAAGAAATGAGGAGGATGATGATGATGAGGTAGGTTGATGATAACTATAAAATTGCATTTCAGACCTAAGCTGAGTTTAAAATTGGTTTGAGCTTGTTTCATTTAGAGGGAGTTTTAAAAATAATCTTTATACTGGTCATGAGGTGCACGAACCCCCAGAAGGAATGCTAAAATATAATACTTAACGTACTTATAACGTCAGTTTATGCCGGCAACAGCAATCATGAACAGACAATATGGTCATTGTCTTCTTCTTCCATAGCCTATATAAATGGTTATAGCCTCCTTTGCTCAGTATCAACCAGTTTAATTCTATATAAATATATTTCTTGATCATAACACAAAATGACCAGTGGTCAATGACACCGTATATACTTTGCCCATCATGACATAATCTTATGGCTATACTTTATGGCAACATTTATGACAAAAACTGTAAATTCTTAATTATGAATTTTGCTCTTCATTAAGACATGAATTATCAATATATAATTCCATTCTTATCATTTTCTTTTAACTTTAGTCTTAAGATATTTAAGATTCTTTTCTTACGATTAAAGAGCAAGACAATGAATAGGAGAGAATAATGGAAGTATTTACTTACTGAAGAACTATTCCGAATACTTGTTCGCCTCACTGGCCTCTCTTTGATGGGTAGGCGCGTGGCAAACTAAGACGTCAGCCAACCTTACAAACACATTCTCAGGTGAATGAGATCTACCTGTCTAATGTCATACCTGTAAATACTACCGGGTAAATGAAACTTGTCGGCCCTGTATAATACTTGTGCTGTGCTGAAACGAGGGCCTGGTCTATGACTCGATTCGATGTAAAACGTCAATATGCTTTCTTTCGCTAGGATATGCAAATACCGCCGTGTCCATGTCTTATCGTTGATACAGGCATTCAGTTCCTAAAGCAAACATAATTTATCAAAATTTTGTATAGGAAATAGAGCTCCCTTTCAATATTTTTAGCAAGTAAATGAGCTCCTTTAGCTTTTATGTCTATTTATAGAAGTCGTTTCAGAACGGATACCGATAAGATACGGTTGTATAAAATATCTTAAGCATACAAGATTGACATATTGAAATTTATAAACCTTTTAAGACTTTAAAATAGAACAATTCTGAATAAACCAATTAGAAAAACCGAAAGAGGTCAATATTGCTTGACATTTATCCAAGGCAAGGCGTCTCATTGCGTTGTATCTTATATCAATGCAATCGTATTTCGATTTGGGCAGATACTTGTGGTTTACAATTAAGCCATTGGCTATGTTGATATATCAACGCCATTTTCGACCTTTGGGCGCCAGTCCTGCTAAGTCGTGACGGGACATGGGCTGTTGTGTGCAGGCAAGGCGATGGGTGCCATTTACTCGCAGTTCTGGGTTCGAAACTTCACAGAAAACGAATTAAAATTCTGTAACCTGTATAATATTATTATTTGTAATAAATTATACATACATACATACATACATACATACATACATACATACATACATACATACATACATACATACATACATACATACATACATACATACATACATACATACATACATACATACATACATACATACATACATACATACATACATACATACATACATATGACACACACACACACACATTAAAATAACATGGCATTTAAAGTGTTGTTGTAAGCATATTTATAAACCAATACTATTGTATCAAATAGTGATCTGCCAATGGCGTAATAATGCACATATATAAATATTCTAGCAACCGTGTGCTATTGATTCTAGATCAACGATGAATTTATTTATTAGTTACATGAAAATCTCGATAAAAGTGTTAATAATCTATCAATTTTAAATGAATTGAATATGATACATAATTTCATCGCAATCCTTTCTGCTTTCTATTCCTTTCATGGGAAACGGATAAAAACTACGCAGAAATCTAGAGTGAGAGAATGCGTGGTGTATGAAAAACGTGAAATTGAACTTACACTAAGTAACCTACAAGCATATGGTTCGTCATAATGGTATGTATGCATTTTTCTGGGATTTATCTACAGCGTATATAAAATCAATGAGACACAGTTGCAGACCCTGTCAACATTACAAGTTAAATTTCTCGGTTACGTGGTACACATACTGTGACGTATTTAATGTTGTGATCTTAATGTTGTTGTTTCTTAAACTTATACCGCTCAGGTGGCCTAGTGGTTAGAGCCTCCGCCACGGATGCGAGAGGTTGTGGGTTCGATCCCCGGTCGAGTAATACCAAAGACATGCAAAAATGGTACTGACAGCTACCTCGCTTGGCATTAAAAGGGTAAAGTTAGGACTGGTCAACCTGGTGTCATAATAATGTGACCGAGTGGGACATCATGCTACATGTCTGTGGCATGATGCCCCAGTGCTAGACTTCACTATAAACTGCCACACTGCAGACATCGTAGCGATATGACTGAAATATTGTTAAAGCTACGTTAAAATTCATAATCACATCACATCACATCTTAAACTTATTATAATGTTCTAAAATGTTTTTAGTTCAATATGAAAATGTCGAAAGGTTACTACTCTCTGTCTGTATTTGTCTGTCTCTTTGTCTGTCTGTCTCTCAAAAGTTACTACTCTCTGTCTGTCTGTCTGTCTGTCTGTCTCTCTCTCTCTCTGGATCATCGTAGCAAGATAAGGTCGAAAATGTATGTGACATCCAAAGAGTTTATAAATGATGGTTAAAGTTAAGCCATAAGCCAAATCGACCAAGGCATGAGAGAGAGAGAGAGAGAGAGAGAGAGAGAGAGAGAGAGAGAGAGAGAGAGAGAGAGAGAGAGAGAGAGAGAGAGAGAGAGAGAGAGAGAGAGAGAGAGAGAGAGAGAGAGAGAGAGAGAGAGATTCATTGTCGGTAATAATGTTATTAAAACAGAATAATGACTTAGATCGGCTGTACGTATATAAAATAGTTTAATTACCTCTTGTTGGTTCATGATTTCGCTTAGATTCTATTCACGTTAATTTCCATGTTACGGCATGTAAATGGCTGGTAGTTCATATGAATTGCATAGCTAATCATGCGTTTATAGTGCTCTACCTTCTTCATTGAAACCATCTTTCGAGTTTAAAACATAAATGTGTATTATATGGATTTAGTCATTGTGAAGAAAAATAGGAAATAAAAAACAAACACAATCAACTTAGCAATATACAAAGGTGACTGTCAATGGCCACAAAAGGCATGGAACTATATTTTGTGGCAAACACAATCGGCAGTCATTTGATGAAGTCATTCACTAGGCCAATAAAATCTTTATTTGGGAATTATTGTGAATTGATTCAAAACCATTCTTGATTATATCACTGTGAAACATAGAATGTTAACACATCAGCGCATTCAAGACTATTGGTACATCAGCACATTCTATACTATAAATCCTACGGAAACACACACACACATAATATACACACATATACACACACACACACACACACACACATATATATATATATATATATATATATATATATATATATATATATATGTATGTATGTATGTATGTATGTATGTATGTATGTATGTATGTATGTATGTATGTATGTATGTATGTATGTATGTGTGTGTGTGTGTGTGTGTGTGTGTGTGTGTGTGTGTGTGTGTGTGTGTGTGTGTGTGTGTATGTATGTATGTATGTATGTATGTATGTATGTATGTATGTATGTATGTATGTATGTATGTATGTATGTATGTATGTATGTATGTATGTATGTATGTATGTATGTATGTATGTATGTATGTATGTATGTGTACTTCTGAACTTGCAATAATTATTAGGATTATTAGGGGTTTAATTCCTAATATTGTAAGTACCTTTCAAATTTTCACTTTATATTTTTGGGAAATAAATTATTTGCTGAATTTCACAAAACTTATTGGTTTTGCTTCTCGGTTTCTTTTTTTAAGCCCATAGAATCGTAACAGTATATAATGGAATTATTATTGTATCGGAGCCAGTCTGACAAGCCATGCGCGAAGTTTTCAACTTAAATATTATTACATAACATTCGCACCTAGCGGACGATAGGAGCGGTCAGCCAGACGTTGCTAGTGGTAACGTATCAACATTTGACTGTCAAATGGGCGGTGTCGGCGTTCAATAAATTTTTCTCCTGAGATTATACCGAAATGGAACATCACCATTTCATACTTGATAACCCGGATATGATTTAAAAAGTTTATAAAAAATTTAGGCTAAGTGAGATAAATCTAACAAGAACAAAAAATTACGGTTTATATAACCCAGCGATAAGAAAGAACATAAGTGATAGACTCAATGCAATGAAAGGGAGAACAAATCATGCGACGTTATCATTTTAATTTCTCAGATTAATCTGCATATTATGATTTAAACAAAAACAATTACTAAAGACCAAAGAAAAAGAAATATGACTGTCGTCACATATAGGTTGATAGTCTGTTGAATTTTCTCTCATTTAGCTCACGAATAAATATAACTCTACTAGTTGGCTTTATATTTCTCCCGCAGATGTGGTTTGGTTCAGGTGGAGTGATACTCGAAGGTATTTACAGAGATCCGATATTTATAAACATGTCTTTAGACAGCAATCTTGAATCTACGTGTATCTGAAATGAATAAATATACAAAACACACGAGCAATAAGTGTGTTATGTTCCTCCGTATCCTCTGGCATTTATATTTATTTTCTAAAATTAAAGGAAATCAAACATTTTGCTACATTAGAGTTACTGTAAGACTAATTTTATTCTTGTTTCTATTTAGTTTATTTTATTGTTAAATGAAATTGATATCCATTCATATGATCTTATCTATCAACTTCTACTCCATACGTCGACAAAGCTTACAGGCATACACACGCATAGATTTATACGCGTGTGCGTTTGTGTGAATACACTTAAATGATCAATGTACATATATTAGTTTATATGCACCTAAGTCCAATACTGCGGCTCTATACTGGCAATTATTTTTTATTAAAAAAAAACACATTCAAAAGATTTTCCAATAGGAATAAACTATTGTTCTTTAAATATTTAAATCTTGGCGTTTTTAAAGTTATGAGCCATCCGATTAAATTTCAGAAACAATGAGGTACCTTTCCCTGTTATTTCAACCTGCTTTTCTCTGATCACATTGCCTGTTTTGCTGTTATTTAGGCGACAGATGTATTCGCCATTATCTTCCGGTCTCAGATCTATAACGAGATGTAGATTATTATTTCATAGCCAGAGTAGATGTAACGTAAAGCACTTTTTTTCTCTTTTGACGATGTGGGTTTCTTTTCCCAGTTGCCACGCATATAGGCCTATTGTACACGATAACATGTCCACGATTAATGACTTACTCGAGGCACTCCTGTTTTCTGTACCATGAGAGCTAAGTTTGTAACGAAGTCTGAAAAAGTTTTGAAGTTTAATCTTGATTTGTATACCAGTTAGAATCAAATATCTTTCATCTTCCATACTAAATGTTCCTTAATTTGCGAAATAGGAACCATTAAACCAGTCTGAATCAGCACATTTTTTGTACGCATTAAATGCCAGACTGTGGACAATATATTATTGCTTCTCGTGTAAGCTTTCATGTCATCTTTCCTGCATTTGTGTGTTATTGCCTGTGAAGATTCAGGAGTAGCTTCTTTTAAAACAGACATATAACACATATACACAAAACCACATTATCACAACATTATATACGTACCTGATATATCAAGTATTACAAAGTGACTGCTGGCATCAAATACCACGGTGTATTTTTTTGGATCCAGTACTTCAGCGAGGTGTCCATTTCTAGAGATTGTTGTTTCCACACCATCTTTTCTGTGACTCCAGATCAGAGTGTGGAATGACATGTATCGTCTGCTTCCTACCGTTCCACCAAGAGCACAAAGCAACCTCACACTGGCTGGGTAAGCATTTGTTGTGGCGAGTGCTCCCAAAGTGATGGCTGAAAGATAGAAATCAGCCAAGCGTTTGAATATTGAGGCATTTCCTTGTAAATTATATCCCTGATTAGCGATTTATCTTGAACAAGGGAAAATTATTGACTGTTGAAGTTTGTGCAAAATAAACACATTTCAAAGTTTAGGTAGGTATTCGTTAGAGATGGAGGTAGCGAAGGAACAAATGTTTTATATGGTTTGGGTAAAGGACGACTGACTCGGGTATATCACGTTCGATAGAGACGACCAATATGCAACGTTCATTTTTAGTCTTGATTATTTGGGGTTTACATTCAAATATGTATGCTAGAGAAATAAAATATTTAAATGTCATTCGGAATATATTGTTATAGTACTTGATACATTATACCAACCATGAATCCTGTACAAGACAAATGCAATAAAATATACTTTTATTCAGTGTGAGTAAACAGTCAATCAACTCATAAGGTGAATAAGGCGAAAAGGAACGATGTTAATATGTTCATCTCAGTGAGCAAAATTATCGCAGTTTTAGTTGTAATTTCTTTTCATCGACACGTAATGCATGCAATGTATGACTATGAATTGTTAAAACGTGTGTTTCGAAAAATATTTACGTGAGATTGTAACTGGAACAGATGTAGAGGCTAGCTCATCGCCATAATCGTCCTTTAAACTGCAAATAAAGTCACCTTCCGTCTTATTGTCAACAACAGCTGAAAATTGATGCAAACAATATCATGTGAAAAATAACTATCACACACACACACACACACACACACACACACACACATACATACATACATACATACATACATACATACATACATACATACATACATACATACATACATACATACATACATACATACATACATACATACATACATATATTATATATATATATATATATATATATATATATATATATATATATATATATATATATATTATTTATATAATCAATGACAATGTTTGACTAATTGGTATTAAAGGGAATATCATTACATCATGAGAGAGGTTTCATTCAAGAAAACTGCCAATACGTTATTGGCAACATCATGCAAAGGAAATAGAAGCTAAATGTATATCCCATAAGGAAATAGAAGCTAAATGTATATCCCATAAGGTGGCAACCAACATGGGCTAGCATTGATGGTCTCTGTGTACAAGATCAGCGCAAAGCAAACGGGGTTATCGCGGCTCCCACATCAGTACCTGATAGACTATTTATTGTTGACGACCGCTCCGGTGATCTACTGGTTAGAGTATCCGCCTCGGTAGTGGGAGGTCGTGGGTTCGGTCGCCAGATGAGTCATAACAAAGACTTACAAAATGGTACTAACAGCTGCCTAGCTTGGCGCTCAGCATTAAGAGGTTAGTGTTATGACTAGTCCACCTGGTGTCAGGATAATGTGACTGGGTGGGGCATGAAGCTACATGTTTGGGGCATAATACTCCTGCGCTAAATAGACATCGCTGTAAACTGCAACACTGCATACGTCGTAGCGATATGACTGAAAACTTCTTATAGCTACGCTAGAAATCATAATCGCACACAATTAATGTTGACCTCATTTCAGCAATGCGCCTTGCTCAGAAACAAAACAGGACGGCTGACCGAGTAGTTTTGGCCAGATTCAAACGCGTAATCTACTGTGAGTCCAACTCGCTAAATATTGATTCACCGGGGACATGAAAAGAGCAGACTAGAAATACTTAATCTGGAAAATATTTATTACCTAACAAATGCTAGATGTCTTTCATAAATTACAAATAAATATAACAAAACTGCCTGAGTACGTTTGATAATCAATCTTTATGAGTTAAATGAAAACTCCTAAAAGACTGAGACTGGTTAATAAATCATCATGATTATATAAGAGAAAATATCAACATGAAGAGAAAAAAAGATGACAACAATAATGATGATGATAACAATTATGATTGTCAAAGACACGGGAATAGATTTAATGCAAAAACACGCGTACATTCTTGCCCCCACCTAAGAATCTCCTTGACGGGAAAGAAAGCAAAATCAGATTTGTGTTATGGCTGATTTACAGTGACTGAAATGAAATGAAGCCTTTGTGGAGTCGGTAAATGAAAGAAAAGGATATATATTCGTACCCTATAGACTTAGATCTAGGTTAAGTGATTTTATTTCTTCATTTCTTCTCTTGATTTTGTGATTTTTAAAAATACCACATCTTCGATCCACATCCTGACCGTTGTGGCTGTACTATACATTTATAAATAAAGTTGTAAACTTCACTGTCACAGCTTGACTCACCCAATATGGACATATTGATGGCTGATCCCTCTTGGATGATGTGGTAGAGTTGTGGATCTCCAATCAGCTGATTCCCGATGGAAATGTTCTGAAACGTTCCGTCAGATCGACCAATCAGTGACCATGAAAGTGTATAGTTTTGGCAATACTCGGTGTATCCAGGGAGACATGCGCACTGAAAGTTGGCATACATGTCTGTGGGAATCTGGATATAGTACATTGGTGATATTCCAAGCTTCGGTGCTGTAAGTATTTAAAAGCAATGAGAGGCACATTAATTGTTTATACACGAATAGTACGTCAAATAATAATTATGTTGTATCTGTAAAAAAAGACAGTGATAGTTTCCATAACGCTACGTGAAATATTTAAACACTGCAAATTATTGATGGCATAGAGCTACAATCATGTTCCTTTGTTGTGTATTTTATTGTATTTAATTGATTGGGTTAAATGTACCTCCTCTACCCAATGTGAAAATTAAATAGATAAAACTTCCACGTTTTTACTGCTAGGTTGATTCATTATCATAATTTCTATCTTCTCGTTTATTAAACAGTTATAAAAGCTGTTTCTTTACCACGGTTTTATATAAGGTTAGATTTCTTATTTTCTCTTCTGTCAAAACGAGTTGCAAACAAGCAGCCATTATAAATGTTCAAAATCATTGATTTCAAAAATGAATTTTATGTTAAAGAAGAGTTTTCCCCCGTTGCCAATTCACAGTATATTACTTAAATCTCAAGTAAAATATAATTAGAACTAAAGCATCCGTGTGTAGAAATGGTCCTCACCTATGTGAGTTTCCCCTTTAACTGGATAATATCAGTAGCAATGCTTAGTAGGTGATTGCTTGATGTCACTTAGCTTACTCAGTTTACATTAGCTTAATAATAATAATAATAATAATAATAATAATAATAATAATAATAATAATAATAATAATAATAATAATAATAATAATAATAATAATAAAAAAAATAATAATAATAATAATAATAATAATAATAATAATAATAATAATAATAATAATAATAATAATAATAATAATAAAAGGTTAGTGCAGTTTTAATGGAAAATACGACAGTTTTTTGTTCCGATTAATACTATTGGTAGTAAAGTATTCATCAGAGAAAATAAGTTTATAATTTCCTATACCAATGCTGTAACCGTTTTATTATATACTCCCTTTCTTATTCTACCTGAAGAAGAAGAAAAAAAAAAACAACTACAAGAAACAAAGTAAATGAAGTTATGCTGTATTCCAAAATAAATACTCAACCGTACATTGATTAATACACAGTAACATTAGTGCGCATATACCACGGCCCAGCAAACTTTGCAAAACAAAAATGTTGTTTGGTCTAATTGAAATTGAAATTTAGAGTCATATTATGAATGAATGGGCATTGCAGTAGCTTTTCCAGTTGTTCTGGAATGAATAGATGATTAGACCTTTTGTTAATTCTACTTAGTTACGCTGATTATGGACTGGACAAATTATCTGTGTCAATGCCACACAAAAGTACACATGTCTGTGATTTGAGCTGGGAGGGACGTGTCTTGACTCAGTTGCATGTGTGTTTCTGTTCTATCATTAGCTGTTTTGAATCATAATGTTTGGAAAATACGATCTCTTTATGTTATTGCAGTTGGAAATGTAATCGAAATTACAATACATTTTCGTGGTGTGAAATCTAATTTTAGAACACATGACATAGTTTATATAATTTGTGTTTACAGAGAGAAGACAGCATTGTTTAAGAAAATTCAAGATGCGAAAAGGCAAGTATATTTTTTGACATTCATATTTCCAGCGAAAGAAAACATGTTTATAGATTGTCACTTGCGTGCTCTTTGTAGTGACCACAGCAATATTATCTATAGCGTTATATCCACAGCAATATTATCTATAGCCTAAATCCGAAACATTGTATCAAAAAAGCTAGCGCGGAAATTGCTGATGTGCGACAGTCGATTCAGCAAGAAGAAAATAATAATTCATTTTCGTCTTGGCTAATTGAATATGAGGCCCTTATCTTCTACCAAAACGTTCAGTTGCACTTTCCTCACGAATTTAGTACTTTGCCTTATCTTATCTTTGCCTTCAATTTGCTTTTCTATGCTATTTTCAAATATCTCATTGACTGAACCATTCCATTCATGAAAAGTTATGAATATATCTTTTACACAACTGTTTAAGTAATCGGAATGGTATTGTCAATATTGAGTCTCACGTTTGTTCTAGACGTTGCGAATAAATATCACGCTCATTCGTTAGTTCTCTGAAAGTTTCATTTGTGACTCAGTCAACTCGTCCACATTGTTCAATTTATCATCTCTATTTTCAAATTTATTAGACTATAACCATAAAGCATCTTCTACGCGAGAGTACATGGTTTATTTACAAAGTAGTTCTTAATACACTATACTATTTTTAGACATACTTGCTGTGCAATATGAGGTTGCCAGTATCGTAAAATACTGTACATTTCTGAAATGTACAGTTAACAGAGAAAACAAAGAGCACATATTAAACATACTAATTATTACAGTAAAAAAGGTTAATAATTGCGACTATAGGGATTAAACATTAATTGCAATGTGTTAGTTGGTTAGTTGTTCATGTCCTTTGCTGCTTGAGACGGCAACGTTTAAAGAGTATTATAAAATTAGATAACAATCAGCTGTAAAGTGTTTCTAATAGGCAAAAATAACGATTGTGAAGACGATGGTGATGTTGGTGTCCATAGAAATAGCTCATGATAATGCTTTTATTATTGTTAATATTGTGTTATATAGTGAAAAGAAAAATTAATAAAGGATCTGGTAAGTTTCTAATTGAAATATCTCTTTGCAACCAGATTTAGACAATAGCTTTTTTGAGGAATAGCAATGTCTTATATTTCAATTCCTAATATATATATATATATATATATATATATATATATATATATATATATATATATATATATATATATATATATATATATATATATATATATATGTATATATATATATATATATATATATATATATATATATATATATATATATATATATATATATATATATATATATAAGTGTACATAAATGTGTTTGCTTATTACGGTGTATGCTTTATTAGAAGTAATAATAGTGTTATGTGGAGGTTGGAAGTAGTTTGCATATATCGAACACTAGTACAAGGTTACGCTTAGGATCCTTCATGCTGGGATTTTCATCACCAATGTAGACATGGCAAATCTTTACACTACTTTAATTTTAATTTGGATATCTGAGAACCGATGTATGTGTCTGTATGTTTTAACTTTGATGTTTATATCACTTATCTCAGTTGATTAAGGTATACTCATATATTTGTCATTTGACATTACACTTGTGTTGCAATTCGACTTGGATATTAAATTATATTTGACCAGATAAAAATATATCAATGGATGTAAGGGGTCTATACATGTCTTGCTTATATAAGGTTGATATTTTCCACTGGGCTAAAACTTTCAATCATAATGAATCCATGCTATAAATACACACAGTAATGCTGAGATTAAAACATTATGAGAGGAAGATTAGTGTTTGCTTTATGTTCTTAGTCATAAATCTAGTAACAGTGCTCGTGCTACTTTTAGTTTTAAATCAATTTTGAATTTTGAATCAACGAATAAAATGTAATAATGGACGATGCATTGCATTGGATATACTGATTGATCCTAACTGGATTGTCTTGATGATGCATCATTGGGTATACTGATTGATCATAACTGAATCGTCATGTATAATGCATTATATTTGATATACTGATTGATCCTAGTTGAATTTTCTTGGACGATGCATTGTATTGGATATAATGATTGATCCTAACTGAATTGTCATGGATAATGCATCGCATTGGATATACTGGCTGATCGTAAATTAATGAAAGAAGGACTAACCGTGTTTTTTCTTCTTTAAAGTAGTTCATAAGATCTTTCTAAATTAAGGGTTATGCCAACAAATATATCATTTCACACAAACTTTATGAGTATCTCTTAAAGCAGATGGCAGGTTTATTCCTACTGAAATTGGTACTCTTTTTCTTTTTCATTCCACATATAGCAATGAAATTGGTCTCCAATATTTTATTTATAAATCTTCTACATGTGATACTTTCCAGAGAATGAAATTTGGACAAAGGATTGTTTTCATTTCCACAATTAGAGATCTACATATAAAAGCGACACAACTCTATCCAAAAGAACTTAAAAACTTCGAAAGCAAATCCATCAGTACCAGAACTAGTTTCATTTTTCATGTATTGCAGTGTTAAATTACATTCAAGAAAGATCACTTACCACCAAACGTGTTTCTCCTACTGAAAATTGTTTCTATTATACATGAATAATTGATCGTTTCTTTGCAGATTACTATACATTTTTGGTTTACGTTTACAGAAAAATATTATTCTCGATTAATTGAATTTGAAAAAGCACTAAGACATGTTAATAAAAAATTGATATTCTGCAACAAGTTACGTCCAAACGTTGTGTGATCAACAATGGTTACTTGTTCTAGTCTTGAATTTAGAGACAGGTTGTCTTCAGCGAGATCCATTAGGCTTATATTTATTACAGAAATGGAACTTCTCTTCATTGATCTTAAGACTAGATTACATCTTATGATTTTTCATGGCAGACAATTTAAACTAGGTCATTGTACTGATGCACTTTTCTTATTGGGTGTCTTTCAACAGTCATTTATATCTGCCATTTAAAAACATAAGGATTTTGCTTCAGTCTGGTAATCTAGTAAAAAATAAGGCTATTTGGATAGGAAGTAAAAAAATAGGCACTTAAATCAAAATTGTTTACCTACTTCTTACTTTCGACTTTCACGAAGAGAGCTTTCTTGGAAATTATATAAAATGTTAAGGGTTAAATTATACAAAGAAATGTTTAAAAGAAACAAATACATATGGGTTTCATGGATGTATAAAATCTGTACTTTATGGGAGAATCTTTGATCAAATCATTGATTTTCCCTAAAGTTAATCATTTATTTGCAGCATTGCATATTTCTCCATTTTATGTAGAAAATGAAGTAAGAAAATAGTTAAAAAATTATTTGATGTGGTAAAACCGAAAGGGTAAAATCAGATACGCTGAGAACTAAAGCGTCATAGGGATATGAAAATACAAACGTCAATAACGACAAAACCGATATCTCTAACCGTCCTGAAACTTTCCTAATTAAGTGAGCTTAATTTTATGACTTTTTTTACATGTATGTCTTTATTTTGTATGGAATCTTTGCTTACGTAACCGCCCATTCACACTTTATCGTCGCCTTCTCTGCTTTCCCAGTGCGGTATAATTAAATCATTATTATATCAATAATAACACTAACCATGGAATCTCACACTGCTAAACTAGCTCGACAGCGACGAGAGACAATTAAGAAATCTCTTCCAGTTTGTGATTCTGTCAAGAGAAAATTACAAGAGCATCAGTAGTCTAAGGATAAATTTACAGAGGGTGCAGAACAGTTGTTTGACCCTGTTACAAAAGCTATCAAAGGTCTTCTCCCGCTAAAGCAACTGGAAAAGTAGCAGAAAGACCTAGGAAAACAAACGAAATTTTAAGAGAATTTCCAGGTGAAATATCTGCTGCTCAAACAATGCAAGAAATACTTGAAGATATTGATCACGCTCGTGCTCAAACAAGCGATGTAAAGGATTGTGAGGTGTCGAATTTTGAAAACTCTTAGAAGTATTGATTAAATGAATTGTACCAAAGTCAACTTAATTAAAATAGAAAGGGCTAGAGACAGTTATATGATTATTTTCATTTCATCTCTGAACGTCAAAGGAAATTTGCTCCACTCGACGAAACTTGACCGAGTTACCTGTTACGGTACAAGGGTGTCGGCATAACACTCTTCCGAAAATCGACCAATTAAAAGGGGAAGCACGTCAATAATTGATTGTTCAAAGGAACGTTAATTGCGTCATGATTAGCTGTTTGACAATCAAAACTTCTACGTAGAAGAAGTAGGAAACAGTCGATTCGGATTGGTTAATGGAAACTTAAGGGCGTAACTCTTGTAAGGAATTAAAGGAATTTGCTTTGAAAAAAACTCTTCAGTCTTCAATTTTATTTGCAAGAAGTTAGAAAGGACTTCGAGCTAACGTAGAAGTACGTTTTTCCCGTTATTGAGTAAGAAGCCAGATAGTCGTCTGTGAGAGGAGACTGATAATGTGTTGGAGATTTATGGAAAACGAATAAGAAACGGCAAAGGTACGCAATCTTAGTTTCAAGATATTTAATGTTATTTCATTTGTTGATTTATTTGCAAATTTATTGATGTTATGATGTATGTATGTATGCTGTCATTTTTCAGGGTTTTAGTGAAATGTTAGTCACGAAATTTTATTCTTTGATTTTCTAATTATGAATTCATTGGGAGAATTGACAAGATTGCATGTAATTGAATATCCGATGCATAGAAGTACTTAGGAATTTTCAATAACTACGCCTATCAAATGATGGGTAATGTTCGTAGATTTATGAATTAAATCTTTGTGTAGAATGCCATGCATTGAGTGAATATTTATATACTAATTCGCAACATTTAATTGTTATATTGAGTGTATTTTCATATACTAGGTCGTAATATGTAATTGATCAAGTAAAATAATTTAGAATAGATTTGATGGATGAAGCCATATATAAGTTCAAAATAGACTGTGTTATGTAGCTAGCTTAATATAGGAAGTCAAGGGATCTTAAAAGCGGGCACATATGTCTTTGCCGTGAAGTGGAATTTAATGTTCCCTGATAGCGTGAACCGAATTAAGGCAGGGACATGTAATGGCAGTCTCTGTTTGTAAACATAGGAATTAGTGAACGTGAGTACGACAGAATTTTGCATTTTATTTTTTGAGCTGGTTAATGTAAAAATAATATAGATATACTTGGAAATGTGACCTATTGTCTATTGCGAGACATTTTATTATTTAAGGAAGCAGCTTCCGGAAATTTCCTGATAATTTCATGTGCAAATTCCAAATACGTTCATCAGGAGAATTCTCCAGTCGGAGTACAGGTCTAGAGTCGATCGTCAAATCAAGTTTCGAGTGGCAAGAGTCCAGGTCCAGACGACTAGCCAAAGGTTGGCAGAGCAGGGACGATGTCCGGATAAGATAGGTGATTATGTCGTACATTGTTGAACTTAAAGTTCACGACTGGTAGGCTATGACGAAACTTAATGAATTCTTGCACTGACGAGTAATCGTAACGTGAAAATTTGTATTGTTTTTTATTTGAGTAAATGTTAGTACATTTTGTCTTTTTTGTAACCAAGAAATTTATTACCTTCATATGAAATTATGTTGTTGAGTTAATTAAATGTTATATTTGTTTATTGATAGGAGGCTCGTTGTGTTTATTAATTCAATTTACTTGTTCAGAGATTTGCATTCTTCTTTCTATCCATCCACACTGGGTACATTGCACCGCAGGAGGTAATTCCCTAGCAACGAACCGTAGTAAAAGTGGTTGGTGTGGTTGGAACGTCACCAATTTATCACATTGATCTTATACCAGAACCAGAATCAGGATCAGAACCAGAGCCAGAACAAGTAAGAAATAGAATCGCACCGATTGATAAATTTACCGAAAATAGTATTACTGATATCGAGAATGCCAAACACATAAAACAATTAGATGCGAATAACGCGAGGTGTTTTAATGAGAAAAAAATAATTTCTAAGACCCGAGTACCATGATCGTCCTATAAGCCGTAAAGACTGGTTCAAATGGATATTTCGCATACACTACGGAATTGATCAGGCATGAAATGATGACCCAAGATATGTTAAGCTTATCAGTGCGATAGATAACTAGATCACATGGATGCTACTATAACTATTACAACAACAATTAATATGACAACAACAAATAATACAACAATAGAAACAACAACCATAGCAGACAGCCCCAAAACAAGTAAAGAAGGATGGCAAGGCTTTCCGACATGGACAGACTAGAAATTCTAATTGGCGAAAGACGAGCCGGTAATAATTCCCAAGAAATAATTAATGAAGCAGCTGCTATTTGTCAGAGATTATTTACAGGCAGTATCATAGATATTAATATTTATAGGTCCCTTATTGATGAAATCGCCGGTGATAACCGCAATGATTGATTAGGGGTATTCAATTAGATCAGTGACAAGAAAATAAGATGGACCGATTATGGTCGCGGGATAAATTTGCTATTATCTATATATATAAAGCGTACTACGGAGTTGGGCTTGGTGATATTGTTCAGGGCCAATTCAGAAGGATAGCCCCAAAAGCAATACCATTTGCAATGCAGCTGGGGAAGCAAGTTTTTGATGTTGGTCGTGAAAAAGCTATTGACACTGATAGTGATGTTGCCGTTAAAGCATCCTTATCAATCAAGGAAAGACTATAAAAATTAGTACGACACATCAGCCAGTTAAGTTACCCAGCACAGAAGTTATGCCTGCAAATATTAGTAAGATAATAAATCAGGCTCAGAATGAAGAACTAGCAGCAATGATGTTGGCATCCATGGTTAGTGTACCCTTATCAGGAAAAGTAAAGAAAACAATGTATCTGCTAGTATCATAGAAGGAAGTGGTCTTCGTGTTAGACGATATAACTAATATATTTAAAGATGTTCAAACGTAATCAAGCAATCGACTACTTCTCAAAGATGAATCTGTACTTGATTATCATTATTATTCTTATGACGCACATGTACCTGACGAACGTGGAAGAATCAAAATATAAGTTCAGGATACAAGCATATATTTCCTGCCCGCTGAGGCATTTATTGAGATCGAAGTTAGACTTTTGAAATTAGATAATATAGATTACGGGATTGGTGATCGAGTTGATTTTACTAATATTAGCATCACGGCGTTATTTAAAAGTTACACATTCATGATTGGTGGCCTGGAAATTGAGGATTGTCATAACGACATGAACGTTGCCAGAACAATACTTGTCCTTGCAAAGATACAGCGATGATTAATCGAGATAAGCTGGTCCATCAAAAATGTTTGCAAACAATACAACTGATTATCCAGAAAAGGAAAACGTAACACCAAGTGCAATTGGGAACACAGTTGTATAAATGAATGAAAATTTTAATTCGGGATTCGCAAAATGTCGATCAAATATTTTCAAGCAATTCCACTATCACAAATTTTTAGATTTTGTAGAAATGTTAGAAAGGATATCGTCTGGTCAAAACATACAATCATCCTTGTGAGAAAGTAATACTGACAAAACTTTCTTTGTTGATGCCAACAATGACTCCATCACTAACAGAAAAACAACGGCTTCTTTTTTTATGGAAAACAGCGGTAAAGCAATCGTGACATGGGTAACGATGACCTAAGGTAATGTTCAAAGCAACCTTAATTGTTTATTCACATAGATAGCATCAAAGCGTGATCAATTAACAAAACAACAAAACAATTTTGAGACCGGTATCATCAGTCTCGATGGAAGTTCTGGCCCCGGTACTAATTGGGCTGCATAGGCGATTGATCTACTTGGAATTGTTTTTTTATTCGTTTGGACTCTTACTACCGAATCAATTTTCAAAATATGTCAACAGCGATAAAATCTCTGTGGAAAACTCCCGTATAGTATTCAACATTACTAACACAGACAATAAGTGAACCTCCAATATGAAGCCGTGAATCAATTGCTCTTCTTGATGCTATTTCAAAATCTTTTGATGCACATCATAAAGTTGTAGATACGTACACGAGGTCTGTTTTAAACAATCATTAATCTTATAATGGTTGATATTTATGGAAGATCCTCCATCAAAGACAAGAAGAAATATGTGATTTTTGATTTATCGAAAAACGCTACTAGAGATGATCTTATTAACCACTCTGGTGTTGACCAGGATGAAGTTGTTATTTTTCACATAAATAAGGTGTTTTAAAGACGAGTAATATTAAGTGGATCGACATAATTCGTTGAGTTCTCGGTGCTACTAAGGATAATATACCATTATTTACGGACGGCGGTAGAATCAGAGACTCAAATGTATCAATCGCAATTATCAGAAATGAGATTAAAAGAGTGTTTCTGATCGTTTACGATCAACCGGTGATGCAATGTCAAGTGAACTCAACATTAATGGAAGAATAAAAATTATTGTTTTAGAAAACCAATAAGTGATTAAAATGTAGGAACAAACAAATATGTAGATGATAAAGATACTAGAATCGATGAAAAATCATCTGCGATCTGAATATGATGTTCACATAAGTATGTCTATGAATACTCGTAGAAACTTTCGGAAACTTTGTAAACCCGACGAAAACGTTTTTGGAAATTCATTCACTGTTGACGTAAACCTTTCTGAAATTAACAAAACCAGATGTTGTCAGTGGAATACCTGATATCGTTGAAATCTAATCTGATCAAAATTCTTCACAATCAGATTACGAATGTGGTATACACAATATCATCAGATTCGTCAGTATGGTCACAGTAAAATAACAGTATCAAACATACGGAGGAAGTCACGTGTGTATAGGCTGTCCTTGTTCAGAGCTAAAACATTTAAGATATTTAGGACATTTCCATGGCGTCATTCAACTGATAATTTTTTCTGGAACAGTATATATTGTGTTAAATCAATAGGTCGAAGAAACAGTTATAATGAAACTGTGTTAGAATGGCCAGAAGCTTCGCCTATATATGGATGACCACCAGAACCTACGTTTCAGACAAGATAACATCAAACTTCTTGAATATGGAAAAGATTATCCATGGAAGTATACAGAATTTTGTGAAGAGACTGGCTGAAAATTGGCGAGATGTTGTTATTGCGTCTGATCGTATAAAAATTTATAAAATGTGGAGAACCTTATAACAATAATGGCATTAATAAACCGATCAACTGCAAATAATTTATTCAATCATTTTTCGACTCGATTATATCCTAACATAAGCAAGCACTCGATCAATGATGAAATTTGTTTTCCAGTTTCGCACATTATTACAATCATGATATAAAGCAAGCAATCATGGCAGCGATATAACATCTAAATCAATTTGCACCGAACCTAAAATATATCAACGAACTTTTCATTGAAACAGTGATTGCCGACGGTGATGAAAAACTTAGTGGCAGATTTTTTTAACTGTGAAACGTTCTACGTAATTAATTTTAAAATATTATTTTTTTTAAATAAAATAACTGAAGCATAGCTACCAAAATTCACATTACCACGATTTATCGACGACAAATTAAGAAAATCAATTAACGATATCATCGATGAATACTTTCTCAAGATCGTAGATGATTGGAGAAAAATGTAACCTTCAGCGACTATTCTGAAACATAACAATGACCCAGGCGCTGCAGGTCGTCATATGTCACTGGGTATTGTCAATATAACATCAACGGTATCAGTTAATTTGATGTAAGATGCTATTGATGGAAGTTATAAATTAGATACCGAAAACTCTAGTCCTGCACAACAATATATATATATATATATATATATATATATATATATATATATATATATATATATATATATATATATATATATATATATATATATATATATATATATATATCATATCATATTCATTTACCCCAGATATACGTGTCTTGGGGTCTAAATTGTATCAGTCATCCGGTTTATCTACGATAAATTTCAAACTTACTGACGTTCTATCTGAATGCTCTTGGGTGGGGTACCCTTCTGTAATATTAATATTGAGAGCTACATCACGCTACTGTTTATTTTGAAGGCCAAAGTTTCATGTGCACCCCTCAAATGAAACTCCTGGGTGAGTGAAAAATATATATATTACCCACGTTGTTAGATGATCCCTTAGGGCTTGGAGGCCACACTATAATAGGAAAAATTATCACCATACCGCCCACCGTGGACAATGCGTCAGTCACGGATATGATAATCCACTATTCTAACGCTGCGCCAAGGACTCATTCTTACAAGTATATGTTTCAGAAATTATTATGAATTTACCTATTCTGGATAAGCAGGTAACCTACACGCGATCAGTATAGTGAATAAATCGCAGTTATTGAAAACAATAGATTGGATTTATTTCAATTTCTAAAACATTTTATGAAAACTGCTGTATAAAATTTAATAATTGCACATCCATTCCTAAAGGATGTCTCTCATCCGGAATTTTAAAAAGAGCATCTAAGCACCCATCTTGTCTGGAGATTGTAATATTTTAACATCACTTACCTGGACTGCACACGCAAGCTGTGCATGACTTATATACTGAAGCTACAAAACGGGCAGTTCCTAAAAGTGATCAGCATACTGACTAAATCACAATTGCTGTAAAATGCAGTTTTAATTTATATTTCGAATTTTCAAACACACCGTATGAAATGTCTGCATTTAATAAAATTAAATACATTTCTGCAGGATATTATTCGGGAGGTTGAAGCACATGTAAGGCTAGTCTCCTTGTAAGAACTAAAAATAACTAACATGGATTGTCGCTAAGTGGAGAAATAGCGAAAAAACTAATCACGGCCGTTGTATAATATTACATTTACAAGTGGGGCAACTGCATAATTAATCTAGCGGAGAAATCTTTGATTAACATAGTTATCTTTCTTTATCATCTAATACAATCGGGAGATATTTCAGCTTTATTTTTGGTTATATTTTTAATACGTCGATTTGTATATTATACCCTCGTCACGTTGTACCGAACGTGTGTCAATATCAAAATATTTTCCAGCTGCATTCGTTGGTTGAAATATTTTTTTTCGTCGCCAGTCTCGGCGTGCATGGATTTACAAACCATGTTGGTTTATCGTGCTTACCAGTAAAACCAAACTTGCCTTAATCAAGTTTACTGCCATTGATGTGATCAATCAGAAGTCCATCTTCGATCTTCCATGAAAACATTTGCAGATGGATGTATGAGATAAATATCTTTTTTTTCAACACTAAATCTGAGATAATCAATATTATGTGAGTTTTTAAAAATCGTCAGCGCCTGATGATACCATAATGAGCTGCCTCATAAAATTTAATGATTGAATGCTTCACAAATTCATTTGTTCCATTTGTATCATAATAATATTTGTCTAAATTATTTTATTATTGGAGTGAAATTCTGGCGATATAGTCTTCGGAGCTTTTCATAGGAGATTCGACACCATTGGTATCATTTTTATTATAATATCGTTTCAGCTCTGTACTTTTAACACCGCATTGCAAACACAACTAAGCAACACCACACTTCAGGAACGGTTTTGGTCCTAGAATCTCTACGAACATTTTGCTTGTGACATCCACAGAATTCGTTTATGTAAGCCTTGCTACAAGGATCTGAAAAACCTGTCATTAACTATTTGCATTTATTGTTTGCTTCAATTACACATACAGACACACACATACACACATACACACACACACACACACATATATATATATATATATATATATATATATATATATATATATATATATATATATATATATATATAATATTTTCAAGTTAAATATATATTTGCCTTAATTATAAAATGAGGATTTTACGAGATTATCTGCAATCATGCCCTCTGAAGCCATATTTGATCTGTACAGAATAACTCCACAATTACGAAGGAGAGCTCTGATCAATCGTATAAATGAAGCCAAGAGAGAATTTCGTGATGATGGTAAAACTTATGCCTGATGAAACTTCAGAATGGTACGCTACACCAAAGGCGATACCGGTGGCGTTGTCGATGCTACAACGAATGATAAATGGGCAATTACTCTTATTAATGATCTCGACATTGCACGAAAATATATTTTTCGAATATAATTTATATTAGCGACAAACGACACATGGATTATTAGTGACAAACGTGATTTTGTACATGTTTCTCGTCAGATCCGTAGTGCTGTTATTGGAACAACAAACAAAAATTCACAACCATGAATACTTACAAGAATTGATAGACATTATTATGAACGAGCAAATTCTGTAACAGAAGTTGTTTATGTAATAAACCTAACGTCGATAAACTTCTAACTATGAAAATTTCTTGCCTGAATTGAGTTGCTGAGCGAGTTACAGAACATTTCACAAATGCGAAACGAGGAATCGGTTTAATGGATCAAAGACGTAAAAAAATAGGTGAGTGGGTAGAAACAGTTAAAGATACTGGAGCATCAGTCAATGACGTTGCTGAACTGGAATAAATTAAGATTTCTAGTTAGAGTGAAGTCATTTACCGGAAACATTTTATATGATTTGAAATAAAAAGAAACGGAACTTGTATAGAAAATATTGATATCACGCACACACGTGAACATCGGGTTTAACAATATTTCAACAAAATCGAGCTGTTAAATTTTTATAGCGGCGGTACGTTTGATGCTCACGGAAATATCAGTAAGGTTGAACTTGTATCCCTGTGGTTGTTTCAGAATTGAGAATCTGTGACCTATGATTAATTTGTACGGCCTAATGGAAATAATTATCGTACAGAATATTTTCAGCACGAAATGAAAAATCTTGCGTTGAAATACACGAACAATACTTATGTTATAGAATGATTAATTAATAATTGTTTTTCAGTTCTGTCAATTGCTGTTCATGCTGCTCAGAAGACAAGTTCGGAGACACCAAAATGATTCGACATTCTTAAAGATATCCAACGCAGCTGTATCAAATACGGACATGGCGGATTATGGAATAGTAAATACGATTATAAAAATGATATATCGGTTGATATGGTTGCATGTAGTATTGGATGTTTGCTTTGATAATCTGAGTATTTTAAAAGATTTGGACATCCAACACACTAGATGACCACAGTTGCAATAACGGGAACCTTACCAGAATTTGACCTGACCGGATTTGCATGTATTGGGTCCTTCGACTTTGAAGGAATCTCCATCCAGTTGTTTATATTTATTTTGGGAGACATTTGAAAAACAAAAATGTTGCTCTCCAATAGCACTAGTCAGATATATGAGTGATACTGGAATTTTGGTGTCTTTCGCATCCATTGAAGCAATTACATCATATCGTTCGCAGAAACAAGTTTGGCTACCAGAGCAGATTAAATAATCTGATGATGAAAACTCTGATATAAATAATTATGAAATTAAACTAGCAAACAATCTTGGGAGAAAAATAATTGGTTACGCAAAAAGGATCATATGATCACCAACGACATTGCTGTAGACTAATCATCGATGATACAGAACACTATTTTATAATTGCCTATTCAGCCGAAATAAATATTTTTATAATCAGAGAAAATGTTTATTTATCTGATGGAAATAAATTAGGTACAATCGTCAACTACGCTAATGGTTAATCACAACACCTTACGCATTTAAAATCTTTAATGATCGTGCATATTTCGATAAATTTATTATCGATGATCAATACATTTCCTGATACCGCTGTTATAGTCGCAACAAATCCATTTTATATCAATAAAAGTACACAAAATCACCGAAAAAGTAAAAATTTTCAATTACACATCTTAGGTAAATGGAGAATAAAACGATAACAGATTCAAGATTATTCTGTACCTGCGGATTATATTTCTGAGGATAATTATTGTGTAACTAATCATTTTTCGGAATTATCATCGACTTGATCTTGTAACCGTTCATAAAACTGTTTATCTCAACGGTTGTGCTGGTTCTGGTAAAACAAAACGTGAGACTGAATTATTTCTTCGATTAAATAAATCCGCTGATATGATTGTTTTGACACCCACTCTTAGACTTGTACGAGAAGTAAACGAACGTTGAGTTACTTCTCGTACATATCACAATATCCTTCGATTGAAGGGAGATATATGGACTCCTGAGCGAATGGATGAGAGACATATTCCTAAGACTTTTATCTGGGATGCGATCTGTACGGTATCGTTGGATGTATTAAAATATTTCTAAATTGGTTGCGAACGAGATACTGCAATTATCATATTTGGTGATCATGGTCTCATCCACGTATAAATCCAAGCTGATGAACAGTTAAATCTAGTCCTAAGACTTCAGGTCTACCCGTGGATTTTACCAAGCTGGAAAGTTTGTATGGTCAGTTGCTCTCTTATACCACCTTTAAGTCCACCGGGTTCATATAAATATCTTACAAGCACATTACCCAATACTGGTTATTTAGAGAAACTTTCACGTGGATTTTACCAAGCTAGAAAGTTTGTATGGTCACACTCCAAACAAGATCAGTTGCTCTCTTTTACCACGTTTAAGTCCACTGGGTTCATATAAATATCTTACAGGCACATTACCCAATACTGGTTATTTTGAGAAACATTCAAGTGGATTTTACCAAGCTGGAAAGTTTGTATAGTCACACTACAAACAAGATCAGTTGCTCTCTTTTACCACCTTCAAGTCCACCGGGTTCATATAAATATCTTACAGGCACATTACCCAATACATGAACATCACTTGTTGCTTTTTTGTGTGATCGCATTAATGGATTTCACTGAAGTTGAACGAGTAATTTTATTATTTAATTCAGCTATCACACTTGGTAGTCTTGCGTGTTTTTTTTACTTTTATGAGCATTCTGATATCCAAATAATCGCTCAGCATGTGTTCTATTAAATCGCCCAGCGATCGCCTGATCTCTATGAATTGCGGTGTGACCTTGATCTTGACGTTAAATTTTTTATCAGAAATGAATCTGCACCAAGATATTCTTTGCCAGGATCAATCTGTACTAGTTGTGGCCATAGCAAAGGTCTTTGATGACAAATTTGTTGAAAAGCAGATTGAACTTCAGTTGCCGTTTTTGTTGATAGTGGTTATGCTTCTTTATATCTACTTGCAACGTTAAAGACAGTCTCGATGTACGTCTACAATTTTAATAGTATTATAGGATAAAAACAAAATGTTTGCTTGATGTACTTCATTGGGAGCGCTGACATCAAAATGTGCATTCTGAATTATTTTAGATGGTGGTAGATAAATGTGCCATATTGTCTGGCATTCTAACCAATTTTCAGCAACAGAACGTGTGACATTTGCTTCATCAGCAAGTTTTCTAGTCGCTGCTCTACCCCTCCAATATCCTCTTGGGCTATAATAAATTGATTCTATTATAATATTTATTAATGACTAATTATCAGCTCCAAGCATTAGTTTAGCTTTTATCGCAGATTTTGCTAGGAAGCTAGCAAGTTTATCTCTGAGATATTTTTTTTTATGGAATTTAATGAATGAATCAAGTTTACATCTGCAATATTTCGTTGCTGTAAAACTTTAATTTTAAAAGCAGCATCATGAATGAATGTGGCATGCTTGATTAATGGTATTTATTGGATACTCTTTATATTTTTGTTGGTCTTGTTCATGAAGTTTGGATATCAAGTCGGGTTCCAGGACCACAATAATTTTATCCAAGAAGATGTTTTCTCCTGGGTATTTAGCCCATGGAGTCTGGTAATTTTTCCAGCGAAGCAGCGATATCATCCCATTGTCTTTGTATGAGACGAACATAATATATATGTATTTGTACCGCATTTTACACACTTGCCTGTAAGTGCACGCTTTTTTGTTGTTGTTATTGTTGTTAATCCTCTGGTGGGGTGGATGCGTTGCATCAAAGACAATAAATATCCTTATTATTTATTATCTTTGTACAGCATGGATGTCATTGATTTCTCAGCGACACGAAAGCAAGAGCCAATCAAGCGTCATGCAGCGTTATCAAATTCTATGAGAGCAATTATAATAGGTCCATCTGGGTCTGGCAAGACGCAATTATTGCTTAATCCGATAATGAGATGGCTCAAGTGGGATAAGTTATATTTGGTAGCACTATATGTAAATGATCAAAGATGAGAAAATATTCTTAATGATTTTAATGAAGAAGCAATGCTGTTGAATGAAGATAAATTTGATAATTTTATTTTAAATTCTATTTTATCAGCGATATTGATGAAGATCCATGTGTGGATGATCTCGATGGACATAATAATAATCTGATGATGTAATGTTGGACAAAGAGATCAAATCCAGCTTGGATATTTACCCGAGTTAGGCACAAGAATACCGAAGTGATTTCTGCTACTTAGTGATATTCACAAATGCCTAAACTGACATGAAATAACTGCAATTGTTTAGGTTTGCTTAATACTCTGCGAGACATTCATCAGACTTGGTGTTCAGGTAATATGGATATGATTCAATTCAAAAACTACTTCTCCGAAGCGCAAGCTACCCCACACGGATTTATCACTATCATTTACATGATCCTTGCTTTCGTTTAGTTCTCAAAAAAAGGTTTTGACTGAGAAATACAGCAGCAGGGAGGGCGACGACATGGAGTTTGTGAGCGGTTACATACACAAATATGCTATAAAAATTCCTAAAACATTCATGTAAAAAAGTAAAGTAACAAAACTAAGATAACTCAAAGAGGAAAGTTTCGTGTCGGTTAGAGATTTCAGTTTTGATTTTATTGACGTTTGTATTTTCATATCCGTATAAAGCTTTAGCTTTTAGCATAGTTTCTAATTGAAAATTTTGTAGGATTCACCCACCCTACTGCTAGATCTTTTCCTGGTGGACAAGACACGGCTCGTGTTCATTCTTTTATTTAATACATGAAGATCACTTGCATTTAGCGTCCTTTTGCAAATGAAGGACATTGGTAGAACAAGATTACAAAATTACAGATATTAATGTAAGGGAGACAGAGATATGAATGTCAATTGTATTAACAAAAATTCAGTCACGATGTTATGCATGCATTTGCAACATGGAAAATGAAGCTTCCTCAGTGGACAAATATTTTTCACAGGATAGTCTTAAAAGTCATTAATAACTTTCTCTTCTGCACAAAATGACAGTCAAATGGACTAGCATGTGCCAAACATTTATTTTTTTAATTTTTTTAATCACTCCGTCAAAAGGCTTTAATAAATGCACGGAATAAATTTTCACTTATTTGAAAAATATCTAATTTTTTGGAAGAGAAAGAATAAAAATTATTTCAACAAATTAAGATACTAATCAGCGGTGAATGTAAATTTAGAAACATTGTGCCGTTAGAAAAAAGTAGTTAAAATATGTATGTAAAGATTTGGTAAGGAACAAAATAAATGTTCCTTACGGAAGACAGTATCAGCTAAATGATGAAAACTGAAAACGTGTCGCTAAATTAAAGATAGGAAGTATACCAAGAACACAAAATGTCATTGTCTTTTAGTTTGAATTCATGCACAGAAGTACATGTATTGTACGTAATCTGTCACGAAATATGGTACCTGTTCTTTTTATATTTGATAATTGTACAGTTCTTAAAGATTTGCTACAAATCATTTGTTGTGTGGATTGGGAATAACGTACCATACAGTACAATTCCCAAACGATGTCAATTTTCTTGGAATTGACAACTTCCGGGATATAATCAATCTTTATATTCTGATCGAAAATATGTGATTTGAAGATAACGTTTGCCTTAGAAGTTAGAAGTTACAAATATAATGTTTAATACTACAAATTAGTTTTAAAGAAAAGTAAAGTAGTTAGCAAATCCGCGTAATAAAACTTTTGCGTTCAAGATAAACTGTCCCCTTTTCAACAACTGTAATAGCTTGTAGAATACTACAGCTATAATGTATCTACCATTGAAGTTGTAATTTTATGGGTCATTTTCGGAAGTTAAATAAGATTGTATGTTTCTTTACGTGTGAGAAGAATGTATATTCTTCATTTGTTTCCGAGAGAGAGAGAGACAGAGACAGACAGACAGAGAAGTTAATGTCTTTTACAGAATTGAAATCAATTCCGTTCGCACATTTATGAAACTGCGTAATAATTTAATTGCATTAGTTATTATATAATGCTAACAAGAGCTCAGATATTGTATTGTTTCCAAAATGACATATCCCAGACTTGTATTCCTTCAGTCAGGTACATTTATAATCTTGAAATCATTAAAGGTGGATTATGTATATACATTTTTATAATAGTGTGTCACTAGTGATGTTGGAAGTATGATCATTTAAGAAACAATGTGTTTTCCTGTGATGCTTCTTTGCGTGGTTGGTGCGGGGGTGGGTGATGGTCTCTAGGAAGTTTCTATTACAATGAATATTGAGTTTTGATTAAAGATTGCAAATGCGTTAGAACTAAAGTAGTATAGCGTATGAAAATTCTGCATCATTTTATAACCATATAACTGAAATTTAAAATAGTCTATTATCCACAGCTCATCTTGTCGCATGGTCGATGCTGTATAATGTACCTGCCTGAGGAAAATCCTTGATGATGGTCGATGATACTAAAGCATTTTGAAAGATTAAAAGATGAATATAACTGATACCTTGCATTGTATTGATATTTACCGATGCCATTTAACTGCACTGTGCTTCTGATTATTCCATATGTTAATGCCACTAAATTGTTTTTTTTCCCATCTGATTTTAAGGCATACATTGGTAGCACATAATTTATCCAGCTAATAATATTTACACTATCAGGAACTGAAATGAACACGTTTTCAACTAAATTTCTTTTAATAAAAAAAACTAGTTGCGAAAATGAAATTTTAACTTTTAACTAGAAATTGCACATTGCAGTACTTGAAATTGCTAAAGAAAAGGCTTCATACATGACGATCTTCAATGTGATCCTAAATTTTTTTTAAAAAAATTGTTATGATACCTGCAATGTGAGAGTCACTGATTTTAAAAATATCAGAAACGAAATAGTTGAGACTGATTTATCGATTATTTAAAGAACATTTTAACTAGATGTGAGTGAACTGTAATCTTATTCAGATGGTAATTTAGTAAAGTCTGATCGTTCTCCCTATGACAGTTAAAAAAGCAAGTAAATACACGTTAAGTTCAAAACCATTTGATCATGACGTCTGAGTTATGAGGTCACCATTTTCCCATTTAATGATTTTTCTCAAGTTTGAGCATCAGTTACAGATTAACAATAAATTAGAATAACTGGGATTAACTTGGTAAAGTTGTTTCTCTCTAAATATCTGCGATGTTGCAAATATGTGCTTTTCCTTTCTTGGTAGGTGACAAGATGAATATTCATAATAAATATCTGAAGACATACTGAGCAAAGCGATTAAATTAAAGTCAGGTAAACTCGATATGTAAAACACCTTAGATTAATTATTTTGGAATTAATTTATCGACCATGATTACGTATTATTATATTTCATCTTTGAAGAATGATCATTTAAACTCGAACTATAAGCTAGAGTTTCATAACTGTTTAGTGCAAATAAAAAAAATATTTTAAAACGTTTTATTTGCCTCAAACAATGCCCCATTCTTTTTTAACATGAACTTGATTAAGAAAGTAGGTGGGATAAAAGGGAATGAATTCATCAGTGTGTATAATTGTGGTACTTACCGTCAACTGTGACGGAGATGTTTGTGACTGCCACAGTTTCCCCAGCCTTGGTCTCAATACCACATATGAACATCCCTTCATCAGATTTGGATAATCCTGCACATAACACAACAAGAAAACATTAAAGCGAACGGCGTTTGCCAGCGAAGAATCAATGCATGCTGTAATCATACGATCAAACCACTGGTACGCCACTGATAGAATATTTGAAAATGTATCCGTGACTGACACTTGATAAATATTTTCAACTCATTTTCTTGTATATTTTAGATACGTGCAAATAGTTGTAATAAAAAAAGTCATGTCCCTTTCAAATTAATCATTAGCAAACCTCAACCCCAACGAAACAGCAATAACAACAACAACAACGAAGCAAATAACCAAAACAAACAAACACCAGTTAAACTAAGTCCCTTTGTAGACCGACAATGACTTTTGATTGAACTGGACTATAGAAGGAATGTATCTCGATCAACAGACAGCATTTCAAAACTTTTATTTCATAATGCTAATAATTTACTTGTTAGCAGCGAAATTGCATGTCGCTATAAAGAGTACATATGACATGAAATGTATCTAAATTGAATAGCTGCCTCATCTCTCTCTCTCACACACACACATACACACACATTTGGATATTTAATGTAGCTTTATCAATTTGAGTCACATGGCTACGATCTCTGCAGTCCATCAGTTAATAGCGATGTGAGACGTGAGACATGTGGCATCATGTCCCAACCAGACACATTATCTTGTCACTAGTCTCTCCCCCCCCCTCTCTCTCTCTCTCTCTCTCTCTCTCTCTCTCTCTCTCTCTCTCTCTCTCTCTCTCTCTCTGATTTGGATATTTAACGTAACTTTATCAATTTGAGTCACATGGCTACGATGTCTGCGGTCCATCAGTTCATAGCGATGTGACTGGGGCATCATGCCGCAGACATGTAGCATCATGTCCCTAGTAGTCACATTATCATGATAGTAGGCTCTAAGCGTAACAGAACAAAATTGGCACTTATATAATATTATCACGCTGGATAACGTTATCAATATTTATCCTTAACATATTATGCATATTGCAGCCAATACGTTTGAGGATACTCAAACAAGACAATGCTCTAACCTTCAGTCAATAATTAATTTATTTCGTCTCTTGGGTGAAAAACGTATTTGGTGAAATATATCCGTTATTCACCCGTTAAAAGGAACTATCCTCTATGTGTTAAAACAATAACGTTGATCAACTACTGGTTGTTATATACTTGTATCACTAAAACAAGTAGAAAACATAATATTGGAACTGTCTCCAACATAATCTTTTATTTGCACTAAGGTTTATAAAAGGAAGCGACAATAAGAAACGATTACATACCCTTGACTGTCAAAACATAGTGTCTGATGCCATTCTCATCTGTCTTGTAGATAATGTCATAAAATGTTCCATTCGTAGCAGAATCGATAAGTGTGTCATTTTCTGATAACTTTCGAATGTTTCCGAATTTGTCCATATGACTCATGTAAACCACATGATTTGTAAAGAAATCGGAGTTTATTTCATTCGACATACAGTTGATAGCAATTGCCTGGCCAGTAGTCCCTTCCACTCTGTATGGGGAAATTGCCAACCCATTCTCTGAAGAGTTTTTCCAAAAAAAAACTAATTATAAAAATATTAATTTGGACTAAGTAGCTCGTAAATTGATTGGTTAAACAATGTGTCTCTTATTCGTCTTTAATGCTGTTTTATGAGGCAAATTGATTTTTACCTTTCCTTATAATCCAGTTTTGGCTAGAAATATTGAGTTCACATTCTTAATTTCAATGAGCTTAAATATAATTATTAATAAAAATAAGAACATAACGCTGTCTTCATGTTCGAAGCGTTGTAAGCATAGTTCAAAATAATTTGATTTTATAATATTCTTATAGAGGGTCGTTAAGAAATTCCATCGGGTCTCAGAAAATTGTATCGGGTTTCTGAAAATAATGGATCACTAAGAAATTCTAGCAGGCCTTTAATATTTTAGGTCATGCTTAACTGACGGGACATACTTCAGTGTGTATTATTTGGCAAATCAAGTCACAGTCTGTATTTAAACGACAAAAGCATAAGATGATAAATATTCACATTTAGCTACATTTTTACACTGAGAATTTTTTTGAGACTTAACATATCTGGTAATTTAAAACTTACCAAAAACTACTACGGTAACTCTTTCCTCTGCTTTTGAAATTTTGTTCGAATCTAGTAAACGGCACACGTATTCACCGTTATCTTCTGCCGTCAAATCTGGAAAAGAAGTGCTATTTTTAATTCATCACTGTGCGTTGTGTGCTGTGATTCAAGAAAGGTGGAGGAATAATTAGAGAACCATGATTGTGTTATAAGAGAACACACTGAATTAAATGCTGATAAGTGGCAAAACATGTAGTCTAGAAAGTAAACATCTAACAAAAATACACATTGAGTGTAGTTAATATAATCAATTAATACAATATTTTTTCAATAACTGTATTTTTCATTAACGACAACAAATTGGAAAAGAGAACAACTATAAAGAAGAAAAAGATATTAGAATCCGAATTTTCCAAAGTTTCATGTTGACAGTTCTAGAAATTTGTGCTGAGTTTCATCAACTGGGTATAAGATACGCATCTGGGTATAAGATACGCATAAATGACTAGATATATTTTTAATGTTTTATTGAGAAAGTGACATTGAATCTGGTGAATATATGTAAACTCTGTAATGTAAGTTCGACGATGGTTATCATGCATCTTCTTTATCTAATGTTGGGACCATTATAACAACCGATTCATGTTTGGTATGACATCATGTGGTGATGGTGCAAAATTTTATGTCATCTTTTATCACACTAGAAACCATTGAAGAAAGATTTAAATGTAGAAATCATCGAAGAAAGATTTAAATGTAGCGATTTAAGAGAACATTGACATACTGAAAGACGGACCAATGCCGGATTACCAAATTGCCCGAGTAGGCAATGGTCTATGGGCCCCAAGCCTTTTAGGGGCCCATAGGCTAATGAGGTTTAGTGCGACAATGGGTGTATTGAAAACAATACAAGTTAATGAGGTTTAGTGCAAAATTTGATGAAAAACAATGTAATAACAACAAGTAGGCAGATAAAAAAATAATGCATTCTGAAGAAAGGTAGTCAAAATAGAATCTAAATATCTAATTCGTAAACTTCAAATAAAGTTGGAAGTGACACCTACACGTTTTGGATGAGCTAAGGAAGGAAATAATAGTTTGCCACTATATGGTAAACGTACAGACATCTGTACCGATCAAACCAATTTTGCAATAAAGGCAAACAATATAACTTCAAGAAGTAATATAAATTCTAATAATCAACACATACGAACTACCTGATTTTTAAGTAAGAGACACGGAGATTTGAAAGATGCAGATAAAAGACGTGGAGAACTTTACTTTAAGAGCATATGCGCTTTACGCACAATGAATAAAGAGAACTTAAAAGTAACATTAATTATGTACACGCAGTCAATTAAAAGAATAAACCATATAAAATCAGACATTAAAACAAATGACATAAAAGGAAATGCAACTAAAACAAATTAAAATTAAATAGTTGGATATTTATCAGATATGATGGTCAGCTTTAGAGAAAACACTGCAAACAAGCTCGAAATTTAAAGAAAAGGTTCCTATCATGTGCAAGGCTAAAATAAATGATAAATGCCATACGCATGACATAATCATGTCTTGCTCTGTTTCAAATATGATACAAGGTTCAACAAAAAAATAGAGGAGAATCAATATTTGGTGGAAACGATTGTTCACAACGGAGCAAAGAACGTGGGTTGTTTTAACCTAGTCATGTCCTTAAACTTATTACATTTTTTTGTTTGTTGGTTTAACCTTTTTATCACGCTTGCATACATACAATGAAAAAAATACACAAATTAGTAATCTTTTAAAATGTTTATTAAGCCTGATATCGTCGTTATTATTTAAAATTGTTTGCTTTTAGTGTCATCTTCATCTTTTCCGTCATATGCTGGTGCAATTAAAATACTGTCTTTTTTGTCGTTTATGTAAACATTTGTTTTACTCACTGTTAGCTGCATGATGTTTTTTCTCATCACATATATATTTTAAACAATACACAGACGCACTTTAAAGCTTAAATCTTCGAAAACTCTGTATGTTGCCGTAGCATATCTGTTTTGAACACAATAATCGTATATAACAGCATCACTAGCGATACATTTTAGTTTAATAAGTTGATCACAAAAAAGGTTGAATAGTGGTATCTGAATCCAAGTCAAAGTCTTGTTCACCTCAAATTAGTTTTTCACATAACCATTTTGCGGTGTCTGAAGCAGTAGAAACAGACCGCGTAATATATATTTATTTAGGATTGAACACTTATAATGCAATGATTCAGTCTCACAATACCTTCTAATGTAATACCTTCTAATGTAATACCTTCTAATGTAATACTAGTGTAATCTTTCAGCTCAAACAAGGTTTAAACATATTGTTTTCATCAAATGTTATCGTTGAACCAATCTCTTCTGCAGTGTTCTCCAGTATTCAACAGTGTTCTCCAGTATTCAACAGTAGCTGTTCCATTGTCGTAATGATGCCGATAAGCTTTAATCACATCAGAAGTTGTAGGCTTTCCTACACCTTAATGTACCACGTTTTGTTCAATAGATCAATTATCAATCAAGTTATTATTCTTTTCATTGAAGTATATTCGTTCATGATTTGTTGCCGTGTAAAAGATTATGCTAAACTGATTCAGACCTACGATGTGTTTGGCTGGTTTTTCTGGCAATTATAGCGCACACTCAGTCAACAGTATTCTTATTTCAAAGTCAAGGTCAAACTTGTTTCTCGATTTGCTAAATCTGATAAACATCGATCTGTTGAATTCAAATAAAATATGTAACATCCTGTTGCTGAAGTCCATACTATTCAATTAAAGTTAATTTTGCCAGAATTTCCAATGATTCTGCCCTATATGTGTTAATAGAGTAAACACTACTAAATCTGAAAACATAGAACATTTATTAAAATGCTTAAAACAAGTATGTGAAATAATTACTTTCTGTTTATTAGATTGTCGTCTGTTTAAAGTATGTTCAACATGTCGTTAGCTTAAAAATGAGTAACAGGAGAATGACGAGGTGTACGGCAATTTAATTGTTTAAAGGTGTAGTCGATTATTAATTGTCCCAAAACTTCAGTTAAATTATACAGAATATCATATTTACTTTTTTGTTTCCGTTCCTAATTAATTTGTGTAGATAATTCCTCTTTAGCTGTTATGATTTCAGCTCAGGATTAAGTTTTGCATGATCCTCAGGAATTTTGTTTCTTCTGTACTCTGTGCTGTAATTTACACATTTTGGGTTTTGTTTGGATTAGGTTGGTATTTGAAAAAGACGTATGTTTAATTTTCCTGGCGCATTTATATTTAAGTATTTCATCATGAATGACTTCTGATATATTAAAATAAGGCAATGAATTACCAAAATCATTTTGATAATTATTAACTGCTAAGAGGTGCTAATGTATTTCAAGTCTTCTATTTTCTTCTACATTTTTGTAACTATCACATGTTACGTTCCCATTTATTTACCCACCTAAATATTTCATGTAGCAGAATAGTTATATGGAACACTATAAGCAGATGTTCACTTTATATATGTAGCAGAAGAAAGTGACTGTGAGTCATTATTGATTTACTACTAATTTTTTAATTTTGGTTTGGCAATAATGTAGACTTCATTAAAACTGAAAGGATTCCTTTTGTTAGTATGGATGAATTTGTTGGAGCGTCCAAATGATATCAAAAGTAGCATACGACAAGATAACTAATTCTCAAATGATATATTTTGAAAATGTCTATCCTCGATTGATTTATCTTTCAAGTTATTGTATCATAAAAAGTTTATGATAAGCATTTGATATGTATATATAAAAAGTTGCTTTTGTTTCCATGATAAAGGGAATAAATACGAAAAACTTCATTCCAAACTAGCCAACAAAAATTGGGCCTGATTATGAAATTACTTACTATCTTTTGTGAGAGCAAAGAATGATTTGGTTGAAGAAACGTCAGTGGTGGAAGCAATAGAATAAGAGCTGTACAAATTTTGGTCAACCAGTTGCCAGTTGACTGAAAGGATCTTTTCTTTTCCATCTTTTCCGATCTTGCTCCAGGTCAGGGCGTTATTAAGAAAGAATTTCTGTCTCTCGTTGGTTGAACAAAGGAAAAATCCGCTCCTCTTGTTGTTTGTAGATACTTCTGTTAGTTTTGCCTCCAGTCGTCGAGCTACTAAAAAAATTCACAGACTTTTATATTGTGTTGATTATGTTATAAACGAATCTCAAGACGCTCATTAATAAGGAACAAACAAAATTTTTTTAAATTATCATACTGGTAAGTTTACTCAGACATCGTTACTAGCATGCATATCAGCAGAAACTAATTTTCTGCATAATTGGGCTGTTAGCGTTTGATAGCACATGATCGCTTAAATGGCTTTTTAGTCCCAAGGCCTTCAGAGAAAAGTGCCTTGTCCATATATTAGCAGTGGCTTGCTAGCCGTATGTGTTCTGGACAGGACTGCTAACATACTGACTGTAATTTTTGCATTGACCTAGGAACTTTTTATTTGCTTGCATGTTCGAAGAAGTTACCTATTAAGTGCTCACCCCGGTACATCCTTTAACTTTTTTGATAGATAAAATCTTTCAGAACCGTCATTTAGTTTATGAACCAATCATCCTTCATAAAAATCCATATAAACATTTACTCCATAATCTTGGATGATAGTTTTTATGTAAGTTTACAAATTTACTATTACCAAATGTATGCAGTTATGCACGACAGGACCAAAGTATTGCATACCGGAAAGAGTATTCTAGCCAATTTGTTAAAATCTTATATAATTTGAACGTTCGTCAGAAGGATTCTACTATAATCAGCATTTGGTTTTTCGTTTACGCTCTTAATGATATGAGAATTTATGTCATTCTTCATGTCAGATCTTTTAAACAATTTACATAACACGACCAAAAGAAAGCTGACATAACATGGCTTTGAGATAGCCTTTCGAAATGACTTTATTTTTTGTCTTCAGTTGTCCATGTAGCTAAAGCAAATGTTTAGTTTTTGAATACATTGAAGCCAAGTTATGGTAAACGTAAAGTAGGTCTAATTGTTATACGTGAATCAATTGTAATTTATATTAACATCTAAAACACGAATGGTCAGTCATGATACGACAGAAACAATTTTCTTCTTTCTAAAGTGCTTGATATAGCATGATGCTAATCCGCTCAATCAAATAAATAACGTTAAGGAACTAATAAAATGCATTTTAGTGCATGAAAAATAATAATAGCTTTAACTTAAGAGTGGTTCAATCTCTTTGAAAATTTCCACTAGATATATAAGAAATTAACTGCAGCTAGTACATCAGCAAGAGAAATTAATCGATTATTTAATACAAACAACAAAACCAAAACAAATAACAGCAAAACTACCACTACTACTACTACTACTACTGCTAATACTACTACTACTACTACTACTACTACTACTATTATTATTATTATTATTATTATTATTATTATTATTATTATTATTATTGTTATTAATAATAATAATAATAATAATAATAATAATAATAATAATAATAATAATAATAATAATAATAATAATAATAATAATAACAACAACAACAACAACAACAATAATAACAATAATAAAAGAAGAAGAAGAAGAAGAAGAAGAAGAAGAAGAAGAAGAAGAAGAAGAAGAAGAAATATAAATCATAGCAACAAAGTAAACTTGACTGAATATGTCAGAACAAGGTTAAAGGCAAATAGGTAATAGCTACACATACTCACGCAAAGCCTTTGTGTTCATACAGGCTAACAGGACTAACAGACATATTACAGATAACCTTGTCATCTCTGGTGTCAGCAACGAAATTGTCTGCCTGGAATATAGAAAGGCGAGACGACTGGATTTACAGCATTAAGCTTATAAAGTTCACTCTTCCCCAATTTATCTGACTATCGATTTTTTATTGCCTAACTATCCAGTCGTCCGTCCACCGGTACGTGTACTCTCTTTCCTTTTCTGTCCTTCCTAACCTTCCTAACTACCTGCCAAAATCCACTATAAATCAATAGGACCGTACAAAAAAAATATATGCTGTTTCATGGCATCATAAAATAGCGGAAACATGCACACTTTGGAGAAAAAAATATATATCTCTGTGCGAGATAATTCTAATAGACATAACAGGGACTAATCACTTTCTTGATAATTTTAAATCTTTATACTTTAGTCAGTACTTCCTGTTAATTGGATTTAACATAAGTATAGTAAGACTACATATCATCTTTGTTGTGCAACGTATTATTTTTTAATTTTATACACGTGTCAATATAACACAAATCTTGCAACTGAATTTAGCAACTTAACAAATACTTCCTGTTTATGCCAGTGAAACTTTCAGAGGTGCATGCACCATTGTTCTACTACTGATAATAACAATAATAAATAAAATACGATGATGACGATACTATTAATGATTAAAAAGCTAAATGGATGAATTACGACTTGTGTCAAAATGGAATTATAAACTTAGGTAAATACAGTCGATGCCATTCAAATTTAGGAGTTTAGAGTGGAGTAAAGGACTTACCTAAAGTTTGGAGAAAGTGGAAAAGCTGCAATAGTGTGTAGTCTTCTGATGGCTATTGTCTTACAAGATGGCTCTCTTGACAGGCTAATATCCACTGCAGAGGTACAGAAAGGAAACTGTACATAAAACCTTGCCTCGAGCGTTCAGAAAAGTACAGTAAAATGCACAGATTTAATCTTTGCATTATATTAATATTTTCCCTCCTTATAGTCGCTCATGTCTTAATGTAGTACAAATGTATTAGTGAAGTATTGTAGTTTTTAAATTAGCAGCAGCAATTTTAAATCTCTTTGTGACCCGTTTTATGTCCCAAATTCCTGATGCAGTACATGTCACTACACAATGGTGCAATTATTCTGTTAAGGTTAATGAACTTGACACGTTGTAAAATATTATCATTTTAGGTAAGGATGCGCATTTTATTATATTAGCATATAAATCATATCCTGCCGCTCAGGCAAGCAATTATTGCGTGATTTTTAATCAAATGTGTCGAAATCGCCAATTTACGTTAAAAACCATTCATTAATTCGTTTTGGACATATATTCGACTATTAAAGAACTGATATATTTTATCAGTAATCACAAAATTTCTTTCTATGAAGGTTAATCGATTTTCAGAAAAAAAAGAAAATAGATTCAATACAAATGCTCTGGAATAAAATATTTGCTGGGAAACTGAAATTTAATGCCAGTATGGCGTTTTAAAACAAATTTAATTATTCGTTTAGCAATTTATGTGGTGGTGGAACTTCAATGTTTAGTGTCAATTGTAGTGAACATTAAGAAAAAATGTGCTTGATGAAGGTGGAAGAATGGACATGATTGTAAAAAATAAAACATCTGTATCTTTTTAAAGTTATTAATTGTTTTTTTCTTTTTCAAAGGATCTTGGGGCCGCAAGTGTCCGAGTGGTCTAAAGCTCTCTCCGTTACGGATCACTGCCATCTCACCTCTGTGGGTGTTCGAGTCTAGGATTCGGCTAATGTAGATATGTGAGAAAACTTGCCAGTAGCTTCTCGTGGGTCGGTGGTTCTTTCCGGTGATTTCCCGGTTTCTTTCTCCGCCATTAATACTGGCCGCCATGAATAGCCTATCGTGTGCTGAAAAATGGCGTTAAGCCCAACAACAACATCAAAGGATCTGAACTAATTAACTTGAATATATATATATATATATATATATATATATATATATATATATATATATATATATATATATATATATATATATATATATATATATATATATATATATATATATATATATATATAGTGTGTATGTGTTGCCAAGACACATGTACATGATGTACAGATTGTCAAAAGAAAAAACAACAAACAAATCTATAGGGACAGACCAGGGCAAGAGGTTAAAGTTCCAATGTCTCGACAGGACACTGTGCCCCTTTGATGTCATTTTGCTGTAACATATGTGACGACGGTCGTGGCTACACCATTGAGAAAGATAAATGACAGTGTGACGTTTCAGTAGCAATTTATGTTATGAATGCCATACTTCATACTAGATGTATCAACATAAAGCACCGCAGTTACCTTAGATATTCAATTAATCTAGGTAGCGTTTTATTCTTCTGTCGAATCCTTTCAAGGCACAGTGGTATTGCTAGTTATTTCCATTTTTGTGTATACCACAAATGACCTGCTCGGATTAACGGGAGAAATATATTCTGGATGGTTATGCTCATAAAAAGATCCAACATATTTTATCCTGATCATCATAGCCTGGTTAAGAATATATATGAATAATCATACCAACCATTAATCAGGAGAACGTGTACAGGGCTTGGGGGAAGAATAAATAGAGGATACATACTCCGTTGACACGGATTAAAAACTTATGCAATACGCTTCAGTTGAAAGTAAAAGCTCTAAGATTATTAGGTATAGAAGCTTTAGTCAATTAGAGTTTATTAACCAAGTCAAATGAAACTGAAACCATTTAGTGTAAATATCATATATTAAATTTAAAAAATACACAAAATGGCACGAGCATTGACATTTCAAGTCTTCATGTTTTAGGTAATTAAAACTTATTAACCTCATTAGTCAATCGTGTCTGCTAATACGCAGTAAACATTAAACTATGCTTTGTAAACTCTATTTAGAAAGTATAATTTAACGAATATAATAAAATTAATATAATTTGGACAATTAAATGTAAAAGTAACAAACAGAAATGTAATAATAGTAGAACAATTTAAAAACAAATATAAACAATAAAATTTAGAAATAATTTAGTATTTCTTTGTAAAAAACGGAATTAACATGGCCATGTGGAGAGCAATGACATAGGAAATAATAATATAAATAATAGCCAATACCAAGATGGTATAATGTTTCGTTTTATTTAGTCCGATGCTATAACAATGATTATTGATTGTTAAAAATAAATTTTCATTTAAATTGAGTTAAATATCTAATGGACTTCACATTATAACATTTAGCAATCAGACCTTATTTTGCAACACAATTTGAAGCATTAAACGTTTGATAGCTCGCCTTAACCATTTAAAGATAGACTGAACTGAACGAAATAAGAAAAACCCCACTAAACAAGAAATACATTATTGCAGTACAAGCCACTAAAGATAGCTGACACATAAACTTTAAAACTGACAATAATTCAAAGAACAGATACAAGACTAAAGGGTGAACACTATAGTTTATATGAATTACAATAGGATTCAAATATATAATTTAGATGAACAGTTTCACTTAACAATGTTGCTTGCTGGCGAGAGTACAATATCCTAACCATAGAGATGCGTAATGCAGGATGGAAACAATAGTTCAAGGGTGGAATCTAGTAATTTTGATACAACTTTACACTGGTATTGTTGTAAAAGAAAAGCTCAGTAACGTTTTAAAGCAAGTTTAGCATATGACCTCAACTATAATTACCTTAAAAAATATTGATACCTTAGTGTTATGTATATCTAAATTTTTTGCTTCAGTTTTGTTCATGATTGTAAGTTGTACTTTAAGATAATGGCAATTTGTAAACAGGATTTTTACAAGACTATACTTTGTCCACGATTGTAGGTTGTAAATATCCAGTTACCATAAAGTTTAAGTTCAGAACATTCTAGAAACAGCCCTTTGAGAATCTGTACTTAAACATTGTCAAATATTTGGTTGGATGCTCGAATTTAATTTTTCAACTATGTTATATTCATGCGTATGTTTTTATACATCACACATAACTTTGAATAAAGTACCACATACATAGCTAATGTGCGCTCCGAGTAACATGTTGAAGCTAGCTCTGTCATTTTGGAGAATTTGTTGATACATACCTTTAAATGGCATTTATTCACGTTATTTCGCCTTGTCCATTAAAATTCCATTGATGATTTTTGTATAAATATCTGGAAAAACACTTTACGGCCAATATAGTGATAAACGTGCTTTGACAATTTTAGGCACGGTCAAGAAAGCAGGGTGATTCCGTTTAAACCGGTTTTGTCGTGCTGTGATGTAAGAAGGAACGCACCTGCGGCTGGGAAGAAGTTGTACCATAAACATATACAACAGAGACAAAACAATGTTGTCATTTATAAACAAACCCTGTGAAAATATTGTCAGGAAGAAACAACGGAACACAAGTTCAATAAATTGTGGGTAATTATGAAACTTCGTATATATCTTTTGTATAGCATTTCATGTCTTTATTTCAGTTCGTACATAATAACTATTTTCCCCATTCATCATGTTCCTTCGTACACGTAAAATACAGTTGAAACACGGCTATCAATTCAGATGTATTTTAATTAAATTTTAAATCATGCTAAATTATCATTTTTAAGAAATGTCATATGTACAAGATAAGAATAAAGCTTATTCTATGTTATTCTTCTATCCCATTCATAGTTAAACAACCATACCTGAGTTGAGGCAAAATGCACGCGACTTGTGCACTCGACCATCATACCTAGATCTCTACTGCACATGCAATAGTTCAATTCAATATTGTCTTTCTTGACCCAGTCTAATGTCAAACTGTCGTTGTAAAGGTCCATAGCGATCGATAATTTCTGTCTGGTAATTTATGACAGTAATTGTGTAGATCACTTAGTAATCACGATCGAATAAACTTTTGTTTATAACAACATTACGATTAAATTTTATGTCTAAAAGCAGCTTTTAAATTTATACCAGTAAATGCGCTGATATGACCCGTGCAACGTTTACTATAGACTTGTATCTCGTCCAAACTTGTACTCAAATTTACAATATCTTTCGTGTTGAAAATGTCGGTAATTTGTTGTTCAACTTATGAAATGTTTGAGAATTGACTATTTATTTTTATGTTAATGGACTTATTATCAAAATAAAACCGTTGTGAAAATTGTATGAAAGAGCTCCATTATACATTTGAAGCAGTCTATTTATTGGCTCGTACGTCAGTGAATTAAAAAGAATAAATTGCTCAGTTTATATAATTAAATTTTGCAGCTAATACTGATACGATTACATAAAAGTTTACACATATTTGTATGCGAATATCGGAAAAGGTAATGAAGTTGGGCAAGGCCAAATTTATTTTTCTTTCCCTTCATAATGTATAACCAAACTAGAGTCAAAACGACATGCAAATGTGATTGTTGGTAATCGCAGCGAGGAAGAAAAAAATAATCTCTCTATCTCTTCCATGGAAACTTTTTAGTTTAATGTGTTCTATATTTTTACAATTACTTACATTTGGAAATAAATTTTAAATTACTCCAGTGAATATAGGCATTTAAGACTGCGTCAATGAATACTACGGACTTTGGGTTCATTTGTGTTTTCTTTGGCGTTTAAATTTTCCCAGTTCTTCATTTCAATGCGATGTTACACCACCTAGCCATACTCAGGGCCGACAAGAAGGGGTGGGAAACCGGGGATATATGATCGGAGTCCTGGCCCATAAGGGGGCCCGGATCGAACAACACTTTTTTAATTTTATAAAAGAAAACTTTTGTTCAAACAAAAACTAGGAGATACGAGTGTTTTTTACCCCAGAGCTCATGATCGCTTTCTATGGCTCTGTGCATACTACGGACTAAGAACTTTTCAAAACAATTGAGAGGTTCAGATAGTTCTCCGTTTGTAATATGAAATATTTAGAAATAAATGTCTGCCTCAAACTGGTTTGGATAGGTTACGCAATGTATTCTAGGAAAACATCTTTTTATCGATTTGCAATTTCTCGTTCGTGAACATGTCTAAAAACAGTCCGAATTGCAAAATTAGGTACGATGTTTTCTCTAGATCATCAGTTTCATTAACTAAAATAATACCATATCACCAACGATTGTTAGCATCGCTGTAAGGGAGGGGTTGCTATATCTAGTGTTTGGGCTTGTTATAAACTCAACATTTAAAATCTAGACTTTTAAAATTAGAATTCAGACATTCATCAAATTACCATACCTTTCATCGTTGTGGGATGTACAACCGTATGTAATCACGGATTACTGGAGCAAAATTAAATTGGAAGGCAGGTTTTATATTTATGACTACTTGTTTTTGTGTATTGCATATATTGTTAACATCAACATGTCGGAACCAGACTAAACGTTTTCTTCCTGACTGATTACGCTACACTCACGCCTGCCAGCCATATTAGTGAGTGTGTCTGTATGAATGTGTTGTGTATTTGGATTTTTAACATATTTTTAACAATCTGAATCATATTGCTAGCATGTCTGATGTATGGCTGTAGTATGGCTGTTGTATGGTTGTGGTATGGGTATGGTTGTAGTATGCCTGTAGTATGTCTGTAGTATATATGTAGTGTGGCTGTTTCTAGTGATGCTTAGCAATGGGACGTCGTGCCGAGGATATATGGCATCATGTTTCACCCAATGGCATTAATCAGGACCATTCTTAACACTAACTTCTTAACACTGAGCGCTAAACCTGGCAGCTGCAAGTGCCATTTTAAAAGTCTTTGGTATGACTCAGATGGGGTTAGAACTCGCGACCTTCGGCATTTGAGGCGGATGCTCTAACCACTTAGGCCACCGGAACGGTCGCATAAATAAATAGGCAATAAACCATTCGATAAGGAAAGACAAACCCGTCTATGATTTAACTAATTATTTCCAAATTTTCGTCACATTAGTAGAATATAATTAAAAGATTACTGAAAAAATTACCCATACATCGGTACGAAGGAACGAAAGGGCGAGATATTAAAAAACGAAAGACAAAATGGTATGGTAATATTAATGATTTAATATTAAAAATTATCTGCATATTTTGATTTTTTTCAACAAAAAAAAGTCAATAATGTTAGGAATGAAGTATATGGCAGCCTTCCCACGAAGGTTGATAATACATTCAATGTTCTCCCGTTCCCTCAAAATATAAATAAATAGCGGTTTGGTTAGATATTCCAAGTCAAGGTGTTTGAGTCAGGTTGAGAGCTTCTTGGAGATATGTATAGAGATCGGATGCTTATGAATATATCTTTAGACACCAGTCTTGGATCTACGTGTACCTGAAATGAATAGGCATATGGCATGTATGAACAGTATATACATTGTTTATCTAGTTAGCAATTAACATTTGATTAAGAAGATTAAAATTTATTTAACATTTTGATTAGAAGTCACTAAAGAAAAAAATAAATAGTTGTCTAGCCAATATCTAGATAATAAGTGACACAATGTTTCTATGTATTATCAAAATTAATTTTTGTCCAGATATTTTAATCTTAATCATTTCGTAACGTGCAGTTGGATTAACGTTCAGAATAAAGGCGATTTACCTTTCCCTGTTATATTAACACTTTTTTCTCTGACCGTACTGCCTGAGTTGCTGTTATCTAGCCGACAGATATATTCACCATTATCCTCCGGTTTCAGGTCTAAAACGAAACAAACATTACTATTTAAAAACCTTTTTAGGGTTAGAGGTAACGTGCTTGCTTTCCATACCTGCAGTCTTGGGTTAGTTTCCCGGTTTATACTTGTACAAATGTACGTTGTCACTCGTGCAGGATTGATTGTTTACTTCAAGATTTTCTTCCACCATACATGTCGTCTTTATAAAAAATGTTGGACTCCTCAGTTACAATTTTACTTCTAAGGTATATATTATTGTGGTTTGATATGATTATGTAGTATGCAAATGAAATAATTTTCATTTTTCGTAGAAATATTCTTTATTCCTTTGTATTATTCAATTATGTTTCCTGTTTCTCTCTCTCTATTATTTATATATATTTGTTATTTTTCTCACTACAGCAGCTTGGAAAATGAAGATTTCAGAATGATACGATTCATTTAATTTTTGGTAATACGTCAAACTATAGTGGTGAACTGAATCATCACCTTCAAAGTGGACGTATTCGACTAAATCATCTTTCAAATAGACGAGAATAGCTTTATTTTTTAAACGGACATGAGGACACGCATAAATACACGCGATTATTTTGATTTAAACATTTGAATAATACGTATACACTTACTTGATATATCAAGTATTACGAAGTGACTGCTGGCATCAAATAACAATGTGTATTTCTGACGAGGCATTGCTTCAGTGAGTTTTCCGTTTGTGGAGATAACTGTTTCTACACCATTTTTCCTGAGGCACCAGGTAAGAGTATGAAATGACATATATCGTCTACTCCACGCCGTTCCTCCAACAGCACAAACCAATCTCACGCTGGTTGGGTAGTCGTCAGTAACAGCCAATGCTTCCAAAGTTATGGCTAAATAAATATTTCGATAAATACGGAGTAATTGATTAGAATGTACTTCTTTCGTAAAGCTTCGAGAAATGTTTCTTTTGACTTAAATTTTAAAAAAAGAATTCGGTCAGCACATATGTGTGTGTCTGTGTGTGTATGTGTGTGTGTACACAATAAAACATCTTTTCTCAGACGGGTTTAGATAGGAAACATAAAGACATGGTTTGCAAACGGAGACTTATAAATATTTAATTTAGTTTACAATTTATATGGTAAAAGAGAATAAGTATTGCCATGCAATGAAACTGTTATTGTCCGAATGTTGAAGAACATAACCAACTTTGTGTCTGTAAAGAATGTTTGACAAATTATATAACATAGAATTTATCATTTTATTCTTTGTTTTAGTTGATTGACAATGTCGAGTTCATTGGAATGTGCTGATAATATTACCGACTATTTAGTGGGCAGATAAATACAAAACCAAATGAATTATTTCTTAACCTATAATTTCTAAACATGTAACAATATTTAGGAAATATTTACGTGATATTGTCACTGGGACAGATGTTGCGGCAAGTTCATTGCCATTATCGTCCTTCATACTACAGGTAAAGTCGCCTTCGGTCTTATTGTCAACAGCAGCTGAAATTCAATGAAATCAATAGTGTTCCAGATCTTCACAGAACGAATTTATTATATGTATACATTTCTTTACTCGGTTACAGACTTACATTTTGAATATTTACTGTAAAGTAACAATAGTTATGAGAAGGATTTCGCTCTATTCATTTACTTTCTATACTGGACCTCTATTTACACAATTTATGAAATAAAACATTTTCAAACTAACATTTTCTTGTGATTGATTAATCATGACATTTAACATATTTTAAAATAAAGATGACTATAACGTCCAAGAAACCCAAAGCTCAGTGTCCTCAACAAAGAAAAATGCTGCTTGAAGTTATAAGCCATGAAAGTCTCAACGGATTTTGATAAGCAATTGGGAAAACATTGTTCAATAAGAGAAACGCCGAGAGAAAAAATGTTTGACATATGTTAATTACCAGAGCATAAAATCTTAACAGCAATCATTTTTTGATTCTTGAGGAAGAAGAAGAAGATGACCACAGCTATGATGATGAATATGAGACAGAAGAAGAGAAGCAAAATGATGATGATGATGATGATGATGATGATGATAATGATGATGATAATGAAGAGAATAAGAGAGCTGTAGGAGAAAAGGAAAGGTAATAGACAGAGCTGAACGGTATTAGTTATTTTGTTAAACCTTGATGTCAACAGCTTGACTTACACAGCAAGGACATGTTGATGGCTGATCCCACTTGGGTGATGTTATAGAGTTGTGGATCTCCAATAAGCTGATTCCCACTGGAAATATTCTGCACGGTTCTGTCAAATCTGCCTGTCAGAGACCAGGATAGGGTATAGTTCTCGCAAAACTCCATATAGCCAGGAAGACATGCGCATTGGAAGCTGGCATACATGTCTGTGGGAATCTGGATGTTGAACATTGGTGATATTCTTAGCTTGGGCGCTGGAGAAAAGGTTAAGATACTCACATGGAGAGGACATTTGCAAACGCAATTCTCTCTCTCTCTCTCTCTCTCTCTCTCTCTCTCTCTCTCTCTCTCTCTCTCTACACACACACACACACATACACACATACACACACACACACATATATATATAATATATATATATATATATATATATATATATATATATATATATATATATATATATATATATATATATATATATATATATGTATGTAGATATATATATATATATATATATATATATATATATATAATATATATATATATATATATATATATATATATATATATCAGCTATTTCGTTTCAATTTCTCAGTACTAAACCAGGACTGACAGAAATGTCTAAGTTGACTTTTGGTACTGAATTTTTATTGTTATTATCCTACTGCGTCCCTATATAACAAAGGATATCGGTGGAATATGTTCTGTCTTGATACATAGCTAAACAATTTACACTGTACACCATATCTACGAAATTGCGTATGCACTGAAATGACAAAGTCTATAAAAAATCCGTCAATTTTAATTCAAAATGATAAAAGTCTATATATAAAATATTAAACACTAAAACTTATATATTTAATTAGCCATATATCAAATTATGATTAGTATTATCATTTTAGGATTTGTTCAAACTGTAGTAACAAAACATCGCATATCTTTATTGAATTTTAATAAAACGTTGATCTTGTTCAGCATGACCATACAAGTTATGTCTGTTGAGTAAATTCGTTATGAATTATATTTTGACCAGGAATTGAATTTCATGGGATCTTTAGCACTCACCTTAAATTTGGCTAGCAATTCTACTGGTAAGAATTTAAGTACAGATAAGCATAATATATAGCAGAGCTTCACTTATTGGAGCCTGATCAACCGAGTTTTCTATTTGCCAAAGCTGACACCACTAACACCATCACCACCACCCCCTTTTATTTTATTATACCTCGAATATAGAATCTTATCTTTCATTGTTACACGTGACAAACAGCATATTTTCGATTATTAGTATAAAGAATTTTGAGCCTATCCCAATAACAATTTATCACAATTTTTAGAACATTGTGAGGCCTCGCGAATTAGCTGCTTGAACCAAATAAAAAAGCTTTTCCGTCGCTCATAATTATATCTGCAGCGAATTATGTTTGGATATTACTGGCCATGGCAGAGAATAACTGAACGTAGTTCGCTTGGATAAAAATAGCCATGGTAGAGAATACCTAAACGACTACAAGAGTCAATTCGAAAATTGCTTATGAACTGTGAATTTTTGTAAAACTAATCTTTAGTGAACTGAATGAATATTTATTAGTAATGGATATATTTTACGTAATCGTTAACCCACACTTCTTAAATGAGCAATTCCGATCCCTGAAGATTTTTACGCATATTCCCTCATTATTGACGGATTATTCTTATTCTTTAAAATGAAATTGCAGCTGAATAAAATACACACTCTTCAATAACGTCAAAATCTATGTCGTCTAAATTACAAGCAAAGACTACAGCTTGTGAAGCATTGATGACATTTTAACCATATTTTAATTCAGTATTTTTCAAGACCCAATATAATGTTTTTGTTTTCAAGACCTAATGATCACTGACAATACTAAAATGATGTATGCGGTGTGCATACAATAGCTAGTAACACAGCTGTTGACTTTGTTTTCTGTACTTACCGTCAACAATGACTGAGATATTCGTGACTGCGATAGTGTCTCCAGTTTTGTTTTCAATTCCACATAGGAACATTCCATCATCTGACTTGGCTAATCCTGCACAGAAAATAATATAAACATGCCCATCAGTAAACAAGACAACAAATTATCTGAGGCTTCATAATATAAATAAACGGATAGTATGAAACGAAACCAATGGACCAGATCTCTTTCTTTTTATGAAACGAAAATAATGGACCAGACCTCTTTCGTTTTATGGCACGAAAACAATAGACCAGATCTCTTTTGTTTTATGAAACGAAAACAATGGACCAAATCTCTTTCGTTTCAATAAACGAAAACAATGGACCAGATCTTTTTCGTTTTCTCCACCTCAGGGATAACTGGAGACAAGTTGAAGTAGTTCTGGTGAATTTATTGCTAAAAAGCTAGATATCATTTAAAATATAAAATGTTCGGGATCCTTCATGCTGTTACCCTCTCTAATGCAAAAAGGCCAACACTATTTGCTAACTGCACTTCCATGTTGTTGAGTTTAACATATAACATTCTCTACACTTCCCTTTTGGATGCTTGCTTTTTGTTTTAAGGGTTCTTTTACGATTAATTTTTTTCACATGGTAATCGGAACACGGCATTCCTGTCTAGAGCGAGAAGAGTCCACGTCTTGCAAAACGTTATTTTATCGGAAAAGTCTTTGACTAACTACATTTTATGCGATGCAGTTTTGTGAATCAGGAATGATAAGAAATGATTACATACCCTTGACTGTCAAAACAAAATGTCGGATGCCGCTGTCATCAGTCCTCTTTGTAATATTGTAAAATTGCCCCTTTGTGGCAGTACCAACCAGTTTGTCATTTTCCGACAACCTTTGGACGTGTCCTGTTTTGTTCACATGGCTGATGTATACAGTATGATTGGTGTAGAAATCAGAGTCCATTTCATTGGACATGCAGCTGATAACAACTTCCTGGCCCGTTATCCCATCTACTCTGTAAGGGGACATCGCCAGCCCATCATCTGGAAAAGTAAATACGTAGATCGATCAGTTCTGGGAAAGCAGAGAAAATATTTCCTCTGATTCAAGAGTCAGTCATCAAACTCGATATGATGGACATCTTACATCCTTGTTACCGTAAAGCTACAGTTTTGTTACTTTGGTTCAAAATTTAAACATGGTAAGAAAGATATTTGCGTTTTGTTGGCTTTATTTTCAACGTCAGAGATTGGGGTTATAAAGACGATTTCCATAATCTTGAACAAATTTAAAAGGTGGATTAATTACCGGAATACAACAAATTTCTTTGTATTGTAAATATAAATTTATATTGCGCAATTATAGTTTTATGAACCTTTTCCTTCTGTCTTGCTAGCAAAAATCTAAGCCACATTGAATGTAGGAACACACACACACACACAGATATATATATATATATATCTATATATCTATATATATATATATATATATATATATATATATATATATATATATATATATATATATATATATATATATTCTGCTTCATTTCAATGTCCGTCTCTGACATCCAGAAATATAACATGATACAGGTGTTAGTATTACGTTTAGTTCTTTTATATCTAAGGAAAGCATTTGAAAGAAAAAACAGTGAGGTTTCAACTTACCAAAAACTATTACAGGAACTCTCTTCTCTGCTTTCAACACCTTTTTAGCATCGAATAAACGACAAACATATTCACCGTTGTCATCTGCCAGCAAATCTAAAAAAGAAATGCTCTACTTGATTGCCACAACGTGTGATTTTAAAATTCTACAACAGGAACAAATTCAGAAAAGTCTACAAGGAAAGGGTTGGGATTGGAAACAGTGATGGAAGGAATTGGCAGAGGAGATGTCAGATAAAGATGATGATATAAAATGGTCAGAATAGATGTAGTGTCAAGTAATTCAGAAGCCATCATCCATAAATTTCACACACATCAAATGAATTACAGGACGTAAGTATCAACGCTTTATTACCATCAATACAACTGCCATCGATTATATATATATATATATATATATATATATATATATATATATATATATATATATATATATATATATATATATATATATATATATATATATATTTCAGTCAACGTTCATATGCACGTACCGAATTTATGATTCTTATTGAATGTTCAGTTATCGTTATGCAGAATAAAAATAATCAGCCAGCCTTTAATCAGGACCATAATTTTCCAATGTCCTTAAAGCACCTTTCAAAAGTTGACATGTTCAAGAAATTTAAAGTTGCATCTTACTAACTCGAATAATTAATTAAACAAATTAAACATCAACTTATAATGAGATAACAAAGCTATGTAAATCTTTCTGGCACCAAAATTAAACGATTCTTCAGAAGGGATACAGTTGCTCACTCCTTTTTCTGTAGCCTGAGTTTAAATGTGAACGTTGCGATGCTTTCTTCTTGTTTAATTTCTATCTTTAGCCAAAAGGTAACACAATGTTTTAACATATTACGTAAACATAATAATTGTGGCTCCCATTTTGAGGAAATATTCTGAAACTCTGTGTCCTCGATTGATTTGTCTTTCAAAATTTTCTGACACCATTAAAAGGCTATGTTACGCATTTAAGTTTCATATCCTTGCTTTAGTGAATATGATAAGACTTCCATCAAACTCATTAAACACAACTAGTTTGAAAACGGGTGATTCTGAAATTACTTACTGTCCTTGGTGAGAGCGAAGAAGAAGTTGGTGGAAGAAACGTCATTTGTGGAGGTAATATAGTAGGACGGGTACAAAGCTTCGTCAACCAGTTGCCAGTTGACGGAGAGGAACTTTTCTTTTCCATCTTTTCCGATCTTGCTCCAGGTCAGGGCATGATTTATAAAGAAATTCTGTCCCTCGTTGGTGGAGCAATGAAAAAATCCGCTCTTCTTATTGTTGGTAGTTACTTCTGTCAGTTTTGCATCCAGTCGTCGGGCTGCACAGGGAAATATATGTTTAATGTGGAATATATTTGTAAACGAATCGCTGGAAACAAATGAAAGTTTTTCAATTTATTGTTATATTACAATAGAGACCTACTCACATGGCTAAAGCTAGGTATGCTGGACGACAACCTTAACTCCAGCCCAAAAGAAGTATTTTAAAAAAGCTATTACTTTCCGTAATTGATTTAAAAGAATTTATACTATATATCAAAGTTGAATGCTTAAAACCGTCATATAATTCTGCTTGATAAATAAATTTGTTTTCCGTATGTATACATACATACATACATACATACATACATACATACATACATACATACATACATACATACATACATACATACATACATACATACATACATACATACATACATACATACATACATACATACATACATACATACATACAGAGAGAGAGAGAGAGAGAGAGAGAGAGAGAGAGAGAGAGAGAGAGAGAGAGAGAGAGAGAGAGAGAGAGCTAGGATGATGATGTATTCTCAAGCATATAAATATTATGATCTTAAGGGAATTTATGCTTTGAACGTTTCAAACTACGGAATCAATTAAATGCATATTTCCACGCACATTATTTTAAAATTGCAGCAGTAGATCAACAAAAAGCAAAAATCGAGAGCAGCAAAGTTTTAACAATAATAACAACACAAATGCAAAATCAAGAAAGACAACACACTAAATTTCAACTTTGTAAGGGCTATACTCACTCTCAGCCAGTGACCTCGGACTGCATGACAGTACTAGCAGAAACAGTACATAAAACCTTGTCATCTTTTGTGTGAACGGAGGGATTGTCTGACTGGAAGATAGAAAGAAGAGAACACGGGCAGGGTGACATTCATCGTACGATGTCATCTACCGATCTATCTCTGCTTACACTCTAACATATTCACGTTTCCATTCATCGCTTCGTACTTCTCTCTCAATACCTAACAACCTTTCTTTGCATATCACTTTATATTCTCTCTCTCTCTCTCTCTCTCTCTCTCTCTCTCTCTCTCTCTCTCTCTCTCTCTCTCTCTCTCTCTCTCTCTCTCTCTCTCTCTCTCTCTCTCTCTCTCTCTCTCTCTCTACACACACAATACAATGCTTGAAAAAGACCCTATTAAAAAGTGAAACTTTTTGTGAAATATACAATACTTATTCGGCAACAATTGCTGTCAACACTTAAGAAAGAGGAAAATATGTCCATTATATAAATCATAAATCATCGTACAAAATACTGACAATATTTCATACCATCAATAAACTTACTCACTCTGCAAAGTAATTTACATTTTGTCTGTATGAGATATCTATTATTTCGAAGCTCAACCACTCTTGAATGTCATTACTTGAAAAATGATACATTCTCGTGCTTTAATCCGAATTTCGAAATAAGCGCGTCTTAAAATATTCTAGTGCTTTAATCCAAATTTCGAAATAAGCGCGTCTCAAAGTATTCTAGTGCTTTAAACCGAATTTCGAATTGATTATGTTTCATAGGAAGACACTTGAACACATGCAACAACACTGGCCATCTTAAATTCCTGCTTACATATATGTGTAAACTTGCTGGAACATGAGACTAACATGTGTATTTATGTTGTGTGAAAACAATGGTTGGAAAATCGGAGTGTGTAAATATCGAAGAAATATAAAAAGAGGAGAAGAAGTCGACGAAGAAGAAAAATACGATGATGATTTTGATGCTGCTAATGGTGTTAATAATAGCGAAACAATTTTTAGAAAATTGTTATGACTTGGGCTAGACAAACAGTACTTTAAATGAGAAAGATGTAATGTCGATGAAAAAATAAATGAAAAGAAAATGACGAAGATGAAAAATATCATCATGGTTTTGATTTTGCTAATGATAATAATAAAATAAAAAAAAAAATGCGTTATATTTTGGGCTATACGGAACAGAACTAGGAATGTCACTGACGTAATTGCCTTTTAGGTCACCGCAGAGACAAGGACTTACCTACTGTTCTTCTAATGTCCAAAATGAGTGTGTATCGTCTCAAACTAAGTAGTCATTGTCCTACAGTATGGTACACGTGACAGATGACACCAACTCTAGGGGTACCGAAAGGAAAATAAATATATCCTTGCCTACAGCAAAGGAAACGACCACTACAGTAACTAATTAGTTTCATATAAAACGCAACCCCAACCCACCATAAAAAACTAATATAAGCAATGAAAGCTAAATAAATGACAAAAATCAAAAGAAAACAAAACTGGCTGATATATATATATATATATATATATATATATATATATATATATATATATATATATATATATATATATATATATATATATATATATATATATATATATATATATATATATATATATATATAAATAAAGAATACAAATCATATGGCGAATAACAACCCTTTCAAGCGTACTGGATCCACCAAGGGATCACGTGTGTCAGGGATTAATTAAAATAGATGCAATAAACTGACGACGAACAGTACGAAACTAGTAACTAACTAGCCTAAGCGCTTTCGACTCTTAATGAGTCTTTTTCAAAGGCAAATACAAACTATGCACTAGTAAAATTTAACATTTTCTAAATCTTCTTATTATCCTTCAATTTTTACTATAAAAATAACTGGTATAGAATCAAATATCCGGGATATAATCTGCATTACATATGTACAAAAAGTAAAAATGATGTCGCTTTGGCTTGTAGACTTTTAGGGAATTATACAACGTTTTCAGTTTCCTCATCTAGTCTATACAAGCTGGTTGTATTTATAGTTTTAGCACATATGAAGACAGCCATGTAGAGGTTTACAAACACAACGTTTTTGTGTTCATTTGTTTGTCGTAAATATGTTTTGTATTTGCCTTTGAAAAAGACTCATTAAGAGTCGAAAGCGCTTAGGCTAGTTAGTTACTAGTTTCGTACTGTTAGTCGTCAGTGTATTGCATATATATATATATATATATATATATATATATATTTATATATATATATATATATATATATTTATATATATATATATATATATATATATATATATATATATATATATATATATATATATATATTATGGTTAACAATGAATATGAATTTTTCTTGGGGGGCTGGCATGGGTGGGGGTAAAGTACCAACAAGAATAATGACCCTATCCCTCTTTTTAACTTCATAAATTTATAAATGCAGTGAGTTTACTACACAGAGATCAATGGTACATTTCTTCTTGTATGGACAATTATGTTTACACTTTCGTTAAATATTATCAGACATGATACGGACGCGGATTGGTTTGATAGTGTGTGAAGTAGCGTTAAGCATCATCATTGTCATCTGTGTTATTACTCCTGTTGTACCTATATGTAAGAATGTAATAATGTATCAGAAAGCCCTTGATACCTTCTGAAACTATAATTGAACATGTACTCATTTATTTGATTATTGATCGCTAGATGTGTTTTATATCACTCGCCACTTAATTATCTCCATGAAGGTAAAAATAATTACTGCGAGAAATGCAAACAATTAAACGTGATACTATAAATAAACTTCACTTCTCGTTTATCGCTAAGCAAAGCAATTTTGTTTAATCAATGTATAAATTATTCAAGGTATACAATTTATATCTTATCATCCTTGTTTAACTGTTTGCTTGTCAGTAAAAATGAAATTAGTTTTCTTACTTTGGTCTGGGGATTCGTTCCTAAAAAAAGCTATTTGGTATCATTGTCGCATTTATGGAGTATATCATGGTAGGACCAGTGTGTGTGTGTGTGTGTGTGCGTTTGTGTGTGTGTGTGATTTACATTTTTAACGTAGCTTTAACAATTTTTCAGTCATTGCGTTACGGTGTGACAATTCAGTGTGACAGTTTATGGCAATGTCTAGCACTGGGGCATCATGTCGCAGACATATAGCATGATGTCCCACTCAGGCGCATTATCCTGACACCAGGCCGACCAATCCTAACACTAACCTCTTAATGCTGAGCGTCTAGCGAGGCAGCTGTTAGTACCAATTTTATAAGTCTTTGGTATAACTCTGATGGGGTTCAAACCAGCGACCTACCGAATCAGAGGCTGACACTCTAACCGCTAGGCCACCTTAGCGGTCAACATAATGTAATTATATGGTAGTATGAACAATTTGATTATAATCTGTTGAAACAGAATGAATCCACTACAAACATGTACAGTTAAATATATAATGCCATTGATAGATCTCTCTCTTTCTCTGTCTTTGTCTCTGTCACTCTCTTTCTCCATATCCACAGATTGTATTAACCCTGACTTGGCCAAAATCACTCCCATTGCACTCAGATGGTTAGTGCCCATCATCCTTCAATAACTGTATCCTGGCCAATACCTAAACAAATAGTAATCCATTGCACAAATAGTCATATATGCAAAACTAACAAATAATCGGTAGATTCTCTATAACGTCTTAGACTTTTTTCAATTACTGCTGGTGGAATAAACATGTAGACTATTTACAAGAAAAGGACTTATTAGGAATGGATTCAATTCGTGTATTCGGATATTTTGTAGACAACTAAATATTATAAAATAGTATACGCCACTTTTATCGGCCCATTTTAGAATTCCGGTATATGGTTTTAGATATTTGCCGACAGTGGAAAAATCTTGCATCTTTTGAGGCACTCTATTGAAGAATATGATCAGAAACCCTTGAAATCAAAGCAAGGAAAGCACGAACTATTCTTCCTTGACAAAATTACAACGGATATAAGTCTTTCCAATATCATATCTTTTGATTTTGTAGACGTCAGTTATAGTTATTAAATTACTTATGTTCACGAACTGATCTCTATTCCAGTAGATTTATTACGAAAATGGAACACTCTACCAGTCGAACTCATCAAATAGATACTGGTTAACAACTTCGAAAGAATATTGAAGAGTAATAGTCCAAGACATTATTCCTGGAGCGCAAGGAAACTCCAGATTTTCTTTCTCGGACTCAAAGTGTACTTAATTTAACCAGCACCTATTCATAAATAAATGTAACTGAATCATCATTTATGTAGGTGTGGCGTCGTAAAAGATACGCAACACATTATTTTATTTTGTGGGTATTACCGGTAATTACATCTTAAGTTATTGCACACCCTAAGATCCATGTACCTTTACTCTAAAAGCTTTTTATTTTGGCATGTGTCACGATCCTAAAAATTAATATTCATTTATTTAGTGCAGTATATTTATTATAATAAGTAAATATTTAACTAAGTAGTTTTGCTAGAATGTCATATTTGCGTCCATGACACGCGGTTGAATTTAGAACTTTGAATATGATTATACAAAATACGTATCAATCCTTTCATGGGTATCTTATTCCATTAGAAAACCGTGCCTTCCGATACATTGCATAATTTAATTCATTTCATTTATTTCATCCTTTTAACCTTCTTTTCTCCCTCATTCACACTTGACAAGTAATTTTCTTACTTCATGTTCCTTACTATTTCTTCCATAATACAAATATCTGGCTTAATGAAATGATTGCTTGCGTTTGAATTCAAACTTTTTTTTTATAAAAAAGACTTTGAATGTGATTTATTCATATCAAGTAAGAACATATTAATATTTAGAAGACTATTTCTTGAGAGCTTAAAGCAAACCATTTTATCTGTTGTAAATTTTAAATAAAAGTGGAAAATGAACTGGAAAAATGATAAAATATTGCCTAAAGTGTGCTTTTCGTAATTAGGATGAATCTGATTTTCTAAAAGAAAATAATTTTACCAGATATTTCTGAATCTTTAAAAAGAAACCAGTTTTATTTATTTAACTTTATAACATGATCTCACCTTAACTACGTATGTATGTATGTATGTATGTATGTATGTATGTATGTATGTATGTATGTATGTATGTATGTATGTATGTATGTATGTATGTATGTATGTATGTATGTATGTATGTATGTGTGTGTGTGTGTGTGTGTGTGTGTGTGTGTGTGTGTGTGTGCCTGCGTGCGTGCGTACGTGCGGATGGAAGGATGAATGGATGGACGGACGGACGGATGGATGCGTAGATGGATAGATAGATAGTCTAATTGGTTGACCTTGAATTAATGGATGAATCGTCTTTTGCTGGTCCATAACGGTTTTAAATGATGATGAAAAAATGGTGAAGAAAATATAATTTTCCTTTGTATATATGGCGTGGGTGATAACCATAGATTTATTTTATTTTTTAACATCTAAGTCTAAATGTATAAAAACACTCACAAACTTTGTAAGCATCGTCACAAGGGGATAAAAAGATAGACAGGTCATATATACCTCAAAACAAACCTACCAAGGTCCACGTGCCTCCATCAAAATTGCTTCTCCGTAAATGGTCGCTGAAAGAAATGCCGAGGACGGACCGACATACATGAGCAGGTCAGTAATCACGTACACGTGCACTTGCAAATGAGCACTTAAAATGAGAGTTGTGGGTCAAATTGCCAATGACCTGCCAGAACATTGTACCTGGAAAAAAAAGAATTATGCCCCTAGGCACATTGATGAAAATGATAGATCTAACTGTCAACCAAAGAGCAATTTGTTTTGTGTAAGCCATTACCTCATTCCAACGTGTGTGTTTGAAGCATCTGTGTTAGGCTAGGTTTGTTGGTAATTTAGGTTTTCGTTTTTATTCTGCCCATCAGTTTTATTGTCCCATGGATATAGTACTCTATTGCTTATAACGCTTACTCCTGTCTGAATCATTTAGGAACATTATTTGTCATTGGCCTTAATTATCTGAACCTGGTCAATTCTGGGCAAAGCCTATATTCTGCATTGAAATGAGGAGAGGTGAGGAGAGGAGAGAAGAGGAGAAGAGGAGAGTAGAGAAGAGGACAGGAGACGGGAGTTGAGTGGAGGGGAGAAGATGGGAAGAGAAAGATTAAGTAACGGAACGAAATTTTATTTTCTTATACAACTGTAGCTAGATTGTACTAGATCAAACTGTTTATCAGCTTAAATGTGGTTCATTTAAAACATGTTACCTTTCCTCTGCTAGCGGACACACACACACACGCACGCACACGCACACATATAGGTACACAGAGGAGGGACACGAATAAACTGGTAACGTATACGATTGACGACAGACGCAGCTTAAAATCTTTCCCATCGTGAGCGCTGTTTTTATTATATTATTTGAAAATTGCAGTGTTTTACAAAGGATAAGTTTTGTAAATCACTTTATGATCAATGCGTTGAAAGAAATGCTGAATACTTTTCCCCCGAAGATAATGTGTGTTCGTATTGTTATCCGAATAGAGCAATATATATATATATATATATATATATATATATATATATATATATATATATATATATATATATATATATATATATATATATATATATATATATATATATATAACTTGTATGTTTTCTCTGCTTTTTTTCTCTGAAGTTAAATGGAATTTTTAAGGAAATATATTCCAAGAATTTTTGTCTCTCATGTGTAGCTTTGTTGATGAAAAGGTTAGGTAATATTGTAAATGAATTAGAGTACATAGGTTAAAAAGTTTCACTACTGATGATATTAGACACTTACACTGGTATCAAGCTAAGCTTACAAAACTTAACGTTGCACAAAAATTGCTTAAAATTAAAACTGTTCAATACCTTTCAGGGCTGAACCAAACTATATGGGTGTCTCCATCAAATAGTAGCCATAGGAACACTAAATGATAACGTAGAATGCTGATTTCTAAATTACGACGAAGATCGATGGAATAGAATCATCCAAATAAAAGGTTGTTGACAAACAATCATAATAAGATGAATAAATTTGTGGAAAACGTGGGTCAGTCCAACAATCAATGCACATAATAAATTCAAGGACCAATTCAATCAGGTTGTCTAAAAAGGTGTGTTAAAATCTAATCGTGTGTAAAGGAGATGATGTTCAACAGTGATAATTGGACAGGTGTTTCACTAACAAGCTCCAACTCGCTATATACCGATGTCCAATGCTGGAAATGAAACTCAACTGCGGCCTCATTAATATCATGTTGTTAGTAGAATTGGGATGAAATCCAACCATAATTAAGAAAGTTATTATGCAGAAACAAAAGGGAGTGGGGCTGATATTCAAGGGCTATAACTCACTGCTGACAATATGACTCCCTCGGGATCTCCTCAAAATCTAATTCAACGTCGAAAATTGGTCGCAGTTCATTAAACGTTAAGGGGGCTTGGTGAAGAAACAAAACAGTTGGTGATCCAACAATCTCTAAGCACCAAATCTGGCTGAAAAACAAAAGTAATAAGGTAGTAATTAAGAGTGAACATGCCTAATTTCTGATATCCCGTTTTCAACGAAAAACATAGGACAAGTAAACGACGCCGTTATTATCTCAATTAAAATGTATTTTCATTTGAACATCTCGTATTACGCTGTTTTGGACTACAGCTATTTTGTCTCACGTGATCTGGAATTGTACAAATTCCTGTCGAATAAAATATTCGGTCGCTGCGTGGTTTAACCATCAACTAAGGCAACTACTGTGTTATATATATATATATATATATATATATATATATATATATATATATATATATATATATATATATATATATATATATATATATATATATATATATATATATATATATATATATATATATATATATATATATAACACAGTAGTCAACATCTCCAATTTAGAACTTACTGATGCAGAAATAAAACTTTTATCGAAAGGTTTGAGTTTCTGTCCCCGTCCAAAAACGTACAACAGAGGGAAGCTTAAAAATGACACCGAAGAGTTTATCCGCCGACTAAGACTCAAAGCCCATTTTGCCTTGCAACCAACAAACAAATCAAAGGAAAATATAAGCTGCGACCAACCCACATTTAGAAAAAAGAGTAACTGGACCCCACCAAAAAGTTCAATTCCGAATCTGGAAGCCTTTATCAACTCAGTTGAAAACGATACTTCCAGACATATCAACCATACTAACAAATATTCTAATTTGACAAAGAAAAAACAGATGCCCTGCACTCACTGAAAAGCAGAACAGACATTATAATTAAGCCTTTGGATAAGGGTTCCGCTGTTGTCGTTATGAATAGGGAAGACTACATTAGCGAAGCAAGTAGACAACTAAGTGACGCTAGGTTCTACCAAAAACTGGACCATGATCCAACGATGGAATATGCAAAAATCATCACTAATGTTATTGACGAGGCGTACCAAAGCGGACACATAGACCAGCAAACGAAAAGCTACTTAAACCCAGAAAACCCAAGAGCAGGTAGATTTTATCTTCTACCCAAAATCCACAAGCAAGGAAACCCTGGCAGACCTATAATCTCAGGTAACGGGCACCCTACAGAAAGGATATCAGAATAGGTAGTTCATTTTATGAGACCACATGTCCACAAATTACCATCATATCTTCAAGACACGACAGATTATCTCATAAAAAGCAAAGGTAATGAACCATTACTTGCTTCCTTAGAAGTCACATCTTTGTATACCAACATACCGCACAACGAAGGGTTACAGGCATGTAGCGAAGCATGGGAAACAAGAACTGTAAACAATCCACCCACACACTTCTTAGTCAAACTCCTGGAGCTTGTCCTAAAACTCAACAACTTTGAATTCAATGAAGAAAACTACCTACAAATCAATGGAACTGCACTGGGTACTAAAATGGCCTCTTCGTATGATAACATTTTCATGGGAAAACTTGAGGGTCAGCTCTTAGCATCGATTGAGCGTACACCATACCAGTGGGTACGCTTTATCGATGATATAGAAATGAAGTGGCAGTATGGAAGATAAAGTCTGGATGACTTCATATCAAAGGCAAACAACTTCCATGCTTCAATAAAATTCACGGCAGAAATTTCTAACTCAAACCATGTTTTCCTGGACACAACAACTAGACTGGTGGAAAACAAATTACACACAGATATCTGCTCGAAACCAACCGACAAACACCAGTATCTCCTCCCAACAAGCTGTCATCCAAAACACTGCATTAGGAACATTCCATATAGCCAGGCACTGAGGATACGCAGAATTTGCTCCGACGATGAAAGATTCCTAGAAAGGTCTGAAGAGCTGGCTAAACATTTAATTTACCGAGGCTACGACAAAGACCTGATTGCGGAGGCAATCCAAAGGGCCAAACAAACACACCGTGATGACCTACTCAGATATGGACAGAAAGAAAAGGTTGATAGGATACCATTTATTCTGACCGATCACCCAGACAACCCCAAAGTAGGTAAAAATCATCGCAAACCACTGGCCAACCGTGCAATCGTCAGACATACTAAAACTAATACTTCCGAACAAACCTGTAGTAGCTTACCGGAAACCAAAAAACCTAAAGGACATCCTAGTCAGGGCAAAGCTAACGCCAATCGCTAGTCAAAACCAACCTAGTCAATCTGGACCCTGTGGCGATAAAAGATGCAAAACCTGTCAACATATGATAGAGACCAAGACATTCACTAGCACAGTGACTAAAGAAAAACTAAACATACATGGTCCAAACAAAAGGTGCAAAACAGAGAATGTGATTTATCTCATCACATGTAAGATTCGTGGCCTTCAGTTCGTCGGAGAAACTGAAAAGCTACACAAAAGGATAAACCTTCATAGATCTGATTGGATGACAAAAAAGCTGTACAGAAGCCCGGTCGCAGAACACTTCTCCTCCCCTGGCCATACTTCTCCTCCCCTGGCCATACTTTCAGTGATATAATACTTATCGCTATTGCTAACAACCACACCTGGAGTTCCGAAACCAGGAAGGAAAAGGAATCATACTGGATACGCCGCCTTAAAACATTGAAACCAAGCGGTCTAAACCAAGAAGACTAGAAAATGAAAACTATGCACTAGTAGAATTTAACATTTTCTAAATCTTCTTATTATCATTCAATTTTTACTATAAGAATAACCGGTATAGAATCAAATATCCGGGATATAATCTGCGTTACATAAATGTACAAAAAGTAAAATTAGATGTCGCTTTGGCTTGTAGACTTTTAGGGAATAATACACCGTTTTCAGTTTCCGCATTTAGTCTATACAAGCTGGTTGTATTTATAGTTTTTACACATGTGGAGACAGCCATGTAGAGGTTTACAAACAAAACGTGTTTGTGTTTATTTGTTTCTCGTATATATATTTTGTATTTGCCTTTGAAAAAGACTCATCAAGAGTCGAAAGCGCTTAGGCTAGTTAGTTACTAGTTTCGTACTGTTCGTCGTCAGTTTATTGTATCTATTTTAATCAATCCCGGACACACGTGATCCCTTGGTGGATCCAGTACGCTTGAATGGGTTGTTATTCGCTATATGATTTGTATTCTTTTATATATATATATATATATATATATATATATATATATATATATATATATATATATATATATATATATATTACAGTAAGAATAAATGCCTTTCCTTACCGAAGATTAATACTTTGCAGTTAAGAATACCAGATGTAAAAATAGTAAATGCTAATACTTAATGTATTTTTTTTAAATAGAAGTTGTTTGAAGTTTAAAGAAAATCTGGTCTCAAACAAATGTCCCCCATAGCTATCACAATCAGTAAATTTATTCTCACTCTGTCTCTCTCTCTCTCTGTCTCTCTGTCTCTCTCTGTCTCTGTTTCTCTCTCTGTCTCTGTCTGTCTGTCTGTCTGTCTGTCTGTCTGTCTCTCTCTCTCTCTCTCTCTCTCTCTCTCTCTCTCTCTCTCTCTCTGATTGAAATTATTTAAACACAATTCTATGGATGAACGTGGCCATTACGTTTTCAAATTACCCCAAAATAACAAGGAAAATTAAGGTCACATAAATCCAGATATCCTTCTCTTTGAATATCGTATTCATGTTAGACAGATTGTTTAATATGCATCAATCGCAGAGCTCTTGGTTTGTCGAGCGGTGCAAAATACAGGAGATTCAGATTAAAGAAAAAAAAAAGAAAACACGTGCAAGTAATTTCAGAGCCCACATAATCACGAACTCTCTACATAATTACATACTACTCCTTAGGGGCGCCTTTAGAAATCAAGCTAAATTGAAGTGGATGACTGGAAATAATAACCAAACCTTGTTTTATTTCATTTTTATAAACCCCTCCTCAAATAAATCTATCCTGAAATGTCGTGTTTGTGGCGAAAATGAATCTAGGCCTAGTTATAATTCACTCTCTTACTAGTTTGACTCAAGGTGAAATTCTAAATTTCCTATGATATGTTTAATTATATTGAGATTTGGTTTGAAATTGGTATTAGGAAGAAAATAAAGCAAAATATCGCAAAAATGGATGAAGTTTCTTTCCAGGGCGATAAAACCAAACTCTTGTCAGGATAAAATTGTGTGACTGTATAATTGTTTCGACGATAGCTATTGTTGTCAATAAAGCAGCGAAGGAGATATTTTAAAACTCTAAAGTTTAGAAGAAAAAAAAGATTAGATTTGTAAAGTGAAATTGGCGCCTTAATCGAATGTCAAGATACATCGTTATTGCTTTATTCCTGCTTTAATAAAAAAAATAGCTTCGTTTATTACTGTAGCGGTGAGTGGCATAGAAAACTGTGAGACTAGCGTCATGTGAAATGATAAAAAGTTTAAACTTAGAAAACTGTGAGACTAGCGTCATGTGAAATGATAAAAAGTTTAAGTTTATATAAAATGACTCTGTAATACTCGATCACGTTGATTTCTGAGGTTTTCAAGTTTTACGCAACTCTAGGATCTTCCACCCAGTTCTCTCTCAAATAGTAGATTTCTTCAACAGGTTTTACTTCATTCCTTTTGATAAAGTTATTAAATTTTTGTTTCAGGTGCGTAAATTGCTTTTCTTTTGGTAGACTGTATTCTATTTCACAATCATAATTTAGACCTGATAAAAACTTTACCATGCAGACCATTATTATAATAAGCAATCATGGTGGTGGGAAAATGGTGGTTTTGGTGGTTACTGATATAGGTCGTCGACTTCTGTAAACATTGACAGTTGTCTTGTTTTGTGCGCTTGGGCACTTTCACTTCACTGATTATAATCGATGAGTTGCATATATATATATATATATATATATATATATATATATATATATATATATATATATATATATATAAATATATATATATATATATATATATATATATATATATATATATATATATATATATATATATATATATATATATACCTGGTTCTATGCAGCCACGGGATCACGGGATAATGAAGTTCGTACCCTATATCAATAACATGAAAAGTCACAAAGGTTTAAACCAAAGAAGCAAAAGAAACAATTACATACTACTTAACTCTTTAAGACTGGCCGCAATATTGTTAACAAAACATGAACAATATGTAAGAACTCCTGGGACCGATTGAAGTTTTATATAATGAAGACTTACCAAGTAGATGTTCTCAGTACCAAAACTCCTCTCTCACACAATCGCTGACGGGAGGAAAATCAAGGCAAATGTTATTATCCCATTATATTTTTTCAAAGCTTTGCTTATTTTACATTATTAATCCTATTGGATTAAAGGTTATTATAACTGTGGGGTTTTTTGTTTTTCAATGATTAGTTATCTATTTGATAGGTCTGAATTACTCAAAATTCCTAAATCTCGTGTTCTTATACGGACACATTTCTGTACCACTCATACTTTTTAAGGAAATTTTATACACTCCATCTTCCTAGCCCATGTTAAATAACGTGAGCTGGAACACGTATTTATTCTAAAAAGAAAAACTAAACTGGAGCACTGGACATCAGTGTAATCCATTTAATCACAAATAAAAGTATGGAACATGTACTGATGAATGCTGGAGAAGAGTGTCAGCTGATTAAATAAATTATAACACTTCTAGGAGCAGTCCGGTTTGACATTCTTATTTATATTGAAACTGTCAGGGATATCAATGTAAATCGAGGTATTACCACATCACATGATCATATGTCATCTGTAATTTAGGCTCGCAATAGAAAAGCAGAACATATATCATGCAGTCTGATTTGACAGTATAAGACAATATTAGAAAGCTAACAGAGCTAATACTTTTACAACAACCAGGGCCGGCCATCGGCCGAATGAACATGTTTGACTCAATTGGTTCCAGCTCTCACAGAGGTTCAGTAAGTTAGTAATTTTTAAACATAAATGAATATATAAGTATAACATAATAAACAGTATTTTCCAAATGTGCTTACAGGAGACCCGACGCGTAAATCCCTTGGGGCACAGGCAAAATGATCCAAATCGGGCCCCGCATTTGCTAAGGCCGTTACTCAGGACAACTTGACTACGACACAGATGAAAACATAAAGGTAACGCTTCATCAGTTCTACACAGATTCAGAAGAGATTATGTCCTATGCTATAGACATTAGTGATGTTTCGATACCATTTGTGTTCATCACAAGTCTCTCGTGAATAAAACATAAATAACTTGACTCGTCAGACTCTATAGGTAAAGATTTAATACGTTAGTTCTGAATAGTATACATAATAAAGGCATTTCAAAGAAGAACCAAACGGTCCATGAAAATGTGGCATATTTCAATAACTAATATTTTTTTAAAACAAAAAATTAGCATTGCTGTTACTCACAATACACGTGTACACATTAAGCTTCTATCTAAATTAGTCAAAATATATATAACGAATTATACGAACCATTAAAGCTGAAAGAAAGACATGGACTATTTAAGATGCAGTTATATCACATGATCATTTGTAACTCGTCGAATATTAAGATATATACATTATGTATTTTGCCCCATTGAAATCAGAACAAACAACTCCCAGGAAAAAGACAATACAAAACACAAATAATAAAATTAACTTTAACTTGTCAGGTATCAAATTAAGGACTTCTCTATAAAAACCAGCAACATAATTTCCACTGCATTTCATTCAATGTGATGAAATACCAAATGCATATCGTTTGGTACCATTTACAGTTGCATTTCTCTGGTTCTCTTTACCATGATAAAACACCCTATTACACCTTTAAAAGACATACATGCTCCGCTTTCAGTACGGTGACCTACTGTCACGTGACCTACGGTCACCACTGCTACTAATTACTGCCAACACATTTCTACCGCAGAATGCGAAAGGTCATTAATCCCTCTGAAATAATGACGCTTCCCTCGCCAATGTCATTGGTAAGGGTAATAGTGAGAACGTTTTTGACTTAACAACCCACGAAATATCAATTGGATTGTAACCTGTCTCCTAAAAATTGACATAGCATACATTTTGTACTACAGATATAAAATTAGTGAAGTCTACTTAAGTACGATCTTTGGTACGTGAATGTTTTAAATTTACCATTTTAATTTTTGAAAATTTAGTTCTTGGTTAAAACTATGTGTGTGTTTGTAAATGTGTGTGTCTGTGTGTGTTTGCATGTGTGTGAAATGCATCTATTAAAATGGTTCTTCATGTACGAAATTAATTTTTCATTTTGCAGGAATAAAGATGTCATGAATTTGGAAAATTGATTATACACTGAATGAATGGTCATTGCGAAATGATAGACATTCATGCATAGTACGTTGATGATTTGAAAGCTTTAAAACTTCAGGATCCCTATGAAAGGTAAAGTTAAGTTTTATAATCAGAAACACATATACAAATAATTACGAATTTCAAGAAATACACAAGAGAATTGTAGTTTAGTCATTGTTTACAAACATTGTCAAAACAACACAAGAAGATCGCATGAATATATATATATATCTATATATATATATATATATATATATATATATATATATATATATATATATATATATATATATATATATATATATATATGTGTGTGTGTGTGTGTATGTGTGTGTGTGTCTGTGTGTTTCTTTTCTGTTGTTGTGAAGTAATAAATTATAGCTATGTACATCCGAACATGCGATTTAATCAAGTTTAAATGATTGCAAAACGAAAGCTTAATAAAAATGTATAATTATAAAATCGAAATGAATGACAAAAAGCTAGAACGAATCTGACTGAATGTACATAATGATGGTGACTTGGAGAAGTGAATTGGAAATTCCTTTGTACGTCCACGGGTGTCTGCAAAATGGGAGGGGTGCAGTTTCCCCTACGCAATGAATACATACATACATACATATATACAAACATTCAATCACACATACATACATACACACACACACACATATATATATATATATATATATATATATATATATATATATATATATATATATATATATATATATATATATATATATATATATATATATATATATATATGATATTGAATTTGTAGTGGTCCAGGAACAGCAAACAAACCTTAATTATATAGTAAACAGTAGATCTTCTAGTTTGATAACTGTATATAGTATACATTGATGATGTATACTTGAACAACACCAAGCAGTCTTTATTAGGAAAAATACATCGTTCTGTTGTGAAATTTGACCTTATCTATGTTGACACTGATAGAAAATGTGATGATGATGGTTCCGTCAAAGTATGTGTGTTTCCTTCTTTATTATTCAAATGCACTGAAAATGGTGTCACGCACCCCGAGGGAGGCATCACATGGACCATATTAGAGCCTTTCAATGCCATTACCTATAGGAGGAAAGATAAATCATTATGGTGTAGAGTCATTACCTGTATTAGTGATTAATCAAATACCTGTTTAGTAGTATAAGAATACATAAGAGAAGACTCAAGAGTAATGATATATAAAAGAATATTAACAGAAATCTGCGAAATGGAAAGAATTTTGTAGCATTAAATGTTTTGTTGCATGGAATTATTTAAATGACATTTTTAATAAATTATTTTGCATTTGAAATGATAGCGCTCTTTGTTAAAAAACCGAAAAGTCTTTTATTTGGTGGCAGATAGCAAAATGTTTTATAATCGCATAAATGAAATTACCTATGTCGGCTTGTAAGGGTATGCATATTCCATAAGGAACATAGGGGTGAAATAAAGCTGAATGGAAGTACTTGACAAATGTACATAAGCAAAAAATAAATAAATAAATAAACAATAGGCACCGAAGACGAAAAATAATTACTTCTATTAAGCATGAAAATAATTCTGCAGCATACTTTTCTTAAAAGTAAATTCTATTTGTATAGAACGCAAAGTATTGCATTAGCATTAATTTTAGCTGACCTTTGGTCAAACACTTGGTAAACTTAGAGTTAAAATAATTGGTCAGTACTAAGGTCATACCTCAATTGAGTGATCACCATGTGTTATCAATGTTTCTTTTTTCATTGGTTCTTAAATTTGTACGTGTCAAATGTCTTGTAGTAAGTGATCATGTGACATTCCTCAAGTGTCCAAATGACGTTTTAGTGATACTCAATATCACTGTTTTCTAGTTTAGTTGTTAAATAATACATTGGCAGTTCAGAGGTAATTTTGTTGTAGCTAGATGAGTTTGTTTTGAGTTTGATTTTCTTTGAAATTAATAATTAATATCTTGGAAATATTTACAAATGTCCACTTAATGAAATACTTTGACAAAGAACAAAGACAGTCATTGGAAATTTTTCAGAGTTCTAAATCAGGAAAATTCTTTCTTGATTCATAAAATTCAACATGGAACATTAGACACATCAAAACTGCGTTCATCCGCCATCTTTTAACTTCACTGGGTTCATGCAGGTCATTTTAGTGATAGGACTTATTTTTAGACTATGACTTCATATCTTGGATGGTCTAGGGCAATGAGAACAGGGAATTACAGAGAGCTGGATGGACTGAGCGTTAGGGCTAGCTCTGCAATTCCTCTGCTGCAGTTTTAGTTTATGTTTGGTTTCGTTCATCCGGTGCTCTTCAAAAGCGTCAGCACCTGAGTTAATCTGGTGACGCCAGGCAGCGCGGTCTTCGACAAACTGTTCATAGCTGTCTGGATCAATGCCACAGGTCGTCACGGAGGCTTTTAGCTTTTCCTTGAGTCGTTTCTTTTGATTTTCAATTAAACTCTCTTTGGGATGCGGTTATCAGACATACGGCAGATATGACCAGCTCAGCGGAGTAGTGACCTTCTGAGCATGGCATAGATGATTGTCATCTCTGCTCTCTGGGGGACCTCTGTGTCAGGAGTATTGTCCTACCATTTGATGTAGAGCAGTTTTCTGAAGGAGTCTAGCTGTTTTGCAAGGCGACAGTACACCGTCTATGTCTCACGGGCGTTCAAGAGGGAAGGCAGTACTAATGCGCGGTACAAATTAAGCTTGATTTGCAGACTGATTCTTCTTCTGTTTCACAGAATATTGTGAAGTCTGCAAAAGGCTGCACTTGCAATTGCACTAGCAATCCTGAGAGTGACCTCTTCGTTCATGGACACAATGTGCTGCCGAGATAGATGAACTTGTCAGCAACATTGGGCCTCTGACCATCAAAGATAATGCTGGGTTCAGTGGATGGAATTGAGTGTACAGGTTGGAACATGATTTCGATTTTCATCTTGTTTATTGTGAGTCTGAAGTTTGTGCAGGCTTTGGAGATCCGATCCATACTTTCTTTGATGTCAGATTAGGTTGAGCAGAATTAATAAAAAACGCAATCGTCAACAAAGAGGAAGACGCAGATGGTGTTTTTCTAAACTTTGGTTTTAGCCTGCATTCTTCTCAGGCTGAAGATGTTCCCATCTTTCCTGAACCGGAAATCGATGCTAGTGTCACACTTACGGAAAGGGACGGTCAGCATCGCTTTGAACATTATGCTGAATAGGGTCGGGCCAAGAACACATCCAGGTTTGACACTGAAAGGGCAGAGAGAACTCTCTCTCTCTCTCATCCTGCACTCTAACGAGCATGTAATCGTAAAACAGTCTGATCATGATGATGAACTTCTCAGAGCATCTAAACTTTGCCATGATTCTCCACATATATTCACGACTCACAGTGTCAAAATCCTTAGTGAGGTCCACACAAGTTGTGTAGAGGCTGATGTTCTGCTCTTGGCATTTCTTCTGGAGCTGTCTTTCTGTGAAGATCATGTCCACGGTGCCCCGAACATTTCTGAAGCCGCACTGACTCTCTGGTAGCAAGACTTGCTCCAGGTGGACGTTTGGTCGATTTAGCAGAATTTTGGCCAATATCTTCCCTGCGATGGATAATTGCCAGATGCCACGGTGGTTCTCGCATGCCTGCCGGTTCCCCGTCTGCTTTTATAGACGGACAATAGAGGCGTCTTTGAACTCATTCAGAATACTCTTCTGGTTCCACATGGATTTGAAGAGATCAGTAAGCTTTTGCGACTGTCGGTGACCACCAGCTACGTCAACTTCGGCTAGGATGGAGTCAAAACCCGGGGCTTTTCCACTGGATAGGCTTTTAATTGCCTTATTAACATCTGTGCGACATGGCGAATCCGAGAAGGAAGGGTTGATTGGGACCTGGGGTAGGCGAGCGATGACTTCAGCGTTTATGGAGAAAGAATGGTTGAGGACACTGACGAAGTGTTCTGGCCAGCACTTGTGAATATCTTCCTTAATAGTGATCAGCGTATTCGAATCTGCACTGTAGATTATCTTGAGGACTTCATAGAACCTCTTCATTTCATTGCGGTATGCATACGGCTGGATCTTGTCAGCCTTCTTGTCCAGCATCCTGCATCTGTCGGAGTTCTCTCTGCATTGTTCATCTGATATTGGCGAAAGCAGCCATCTCGAGTGCTGGTCATTTTCAGCGTTCTGTGTGTACGGAGTTTTTCAACAAGCAGTTCTTTAATGTCATCCTCGTTATCGTCATGGTGCTTACGTGTAGTAAGGCCTACCACATCAACAGCGGTTGAGTAGATATTTGCTTGAAGGGACACCCAGTCGGACTCTACATCATGTGAACCTAGAGTGATGGCATCGTTCAGTATCTTGCTACTTTGAGAACGTCTTGGATACTGTATCCTGATGTTAAGTTTGGAGATGATCAGCCTGTGGTCAGTACAGCGCTCAGCTCCACGCACAGCCTTCGTCACTCAGTCGTCCAGTCTGTCTTTCTCTCGCACTATGGCGTAGTCGATCAGATACCAGTAGGTGGAGCCTAATTAGATGTATTATTAAAGTAATCGTATAACATCTGATTAACTGTAATAAAAATATATATGGACAAACTCATCAGGAAATATTCCAAACATATAAACATGTACAGATTTGACATTCATAACCTTATCGAATCGAATCATCCTCTTAATATGGATTACTTCCATACTTTAGCAGATTTTTCATTCAGACACATAATATTCACTGTTTGAAATCTACCAATCCAGCAGATTTAATTTATTATTACATACGAACTTGATTGATATATTTATTTGGTTATTTCATTGCTGCTGGTGAGGGACAGAAACATAATGAGCGATTTTGCTCCAAAGAACCACATTAGAGTATTTTGCCTACAATGATTTTAGGCATTTTTACTTCCCAACCGTAGACTATTCAACGCAGCTGCTTTTGCTTTCCTCATAAAATTGTAATGAAATATTTGTATGATAATATTAAAAAGATACCTACTATATATATATATATATATATATATATATATATATATATATATATATATATATATATATATATATATATATATATATATATATATATATATATATGTGTGTGTGTGTGTGTGTGTGTGGAACTTTTCGAATTGTATGTTTTGTAGAAACCTGTAAAACAATACTAATAAATAAATTTAAAAATCTAATACCCTCTCTTTAGTGCTTCTGTTGGACTATATAGTCATTAAAAAAAAGAACCACTGTTCCTAATTAAAACATTTGACTAAAAGGATTAATATATTTTATAATCTACAAATCTGTGTACATTAATTGTATAAAATTGACATGATTCAAAATTAAGGCAAACTAAATGTCAGACCTATATGAAAAGTTCTGATTATAGGAAATTCATAACTTTCATTGGTAAATTTGTAATCTTTACGCAATTTACACAATGTAATATGTATATATATATATATATATATATATATATATATATCTATATATATATATATATATATATATATATATATATATATATATATATATATATATATACCTTTAATCAGAAACAATATAATATTTGGCGGATTAGGTAAAGTGAGACTTTATTAGAGAACGGTTGAGTTGTCTCTTTATTATTTTTGTTTATCTGCTTACTTATGTTACGTGAAAAGGGCTCGCGTGTAGTGCCAAAGGAAAGAGTGAAAGCCAACAAGCATTTTATATTTTAACAAAACTTTTTTTTTTCCTAAACAAAAATTGTAAAAATTGGTAAATAGGACTTAAAATTTGTAAATTTGGTCCTTAGAATGAAAACACAAAACCTTTAACTAAATAGTCCTATTAAATTCTTGGTGTTAGTCCCGATGACGTACACATATGAAAGGCGATGACGTCAGATGTGGTCCAATGTACGAATATCAACAATTCCTCATTTGAATCACAGTCTTTGTTTCCGAAAAATTCCAAATAATTTTCCATGAATATCGTTGAGAACTTTTATAAAAAGTCAACTTGGTGAGTTTCCAGTAAAACAAATTATTTAATCCAAAAATCAGATGAAGAACAGATAACTTGGCAACAAATAAAAATACACATTGTTCCTTTAAGATGTTAGAATAACTGCCTGAAGAATATTAAAAGTGTGTATCTAAAGCCCCAAAACATTATTTCAAGTCTCAGGAGATTGTTCATGTGATCTCTTACTACACTAACTTAGCACGTACACAAATTTGGCCCCACTTATAAACCAATCATAAAAAAACGCTGTTTACAATTAGTGATCAAGCAAAGAAAGATTGCCTCTGATACTGACCAATCATTTTAAATTTCTGTTGCACCGTTGCTAGCCCAATACAAACTAGGGTAAATAAAATTAATTTTTACGTAATATTTCTTCGTCTTAAATAAACAATATTTGTGAAAAGAAAATATCTCATTACTGCAAAAAGAATCACGAATTCGACGAAATATTCATTACAATGCAATGAAAAAAATGAAATAAAAAGAATTTTAAAACTTGCACACAAGCAATTTAATCACATAAACGTAACACTACCCCAGTAAAGGAAAAGGAAAGATTTATATAAGAAAGATTTCTTTTATCATATGTAAATTATACATGCGGCCAACACAATTACATAAGAAAATTCTTTTGAACTATATAAAGTGTATATGAAGTACTATTTCAATACACAGGAAGGTACATATGCAATCAAATTGTCTTTTCGATTGATGTGCCTGATGTTCTGATTATACTCTTCCAAAAGCAAACTCCACTTTAATAATCTTTGATTTTTTTTGTTCATCTTGTCAATGAAAGTAAGGGGGTTATGATAACTATACACAACAATCGGAGAAGGAGCTGAGCTAATGCAAACTTCAAAGTGATGTAATGAAAAAAAAAGTTAAAGCTAAACATTCTTTCTCAGATGCTGAGTAATTTCTGTGGTGCTTGTTTAATTTCGTATAGAAATATCACACTAGGTGATCAATATCATTACTCTCTACTTGAAATAATACCGCTCCAACCCCAAGATAACTTGGATCCAACGAAAAGTTAAAAGACTGGTTGAAATTTGGAGTTTGTAGAACCAGCGAACGTTTGAGTAATGTTTTTAACCAATAGAATGTTTACTAACATTTTTCGGTCCAAAGAATGTTATATTCTCTTACTTAATAAATTTGCCAGAGGTTCAGCAATTTTGGAAAACTTCGAAAAAAAAACTTTCTATCGTATCCGGTCACACCAAAAAGTCGCATTAATTGCTTTTTACTGACAGGTAAAGGAAAATCATATATAGCCTTCAACTTTGCATGAATAGGTTTGACGTGACCATGTCCCACAATATGTCCTAGGAAAGCTACACAAGCACGACAGTACTCACTTTTAGATCAATTGATTATCACATTAGCATCAGTGAGTCTTTCAACGAATTTCTGAATCGTGTCTAGATGTCCTTTCCATGTGTCATTGTAGATGATGACGTCATCAATATAAGCGTGATAATTATCTAGACTGGAAGTAATCATATGTATCAAGCGTTGAAACGTACTTGGAGAACACTCCATCCCAAACGGCATTGCTTATCCTGGTAGAGTTCATCTGGAGTCAAAAACGCCGATATTTCTTTTGCTCTTTCCGTAAGTGGAATTTGCCAAAATCCTTGTAGAAGGTCAGATTTGGTGACATACTTGGCATTTCCAATTTTATCAATGAATTCACCAATCCTAGGTAACGGAGATGAATCTGTATTTATCACTCTGCTCACCTTCCTATAATCATTGCACATACAGGAAAGCATTTTCCGGTTTCGGAACAAGCATGCATGGTAAACACCAATGACTTTTACTTGGCTCTATGAAATCGTTCTACAGTAAATACTGAATTTCCTTTCTCAAGTATTCAGGTTTGTGGGGGTTGATCCAGTATTGATGGTTGATTTGCAGCTTTTAAACCTAAAATTTCAACGTAATGAAAAATTTAGTTTGTCTTCGTAAAAATATCCGGAAACAAGTACTCATATGTGAATAGTAACTGTTTAAGTTCAAATCTTTCTTCTTGCTGCAAACGTAAAGGTTTCTGGTCTAGATCTTTAATAATTTCCAAATTCCGAAGATTTGTTGCTCCAAGTTCAGCGGTGTCCAATTGAATTTCTTCACAATATATCCTCATTTTATGGGATAGGTACCACTAAATGTATTGCATTATTTACTGTGCTAACTCTTTGAATATACAAGAACGCCATTAATTTATTTAGACATGAATAGTATAATTATAATTTAACTCATTCATTTTCTTCTTTACCTTGTAATATCTAAATTGAAGAAAATTTTGAAAAATGAGCAAGATAGAATGAAGTCTATTACAAGACTCAAATAATCTGTCAGATAAAATTTTGTGAAACCATAGTTTCAGTTTTGACTTGATTTTGCGGAATGTTATATTCAAGGACAAAATGCTGGAAAAGTCCAGACATAAAATTTGACCTTTGACCTGATTGGACAGATTTAGGAAGGTGAAAGAAAATATCACATTTCTGAAAAAGAATCCTGACTCCAAAAATGCAATGAAACAAAAATGAGATAAAAAGAATTTTAAAATTTCACGCAATTCTTTTATTCACATATACGTAACAGTTGCACTAAGCAAATGAAACAATATACCTGATAATATTGGACTGATATTCATGCCTCTAACAAATGACATTTGATTACAATTAGAACTGTGTACTGCATTCTACGATGTAATGGAAACGTTATTCATGATATGAATTTATTTTATCTCTGATGTCATATTCCGTTAACGGAGGAGAATCGGTGGCATCAAGAATAGCAGTTTTTAAAAAAAATGTACGATTTAAAAATGCAACGAAATGAATAATATGAATAAAATAGTTTGATATTTTATAAGCATTGGTCGTCTTTATCAAGTAAGACGTGGATTTTATTTGCGATTGTCATATATATTGGTTTCAATTATAAAATGTTCGCAGCTACAATTAGGGGCTCACGTGAGCAAAATCTACACGTTAATTAGTGCCTTTTTGGTACGTTTGAATTTTATATTTATGATAGATTCAAATTCAAAAATCAATTTCAGGTTTAGTTCAGGTGCTAACTGGTGCTTTGATTAGCATGTCTAGCTAAATTAAGGAAATAATTTTAATTGGGTTCGGTGGGGATGCTGTCAAAGGGAGCTGCTATTATAACACTGCTATGCCGGTAAAAGCGATAATACTCTGTCACCGTGCACAATTCAGGCTGCAACAATTAGACCAAATGGAGCACGAGCACCCAGTAAAATGTTGACCACCCTTTTTCCTGGTAAATTTTGTGGTTTGTTTACTATAATATTTTTATATATTAATAAAACCCGGCTGTTATATTACAAAATAGGTCAAGCTTGAAAGAAAACACGTCTACCAGGGCTATGTTTTGACGATTTTCTGATAAGGAACATGTTTCACTTCAGTCAACGTTAAGTCAGTTTAACGACATCTTTTGTGTCCTGCCAAGTCATTGGTTCGACTAAAGTATGAGCGAGCTTTAGAATTATTGTTGCAGAAGCAAGACGGGTGAACAACGATCCGCTATGTTTTAGCTATAGATGCTGAGAGGCAAGGTTGAAGAGAGAATGTCGCTTTCTTTGAGTTTCCACAACTGGTTTTCACTAGTGTCAAATATCATGTTTTCGTTAATATGACACCAGCTCAGGCCATCGCAGGTCAGAAGATTCGTTGCTTTCCTTGGTAGAAAGCACATAGCTCCAATTTCATAATTATGATGTAGCCAACATTGTCATAATAGTGCCGTTAAAGCCAGAAAAAAAACAAGCAAACAATGTTACCTGGAACATACATTTTTGATCAGAGAACTAAAACACACCAAGAGATGTGTAATCAGCTCGAATTGATTTTAAAATGCGATAAAATGCAGATGCAAAGAAAAATATATTGACCTTTGGGATGAACACGATCAAAATGTTAACTGTGGTTCCGAGAATGATGAAACCGGAAGTGATGCCATACATCAAGGTCACATATTCATCAAGGACGATAGATAAAGTGACAGCAATGGCGCTTAATACTACGACATTATAAATGCACATTCCGATTAGCTGGGAGTCGTTTAAGGCTTCTAATTTCACCTGAAACAAAAGATATGATGAGTTGAAGAAGATGCTGTAAATATAAGCCATAATAATATTAATATACTGAGAAATTGAAATCGATTTTCTTGTGTATGTTTTGTATCTCATTAGCATAATTTTTCTTTACAATTTGAATGATATTTATCGGTTGCTGTATTTATATGGGAAAATATAGACGAGATTTTTTATGTCAATACTGCACAAACTTGGGAATACAGTATATTCTTCCCACAAAACGAGAGTTCAAATTTTCCCATACAAATGCAGTAACCTTTATATTATATGTTCATTTTCTTATTATTCCTAAGGCTTAATTATATAACCAAAATACACTTCAAGACTAAATACACTAGCGCAGATTCATCATTACACAACAACATTATCAATGCGCACATAAACCCTTCCTGATAAATTTGAACTCAGTCACACGCTACTGTAAACGTGCTTCAAATTGAAATTTGGAGCCATATTGTAAATGAATGCACATTGCAACAGCTTTTACATTTCATCTGGAATGAATAGATTTTAGTATCTGTCGATTCGACGAAATTTTGTGATTATGGACTGGATTTATCTATGCCAATTCTATATGAAATACATCGGATTGAAGCAGCGAGTGAAAGCTTGTTGACATCTGCAAGTGTGTTTCTGTACTGTCATTGAATGTTTGAAATCATGATGCGTACAAATAAGAACTCTTTAAATTGCATTTATCAAAAAGCCTCTATGAAATTTAATGTTTATTTCATTTTTAGTGCAGTAAGGAGGATATTATTATACTTGGAATAGATTCAAAATTACGGTACAATTTCGAAATCTTTAATCAACCTTGAGAACCCATGACATCGTTCATGTAATTCGGATTTGCAGAAATAATACAGTACATTTTGAGGAAATTCAATACGTAAAATTGTAAGTATTACCCGCTAACGAAGATAGTTTATGCACTGTCACTTGCATATCATTTGTAATGTCTGGCGTCTATAGCTAGCCTAAATCCGAAACATTATATCACAATGGTTAAAGCGGAATGTGCCAGAGCATCTGATAAGTGGCAGTCCACGAAACATTCTACTTTAGTTCATTCAGAAACAAATTTAATCAACCAAAACGTAAAGCGTCTAATACGAGAGTGTACATGATTTGTTTACAAAGTAGTTCGTAATACACTCTTGGGCATATCTGAAAATACTGATTTATTCTGACAATCTAAAGTAAACAGAAATAAAACATTAAACAAATGAATTAAGAATATAATATATAAAAGAAATGAAAGACAGACTAATAAGGTTTTCTGTATCACAATGTAAAAACACTTAACTGCTAATTGATAAACAACTAGTGGGTGAATTTCTAATAGTAGAATATCAGAATATTTGATTAAGCGTAATACTTGTGGATTCAATATATCCGGGTGAGTTTAAAGTCTCTGATTCTACCTGTCTTGTTTCCCAGGACAAAAATGATCCGAAAGCTAGCATCAATCCCTCCAAGATGTAGAGTGTGAGAGTGAAATATGACGAATATTTCGACACACAGATCTGGACGAGTTTCCGTACTTTAATGTCGCCGGTGTCATCTATTACAGACTTGAAAGGAAATGGCAAAGAAGTCAAATAACATAATTTAGGAATGGGGATGTTGATTCAAGGCATCGTACATAACAGATTTTATTACATTTTAAAAAGACCCCGTAGACAGTATTTATCTTGAACGAAAACTATTTGGTAAAATTATTGCATAGATAAGGCTTAAATGTAATTGGCATACTATTAATGTCAGTGATTTTATAATTGCCTTGTCAACTTCATTCTTGATTGCTATATTTTTCTTTTCGTATAACATTATAGTGAGTTATCAAAGGTGTAGAAACAAAATATTGTAAAACTTGTTTTAAGCAAGAAAGACTACTACCGTTTTTAAGTACATTAAATCTGATCATACAATAGTAGAGTGTCCACGACCACACACGCACGTACACACACTATTGTCATGTATATCTAAATTGTTTTTTATTTTCATAATCATAATTTGTAAGGATTATTTAATTAATAATATTGCAAATACAATTGTGTTTTCCTGATTGTAAAATTTGCATTCTTAAGATGAGTCATTATTGTACATTGCACAAAATCATTCGTAAGTTCAAAGGCTGAGTTAAAGTATTAATCCAGATAAACATCACGTGAACTTTCTTCAGTACATGATTTCTTGAAAGGCCAGGCTAGTCTGTTTTCTGTCCAGTTAACATCTAAAAATGTTTTTCGAGCTTTGGTCATTCTTGAAAAAATATGTTTCTTTCATATGTTTCTGAATCTAAGATATTTAATGGAAAATTAGGTTTTCTTTGTATTATTATCAGTTTTGTAAGATATTTAGTTTATACTTGATGGTATTCATTCATATAATTGAGGCTATTTGGAATTACACCTGTACTACGAAATTATTGTGAATGCATTTAAAGACAATTTGGGATTATGTTATCGTGATTTCACTAATATTATTGGAACATCAGCATATTAGCGAACATCATTCGGAATACCATTGGAACTCATGGATTGCACGTTACCTTTGGTAAGGATATAATAGTTTGCACAATTTAGGATTTCATTCACCATACTGTACGATATTTGTACATTTACACTGTGTGTTTTAGGGAAATAATTATACTTGAAATTTTACAGAACTTGTTGGTTTTCTATTTTTGAGACTTTCTTTTAAGACCATAGACACACAACGATATCATTTATCTTCAGACTGAACGAGACATTTGTAGCCTCTCTACCATACTGTATATAATTTATTATGTAATTGTGGTCTAATAGTTACTTGTTCACTAGGTTTTCAATATGGTAAAATTTATTGAGTACCAGACTACTTCCAAATATATACATAGGAGTTCTAGAAAGATATTATAATCTTCTGAGAGAGACCTATGCGAGGTGAAGTTGTCTGCATTTGTAACATGATCAATTGATTGAATGTTTGCATACCTCTTTGTAGTTTTCATGTACTGTGATTGAAATTTCTTCGAATATTGTCGAAATTGTGCATGATCTAAGCACAAGTTAACAAAAATGAATTGTCCCATATGCTCTAAAAATTAGTCTTAATTCGTGTAAGTACACCATCGTTAGCATTTATTAACATAAGGTAAACGAAATTTGCCGGACCATTACAATACCAGCTTCTCAATTAATGAATTACAAAATATACAAAAGGATTTTGTCAAAAAAATGGTATTTTCTTTGTTTTTAAAATGCACTCGTAATGTTAAGGAAAGAAACAAAACAACCCGAAATAACAGTTTTTCGTTGAGGCATATCCAAAGTGAGGCAAGCTGCATGCTTTAAAACCCAATTTGTACCAATCAATCATACACCAAAATATTTTGAAATGAAAGGTCTTTTAAGGATTCCTAAAATATGCAAGGTCTGTTCTTAAATATCCAGTATAGTTAGTTAGGTAAAGCTGGAAAATTATTTTCTTTAAAAAACTCTAACCCTATGTAAGATGTAAACTTTAGACTGCCGCCGTAATGAACGTATTCTTTCCGCACAAAACGTCTGGATACAGATTAAATGTGAAGATGCAATTAGCATAACTGTTTTTCCACCTTACTTGTATTGGATATATCTGGTATCAAGACGAAAAGCTTATTTTGTATTTTTGGCCTTCTATATAGCCATAGTCATTTATATACTAAGGCACTCATCAAATTAATAGATAGAAAAAGACGTTTGCTGACTTGCCATTCAGAGAATGAAGTTCGGTTGAAAACGCCATTGAATAAAACTACTGTAGATGATATTCCCGAGTACTATGGAAGTAGAAGCAACCATGATGCACATTCAATTGGAAAGGACGGGAGCTTTTGTTTTTTATAATTAATGTACTCAGAAATTAGACCTTACCTGGATGACATCGACTATACTTTCAAATACACTGCATTATATCATTTACATGCCAGTTGGAACAACGTAAAAGCCGCTTGTCTCTGTATCTTGATACTATGATTGTGTCAGGTGCCGTTCATCGGCGGTGATCATTGCTATAAACGCATCTATTTCTTTTCACTTAGAGTTGTACTGGCATTCATTACGCCAGGCTTTTTACGGTTGTCTCCCATTATAGGCACCTTGTCTATTTTGTATTATTGTTTCTTCTATTAGTCTATAGACCTGTATTTACAAATTTAAACATTCCTTTGGCAGCTTTTCAGCACACACACACACACATAAACACACACACACACACACTGGACTATGTACATCAAGATTTAACACGTTCATATTATAATATATTTAGAACAGTGGTGATGTAGAAGTTTTCAAGATACCTTGTCGGGTACTTCATAATTCATTGCTGTTTGCGGATCAATTATCTCCCATATTATCAAGACGATGAGAGGAATGACAACCAGAAGTCCAACAATGCCAATCAGCTCACAATCCTTGATTACCTGCCAATATAATTTTACGTTAAGTTCTAGTATTTTTGTATCTAAATGACACTATTTCTGGATTGGTACGATCAATAAGTTGTTTCGTCTTATCATGTAAAGATACCTGACATGTCAAGACTACAATAGAAAGAGTAGAAGTGTAAATCAGAAACATTTTGTCACCGACATACTTGCACACATATGAAAACACATCCTCGCGTCTGATTCGGTATAGATGCCATCTAAAATAGCCAATAACCATCGGAGCTTTGAGCAGTTATGGTTCGCAATACATGTGTATGTGCATTTAAAGCTCACAATGACCAAAAGAGCACTGCAGTTTTTGAAATTAGTGTAAGATGTGGTGTCACAAATCACTGTACGACACAATTCACTGTACGACACAAGAGGTCATGTTGGCGTAGAATTTTGTCATTTATCTGTACATCTTAATTAACTTTACAATAAAAGTGTTCAAATTGGCGGAAGATTTTGTCACATATCTGTTTGTCTGGATTAACTGTACAATAAATTGGCGTCAAAACTTTTGTCAAATAATGAGAAGTGTACGACATGTCGGTGATTGTTATACAATTTTCAGTATTGCATTTATAACACTGCTCAATATTAACGCCATGTGAACAAAATACATACTATCTTCTTCATCTTCTTGTTAGAAAATATTTTATACACTCTCCAGGTCTTTGAGAAGAGGGATCCACAACCTATTGAGAATCCCACCGTTAAAAAATAAGTGCGGAGCTGAAAATTTAAAAAAAAAATGAATAGAATATTAGCGTTAAAAAAACATACCTCTACATTGGATAATACACAACGCCGTGGCTAATCAAAAATTTATTCGAACGAATAAATAGATTCTTATGCTTGAGAAAAGCGTCGTGTTATCAATCATACGTTGAGGGAGAAAGTTTAAAAGACAATCTCCTGTGAAAGCTGTTTACTTATAAACATATTTTTTCTTAAGTCTTATTAGAATTATAATAGAACAATGTGTTGAATTTTACGAAAACTATTTTTCTAGCTTATAGGTCTCTTCCAGATGCAAACTTCATAGACCCGATCTGCCATTGCATATCAGGGCATATTTGTTTGTTCTAAAGATTACACCTCACATACTACATAGATCAAGATCTAACACATTGTGCATCTTAGTTACAAATGATCCAAACGCTTACCAAGTTATACATATTTTTTGGTATTAAGTGGCATGAAAATGCATGAGTTCTTTTAAAGCTAACTTGTTCGACAGTTTGTGATGAATAACCCTGAAATAAGCAGACAATAATCATATCGTGTGATGATGTTTAGAGCTATGCTGCTTAACTAGTACGAACTGTAAACGTAAATGTTATTTGTCATATTTATACACATACCTTCTACCAGTAATGGGTCTTGTCTTGCTTGCTCATTCTAGGTAATTTAAAGTCATATACCGCTATCTTATTCTGCTTTGAACGCATCATACTTTTAGAATTAATTTTGTATAAAATAATTTGAGCAACATCTCTCTTTTTTAGTGACTATTTTACTTTTTATTCAATATTTTGTATTGTAGAATATTTTGTCATTTGAAAACGTTGGTATATGTGTGTGCCTGACATATATTTGTCACTTACCTTCTTTGTTAATTAGATATTTTATTATAATTAACAATAAAAGAAGGAAAATTTTATGTATTCATTGATGAACAAGAAGAATTAAATATAAAAATTAGTTACCTTACCTTACAGAAGAGAGCCGCGTTACTCTTGTCAAATGTTTGTAGAAAGTTGGTCGAATAAGCAATTATGCAGCCGAGGAGGAGAACATTATTCATGTATGGCGACGACATCTTCACAATCCTGTATTGATTAAAATTAGATTTTATTTATCTTACTGATTTTACGTCGATTTGCAGCAAGTTTGAACAACTCAAATTAAGTATCACAGAGACTACGGTTTTGCCGCAGAATTATAGTTTTTATATAGATAGAAGCAAAGAACACAGAGGACCAAACAAATACAAATAAGGAAGACCAAATTCGTGCATGCGTCGAAGGTGCAAATTGGAGAGCTGATACGTAAGTGTTACTGTTACAGTATCCAAGATCTGGGTCGAATTTGAACAGCAAGCACATTCTAGTATAATTATTTCATTCATCGTAACACATATGGCCTTTCTGCCAATAAAAGCAAACAAAATTAAAACCCATCTCAGGTATAATGAAGATATCATCACACTGAAACTGCATGAATACATAGACCATACTAGAACCCATCGCCTGTATTGATGATGGGAAACAGACAGTCCACCATTGGTCATAACTCGTGTGCTGGAAAGATGCCTTGCGAAGTTCCTCCGACTAAATTATGACATGTGTGGTGGAATTTTTTATCCCCTATCAATAGACATGGTGACCTTTTGTCACATTTACGAATAAAACTGTAGGTGTTTTGAACAAAATGGCGTCCTGTTGGTACAGTTAAATCATTCGAAAGACAAAGTTTCCATTCAAACTTCTGGATATTTAGAGTGGATAAAAATTTGGATAATACACTAAATTATTTAAAACAAACTCAAAAATGTAGATAAAGTACGGATTTCCAGATATCGTAAATTATAAATTGAACCAATGAGAAAGTGTAGAACTTGCGTTCTTAAGATCGACAGGACACCCAATTGCCCACATTAATATATTAAAGTGAGGTATTTACAAAACAGACGCTTTATTCTATACTTCCAACACAAAACAATTGTAACTTTTTTTTAAAAAAATTGTTTGTTTTCTAAGAGCGCATATATAGCTAGATTCTACCATTATAATTGTTCAGATTTTCAAAAAAGAGTACAAACCTGATTACCTACATATAAAGCAATATGCAGTAATAGTACATGATAAATATCTTATTTTGAATCTGCTAACTATATTGCAACAGTGTATGGTTATTTTAGTTTAATTGGAAATATG
>JAEAOA010000977.1:397500-400000 GCA_016746295.1 Potamilus streckersoni | reverse complement strand
GTTGCTGATAACGTATAGCAACTTTAAATGATGATTTTGATACCACAACTGCTGCACAAATGGTCCTAACCAATTCCATGGGGTTAATTGCAAGAGACAATAACGATAACATTTTTGACTGTCCACAGGAAAGTGATTTTGTTGAATGTTTCGCGGTTGAAGATGGACACAAATCTACCCCATACGAGGAAAGGATTCTTCTCAAATTGTCGACACACTACACTAAACACGACGTCTGATCTTGTGATATCCAATAGCAACTTACACTAGCGTGATGAACCCTACAATACGAGTTTAGAATTCAGTTTCTGCACACGAGACTACCGTAGTCACGTTCAGACCGCTTTCAAAACTTGTGAATATCCATGCCACGACCGTCACGACGTCCAAAATTAACGACATTACTCATAACGATCGCGCTGTGTCACAATATAACAATATACAGTTCAGCTGCTATCGTTTTCAATGTTTGTATATCGCAGACGCCTCATTAAAGCCGTGTTAATAACATGCAGTCAATGTCTTTTCTCAACGTATAATCTCATAATTCTGATCATTGTTGCATCGTCTTTAGTCAATCTTTGAAAAGATGTTACATCAAATTTGGAATCCTCGAAATGTTGCCATGTTTTTAATATAGCGATTGTATTAGCTAGAAGTTTAAGTAAAACTTAATTAGAAAAACGTTTGATGGAGCACAGAAAAAAACACTTTTTTGATCGTCCTCAAAAATTGATGGTGTGGCGCTGTATAAAGTAGCAGTCAGCTCTCTTGTTATTTACAGATATTAAAGGAGAACTAATCTTGTTTGTGTAATGTAGTTCTCGCCATGATAACGGATCGTGTCAGATACCGCATTGTTTCCCGAACATGTCACTGATTCGGCTAACATACAACAAGAATTAGATGACAAAAACCAGCACTACATAACACAAAAATATGTTAACGAAAAAAGAACGGCAGTGACAACTACAACATAATCCTATTTAAAAAAGACAAGATACGAACAAAGTTATAAAAGGTGTTGCTAAATTAATGAAAATGAAAACGACTTTGCGTCTACGCGTTTTAAACAATCATTCCCACATGTTAAACGACGAAAATTGTGTGTATTGCTTGAAGAAAACTCATTTGCAGGAACAATGTGTTGAGCTCAATCAAAGATGCTTTCAGATACCGTAAGCAATTTAAACACTTGATATATCAACTATTCTACTATTGGTTTAACGCAATCATAGGTCCTCAAGATGTTGTTGGAAACGCACAAGTTGGCGATGGATTGAACACCACCGACTTATACAAATGATGTCCATGCTGTGTTACGTATAGGCTCGTTCCAAAGTAAAAAAAGAAAAGAGTGAAGCCAACAAGCTTTGTAATTTCTAACAAAATAATTTATTTCCCTGAAAAAGGTATTCACGTGAAAAAGGACTTACAGTTTGTGAATGCAATCCAAACAATTAATCCTGAGATCTAAAATATAAGTCCTATCACTAAAAAGTCCTAAATAATAAATAGAAGTTCCAATTGGTAATGTTCCAAAATTGGAGGACGATGACGTCAGATAAATGCAGAATTTTACTGCTGTGTCAACAGTTCCTCGTTGAATTTTGTGAATCAATGATAATATTCTGTCTTTAAAATTCAAAAAAAATTCCACTGAATGGTTTTGTCCAAGACTTTGATGAAGAAGCACTTATTTTTCAGGATAAACTTAAAAGGCAACAATACAAAGTATACGTGATCTACTAAGGTATGAATTTACGACTGACAAATCTACTAGAAAACGTCTGTTTTAACCCTCGAATTTAGATCACATGATGACTAACGTGACGGCGCTAAGTGATCACTAATTTGAACAGCGCAGTAAAACAATGCCCTTTAGCACGTAGCCCTAGTCCTATCTAAGAAATCAGATTCCCACGCTGGAAATGAATGTTAATAAAGGCTGTTTACAACATAGTTAACACGTGGGCCGAACATGACCTTGGTAATAACCAATTATTTATACTCAATGTTTACAAAACTCTCAACCAAGACGAGCTAAAAGTATTAATAAAGCATCACTTTTGTGTTTCAATCAGGTCAAACAGAAGACTGAATTTTCCGAAAAGTATCAAATCCAGTGAAAATTATTGCAAAAAAATATAATGAAACAGAAAGTGAAAAAGAATTCAAACTAGCACACAAATAATTTAACTAGATAAACGTTACAGTTGGGAGAGAGCGATTAGCACGAGGAGGAAGTTTGGATAAAGAAAAGATTTCAATACCAAGGTATTCTTTCACGGAAATGAAACCAATGCACATATGTGCTGTGCATTTGTGTTGTTCAGGCCCACTATGATATGACAAGTGCATTGACATTAAATAAAATTCCGATGATAACGCTGACACAATCCATGATTTTATCAGACGACATGCGAAAATCAAACAAGGTCCCAGTTGAAAATGATGGATTTTTTGTACTTGATCATGTGGCTGGAAGACATATTTTGCC
>JAEAOA010000977.1:372500-392500 GCA_016746295.1 Potamilus streckersoni | reverse complement strand
GACACTGCCTCACTCAACTTTTCACAACAAGTATTAAATCTAGAGGGACAGAAAAGTACATTAATATCCAAACAATCATACATAACATCACAACCTTCCCTTCTCAATTTTAATCTGCTTGACTTACAGCACAAACCAAACAAATAGATCTAATTTACCAAAATTTAAATTCAAGCAGCAAACACATCTAAAAACTGTTCTTGTCTAACATTGCATGCGATCAAACCATACAACTTATCCATAAAAACATAAAAATAGACTGTCGTGACATAACTAATTTCCGAGAATCAACTATATTTACAAAGCCATTATGCACACATTAGTTTGATTTTACTGTGCTGCTTTGTATCTCAACCCGTTTGACGATTGATCCTATACCCAACCAAAATTGAGAAACGATTAATAAATACCCATGACATTTGCTTTTTATCACTGGTCACTGATATAAGTACAAGAATTACTGAACTCATTTTAAAATAATGTCTGTAATTTAATACATCACAGTTGCGTGTCTTCGCAGCTCTCTTATTCGTTCCATTAAACGCGCCCTATGAGTCTTAATTGGATATGGCGATACTTCGTCCTTTTCAGTGTCATCACCGCTATCGGGTATTTCTTCCTGGCAATCAGTGTCTCGATGTTCACTCTCAGCCTGCACCAAGCATGGTTTTAGTCAGTCGAAGTGAACAATCTGAGTCGTCTTATGATTGCTCCTGGCGATCAGGTATGTAACATCCGTTACTCTCTTGACAATCCGCCATAGTTCAGTCCATTTGACCTGTAGATTAGGTAATTTCACTTTCTTTCTTAGAGGATGGTGCAAGCATACCTTGTCACCATCACAGAAATACTGACCATAAATTTTGAGATTATAAGCGGCTTGTTGATGCCGAATAGCAGTGCCAGATTTATTCGTACTTAATCGTTGGAGCCCACATTGCCTTTCTCTATTCCGCCACAAATTGAGGCAGACTCTTTAGGGCCTCGTCTGGGGTCTTGCCAACTAAAAGATCCATAGCGAGAATCACTTTTCGACCTAGCATCAGATTGTTTGGGGTGATACTGGAGGAAGTGTGCTCAGATGCACGATAGGCCATGCTCGTATGAGAAAGATGTTGGTCCCAGTTTTCTGGTTTATCATCCAGGAATGCTGTTAACATCTGGCATAAAGTTCTGTTATGCCGTTCCACCATCCCAGTACACAGTGGATGATAGGGAGACGTTTGCGTCTTCTTAATGTCTAATATGACATAAAGCTGTTTGGAAACGGCACTTTCAAACTGTCGGCCATGATCAGATAACACTATGCTAGGTACGCCAAATCAACAAATGAAATTATCCAGAAACGCTCTTCCAACCGTGTTGGCTTTAATCCACTTAGTGAAATGATCTCCAGTTACCAGAATGAATGCATTTCATTCCTCCGTTTTTGTAAGAGGTCCCAAATTATCCATGGCTACCAGCTGTCCGGCTTCAAAATTGCTATGCCCTGAAGTTCTGATCGGCGCCTTTGCTTGGGACATTTTGCTGAGAGCAAACGGAGCATTAGCACAGTAGTCACGAACGTCATCCCTCATACTGGGCCAATAATACGTTGGTGTACTTTGATGAGTGTTTTCTCGACACCCACCTAGATGCCCCACGGTGCTCCATCATGGCATTGCATGGTACGGTGATGAAATTTTTAACTGAACGACATGACTTTAAATTGATAGAGAACCCTTCTCGTTGCAAGTGCTGTCTTAGGCCGATCAGATTTCTCAATTGCTACTTGCCAGTACCTCAACATCAAATCTAATGTCGAGAACCAGCTCATGCCAGACAGTGAATCGAGACTATCATCAATTCTAGGAAAAGGGTACGCATCTTTTTCTGTAACTGAATTTAGTGCCCTATAGTCTTAGCAAAACCTTTTCTTTCCATCCTTCAACACAACAAACACAAGCATGATAGTTTACCACCTCTGTAGTCTGGTTTAGCCACCGTATTGGCACTGTTCCGTCCATCGTCTTAACGACGACTCTCGAGACAAAGATTTTCTTTTCATGTCTAAACAATGACAAAGACTCTAGCACTGATTCGGTAGCTAGCTTCCTACAAGCAACATTTGCCATCCAAGAGTAAATAGTTGCAAGTATTCCAACAAACAATCCTTAAGTATAATTTAATTTGATATAAGTTGATTAGATTCACTCTGCCTTTTCACGGGTATAATATCTTAGTTTTAGCATCTGCAAACACACAATATAGAACGCAAAGAGCAATGTACCTGGTTTTACCGTTAAATAAAAGATGTAGCTCCAAACTTTGATACAAAAGTATACAAAACCCTTATATGTTTGACACAGTGTAACCACCGTTTTCTATAAATAAGGCTTTTGTAACCATTCGATGGTCGAAATCGACATATCTAGAAAAAAACAAACAAACAGGTAATTTAAGATATCACAGACGTTTTTCCCAGGCATTGCTCTAAAGGAAAGCATCCCTTATGTCAAACCTAAGCCAGATATTGATTCCTTTGCAGGTTTCTGGAATACACCAGTAACACTTTTAATTCCATTAAATTATCTATACTCGTTACTGCTTTTATCACAAGCGCTTTGTTAATTGCTTAAATATCCTATTTGTTTGTTACATAAATGCTTGTCCCCAATTTAAAATTTAAGTATTAAAACTATTAGTTTATATATATATATATATATATATATATATATATATATATATATATATATATATATATATATATATATATATATATATATATATATATATATATATATATATATATATATATATATATATATATATATATATATATATATATATATATATATATATATATATATATATATATATATATATATATATATATATATATATATATATATATATATATATATATATATATATATATGGAAGCTATGTATCTTGTCTAGAATTACCAAGTATCTGTGTGAGTTTGGCAGGTTCCACATAATACAAGTAATTATTTATTGTCAAGCATGTTTATGAGCAAAGAAATTATTTTTCAGAGTTGCAAAGATATTGCGAGAATTCTGCCTATCAAAATAAAATCTTCCCGAACACTATAGGCGTTCCCACTTGTGATCACGAGCAAGAGTACATAACGGAATAAAACAGAGAAGTATAAACATTATCGCACTTTTGTGGTAAAGTGAAGAACCAAAATGATTGTCTGTCGTGATAGATTTTAAATCTGTCAAGCAGCAGAATAAATTATGTTGCTTGCTATTAAAAATGGAAACAAACAAAAAAGGTAACTTTCTTATAGTGCACGAAAATCTTATACATCAAATTCAGGCCTTGTTTGACATTTTATCGATGTCTCACTTTGTCCCCATACGCTTTCTTGGCAGATCAATCAGGTAGAAGAACAATACATTCTGTTTACTGTTATCAACATTACAAATGTCATGACAGAGTGAAGAGAAATCAAATATATTTACAAAATGTGCTAAAGACAGTTACATATCTCGGTTGAATTATGCATAAAAATTCTAAATTAAAGATGTAAAGGGAATGTTGTTTAAGGAATAAAGAATAAAACCTACTATTGCTGCTGCTGCTACTACTACTATTACTAAATCAAATGATACTACTACTACTACTACTAATAATAATAATAATAATAACAATAATAATAATAATAATAATAATAATAATAATAATAATAATAATAATAATAATAACAACAACAACAACAACAACAATAACAAAAACCGTAATCGCTTGGTTAGATATATTGTCGCCAAAAGCTACATAAGGGTAAAAAATAACGATTAAGTGTAATGATGATAAGACTGAAATGAGAAGGTAAGACTTTTTCGTTAAGGCCTATCTTCCCAATAGATTTCAATTTTTGAACCTAGTATCGTTCTTTATGAGTACTCTCCTTGTCGTTAGACTGAATCGGTAGCATTTCCAATCTCGACTGCATAGGCGGATATATATATATATATATATATATATATATATATATATATATATATATATATATATATATATATATATATATATATATATATATATAAATAACCGGTATAGAATCAAATATCCGGGATATAATCTGCGTTACATAAATGTACAAAAAGTAAAAATAGATGTCGCTTTGGCTTGTAGACTTTTAGGGAATTATACACCGTTTTCAGTTTCCGCAACTAGTCTATACAAGCTGGTTGTATTTATAGTTTTAACACATGTGGAGACAGCCATGTAGAGGTTCATAAACACAACATTTCTGTGTTTATTTGTTTGTCGTATATAGGTTTTGTATTTGCCTTTGAAAAAGACTCATTAAGAGTCGAAAGCGCTTAGGCTAGTTAGTTACTAGTTTCGTACTGTTCGTCGTCAGTTTATTGCATCTATTTTAATCAATCCCTGACACACGTGATCCTTTGGTGGATCCAGTACACTTGAAAGGGTTGTTATTCGCCATATGATTTGTATTCTTTATATATATATATATATATATATATATATATATATATATATATATATATATATATATATATATTCACACAGGTACACAAACACACATATACAAACTAACCTTCTTGTTTGAGCTGTCTGTCGGCACAATCAAGGGCTAAAGATGATGCCCAAACAACATCGTAACACTTGGAAGCAACAAATTCGTAAGTTTTGTCGATTTCGTCGTATCCCTCGGTTTTTTTATATTCGGATTCGAATTCTTGCACAGTCAGGTTAGAGATCATATTAACAGAGTTGGGGTTCAGGTAGAAAATTCCGGTGGTAATGTGTCCCTCAGCTGCTTTGTCCATTTCTTCTGGAGTGCACGGAATTCCTTCCAGATAATTTCTCCACCAATATTCTTCATACCAGCCTGGGAACATCCAGACAATTTTTGGCCCATACAAACCTGTTTGGTACGCCTTAAAAGATGCGACATACTTAAATTGTCATGCATATTGAAGTTTCGCGTTTTTTAATTGAAATCATTATCTCATAATGGAACCAGTATACTAATAATCACTCAGAAATTAAACTTGTTTGGCATACTGTGCATGGAAAATTCCAAGTTGTGTCGATGAGTCAAAGCATTATTTGCATGGACTCGCTCTATGCATTCTGTGTTTGTAATCATTTTCATTATTTCGAAATAAAATTAGCAAATGGTATATAGTGAGTTAATTAATACTAGTATTTAATTAATTCTGTTTTGCTTATTACTCTCTGTCTGTGTATCTGTCTGTCTGTCTTTCTACCTGTCTGTCTTTCTGTCTGTCTGTCAGTCTCTATATCTATCTATCTATCTATCTATCTATCTCTCTCTCTCTCTCTCTCTCTCTCTCTCTATATATATATATATATATATATATATATATATATATATATATATATATATATTGCAAGAGGTATTAGCATATAGTATTAAAATTTACAAGTGCTACAGCTCCTGCACGATCCATGTATTGACAAGTTTAAAGATAAGTTATTGCTCCCCATCCAGATTTAAAGATTTTAGAATCGTTTTGCGAATAAATGATCATTAATTAGAAAAGAAATTTCATTTAAGTTTAGAAGACGTACTTCGATGGCGATATGTGCATGAAAGAGATGGTATAGAGGTTAGTGCCTACCGGGCTCGTTTATAGTTTTTATATTTTCATACAAGTACAATAAATATTTCGGAATGTAAAATAAATGCATTGGCATTAATCATATAGTTTAGTCCTATGTGCATGATGCATGAAATATTTTCGTATCTATAATACATATTTGGGCATTGACAATAAACTTTGGACTTTTGTTGATCGATAGAAATGTGGGTATTTAAAAAATTGTTTGGCATCTAGAGAAGAAACGTGTTCATCTGAAATAAGTGTTTTTGGTATCTTCAACAAAGTTTTACAATCTACAAAATTATTTCTACTTTACCTTTGGGAATCTGCAAAGAATGTATGATATACGATCATGCATATTTCTTGTTGGGGATGCCAATATCTTTTAAAATGTATTGTAGACAACCAAACATTTATTGTTGGTGCAAAAATATTTAAAATAGATGTTTAAATATTTATTGAAGTTGCACTCATTTATTGCAAATTACAGACAAATTCTTGTATGTGTCAAAATGTCTTGAAATTTTGTGAAAGCAATTATTCTAGATGCCCCAAAATCAAACTATATTGTATGTCCAAATCTTTTTTATTTTAAATGTCCAATGTCCAAACTTTATTGTTCGTGCCGAAATATTTATAATGCAGACAGATAGAATGATACATAGATATACGCACATTGCCTCTTTATCGGAAAAACGAAATTAAAATTATAAAAATAGCCCGTACCTTGCAAAGGAGTAACCGTGCTTTGTCCGCATACATTCCCGTCAGAATGATTCGGGCATCGTGTCTCTAAACATAAATGGTAATTTAATTGTGAAGGTTCTTGATTCAGAATAGATCATGATTAGTTAAAGAAGGAAAGAGGAAGCTCTTAAAACGTAACAAGACAATGTAAACGATAAAATTACTATATATCCAGGTGTTTTCCTGCGACACGAAAGATCATTGTATAGAGCTATTTAATGCTATGATATACGACTCATTCATAATGATTTTGAGGACAAAACGTCCATCAGAAAGCAGAAGGTACAACTATTCCGTATATATATATATATATATATATATATATATATATATATATATATATATATATATATATATATATATATATATATATATATAATCCAGTGGACATGATTGCTCATCACCGCAGCCAGAAATCTCTTCTAGACTTTGCCCATTTACAAAACTATGTTATTAATTAAACTGGAATGAGGGTTGTCCGTTTACGAAACTAGCTTTATTAATTAAACTGGATTGAGGGTGGTCCGTTTACGAGACTAGTTTTATTAATTAAACTGGATTGTAAATCGCAAACTATTGCTGCAAATACATGTTAATTGCTCAGTTCATTCGAAATTGCAGTGACGAAGATAGTATGATTACATGCAATTGTCGTTAAGCATAGAATAGAATATACATAGAGTCAGACTTTTTAGATATTCTGTAGAATTGGTATATTTCACGTTTTGCTATCAACCATGCGCACTGAAGAACACGATCTCTGAAATGCCCTATAAACACGTGACATTAGCTTGTGAACGGGAATTTTGTCACATTCGCTTGGCAAGGAACCTGCTAACACTGATTGGCATATCTGTTTTCAATTTGCTCTATAGTTAATTCATCTTACATAAATCTAATTACGGACCATTTTCTTTAATTTTAATAATTGATGACGTGTGTTATACACTTGTTTTCAGTGGGCCTTTGAATAAATAAACTTCCGTTAATACTGACTTCTTTGATTTGTAACCAGGGGTAAAGCAAGAAATTAAAGTATATTATTATAGCGTATCATGTTTCTTTCTAGAAAATAAAGATTGTGTGAGGTTTCCGAAGAGTACCTTCGTTGTAGAGATTAATATGAACAGGATGTGTTGTATTGATGCGGTCATTTTACCTTTAAATTTTCCACCTGTGTACTTGGATCGTGGTGAAAAATTTCTCCCGTGAGTACCGTGATATTAGTATCCTTTAGTGAGTGAAGTAAGTCATCTGTTACCTACGAAAAAAGAACGAAGAGAAAATGAATGTTACGATTACTTTTATCAATCTCATCTCTTGTCTTTCCTCTAATACAATTCACAATAATGCTGTCTGTAATGACATCACTAATTTCTATAAAGATAAAATAAATATACAAAATCAAACAATGTAAGGTTGATTTTCATATTCTCATGTTAGGGGCCCCGAGTGGCCGAGTGGTCTAAAGCGCTGTCCGTTACGGATCACTGCCATCTCACCTCAGTCTGCGTGTGTTCGAGTCTAGGATTCGGCGAATGTGAATATGTGAGAAAGCTTGCCGGTAGCTTCTCGTGGGTCGGTTGTTCTTTCCGGTAATTTCCCGGTTTCTTCCTCCACCATTAATACTGGCCGCCATGAATAGCCTATCGTGTGCTGAAAATGGCGTTAAGCCCATCAACCAACCAACCATATTCTCATGTTTAGTTGTAGGTACAAAGCAAATCTCATAATGGACAATTAATACATTTTGATGTATCACGATTCGAAGATGTAGATATGTGACTCGTTTAGCTCTTATTTAATATGGATTCATACTTCATTTTCCAAATCCGACTTGTAAGTTTCTTATATAATTGAAAATTCCATGGAGTTTGTTGAAACATCATTTAATAAATCTTTCGATGATATTTCTGCAAAACAACCTAAAATTATGATATATTCTTGATGAGCACACCTTTTCATATTGCATGCCTCTGAGAGATTTGTTATCTGCCCTAATACAAGTTTTAGACTTCATCAAATAAGTAGAATGTATCACACATAAAAATGAATATCATCTGCAAGATGTGGACGCTTTAAAAGCTTGGAAGACACTTAAAAAAGCCAAAATGAATACCTATGGTGCATTATAAAATAAGCTAGTACCAACAGTGATATATAGTATTGCAGCCTCCCATGAAAATTCAATTCCCGAAATCAAAGTAGATAACATGATAACTTTGATCAAACTATATATATATATATATATATATATATATATATATATATATATATATATATATATATATATATATATATATATATATATATATCTGAATCAGTTCAAGTTCAATTTTATTTAAAATGATGACATTTTTTATTAATCAATAATACCAAAGAGAAATACTCCAGAGCCTCGTGGATTAGTGCTATCTTTTTCCAATTGAATAGTTTCAGCAGAGCGATGCGGGCAGAGTTGTACAGCGTGTCTGGTGGATTCAACCGAAAGAATCTTGGGAACCTCTTCCTGTCTGACAGGGCAGGCGACCCTGAGCCGTATGAGATCTAGAAAAAAGGAGAGAACAAAATCGTGAAAGCAGTAGGAAACTGAACAACGAAATCGTGAAGTAGTTTTGTTACTTTAGAATCACATAATTTATTGATTGAATAAATTAATAGTATTTACAAGACATCTTATTTATCTTTCATCGCATTGCGAAAACAAGCAGGAATTTCTGCCATTTAAATGTATTTCCTGGTAAACAACTATTAAGTTTTACTTGTCTTTCACGCTGATTATATCGACTAAGTGCACTTCTATTTCCTGGGAACTCTTAATGTCTGTCTTTGTAAACCTGCTTTTTCTAATGTATGTTTATATTGTTTCGTTTCTTCTGCTATTCCTTTCCTATGATTCATGCTCTCTCTCCCTCTCGTAATACTCCTTTTAGAGAAAACATTCAGATACTATTAAAATTTGTCAACCTGTTACATACTGTTTGTTGATCAAGATTGTTTAAAGCTTTTAGCTTTCCTATATTAATTTTTTATATTAACACTTCTCTTCTATCAGTGTAATGTTAATTTTCATGCGCTATCTTCAGTTTTTCAACCATTTACCCTCAACTGACATGGTCATAGCTTACGAAATCATGCGATATGTTCTCTTTGCAATTTTTGATAATCCTACTTAAAGATGAGTTCCAAATCCATATTACTATAAGTGGAAAGAAATCGATAAATGTTGCATCTTTAATGTCTGTATAGTTTTCATATTCGACGTAAATATTTTCAAACGAACCATTAAATCGTATGCACGTATAGCCCATTTATACTATTAAAACAATCGACAAACAACTTGAAAGGGAATTTAGTTTTTAAAAAGAAAGCAACAATTGTTTAATTTCCGCTAAAAGTGATGAATGTAAACAAAAATGACACGAAGTAAAACAAATTAAACCTGTAACATCTGTAGCAAAATAGAACCTGACGATGAGATGTAAAAAATGGACGAAAAGCAAATCAAGGAAACAAATGAAATCTGTAAATTCAAGGTAGTCAAAGGTAATAGTGTCGTGCACTCCATTAAAAGTAATTATTACAATAGTATATCGAGGTTAGTTTCATGCTTTACTTCTTTATAATGAACATCACTTAGCCAACTTTATACCCTACAGTGGCTCATGCTTATTTATATTTTAAGATTTTTATTTCTGTCTTTCATTCTCATGCCAAAGAATTTGATAAATACCTGAAACGGTTATAAATCCAAAGATGAGACCTATTTTGAACTTATTTTCCGTAGTCAGAGTTCCATTCATGGCAAGGTCGATCGAAGGTGAAATCAATAACTAAGCAGGTCAGGAATGGCACGCGAGTTTGAATGAAACAATAAAATGTGAAAATGCTCCACCATTAGATTGCTTCAATGTGCTTTGAGGGCTAGAAAGGGACTGTTTTTTGTTTACGACAGATGAGCTATGTTGCAATTACCAGTTATAATTGTTGAGAAATTCTGGTGAATCGAATTTGCTTTTTTGAATTGAAAAAGGAAACTATATAATAGAGATACATGCACTATGTTTATTATTTCAGTTATACACAGCGTTAGTAAGTGTCGTAGAGGAAATGGTTATGTGGCTGTTGGATATAGCAGAGTGAATCATCTTTAATTTAAATATTTAGTACTTAAAAATTAAGTGCTTTTATTCGATGTTGAATATGACATTAATTTAATCGGATTGTGTAAAAATATTGATTACATCTGCAATATTCTTCGTTCACAAGATTAATAGTTGTGTTAAATACATTGTTATAATGTTAAGAAATACACACGATATAATCTTCGTTAGGATACCTTAGAATAGTTTTTGGATTAGTGAAAACTTTTGAATGCAATATAAAAACACCAAGAAAATGTTATGTTGGACTTGTGTGCTATCAAACATCAAAAAGATATATAAAGATACTTGGAACGTTTAGTTTGAACAATTAACTGGACTTTAGTGCTATCAAATAATCAAGTAGAAGAATAAAGATACTTGGAACGTTTAGTTTGAACAATTTTTAACTTTATAAACCTCTCAAATATATAAATAATTTGACGTTTATATCCCTTTTACCGCTTGTGGTATTAACTAAAGCACATCCACTTCATGTAATGAGTCACCATGTGCTATTTTACATGAATTCTATCGCTGTCTTATACGAATTGTTGTAGACTGACAGTGTATAATTTACTTATCTTCGAAAATGCAGTATAGATATATTTAGTATATATTACTAACATGAAATACGCAATTTATTCCTTCTTCTTTCTGTATTGTTTAAACCTTTTTATCACCAGAATTATATTTTCATTAAATGTGATTTTTAAATCTTAGTAATTTTCAAATCCTTATTGCATTTCTTACCTGTAAAAGAAAAGTCAGCAATTTGTTTCTTGTATATTATTTTCCCGCGCAGCTTTGACAACATCTTTATACCACTCAAGCTTGTAAAGAAATACATGTTACTTTTGGATATTGATAATCTTTGATTCATTTTAAATTCATAAAATATGCACAAGTCCTCTATGAAAATGGTTTAATTTATAATTTTATAGATTTGTGTTATTATTTCTGTTTTTGACAAAATCATTGTTTGTTTTATTTGGATGGAATCATTTAGCTGCAAAGGTTACATGTGTTTTTAGAAATCGGCAATTTTACAAGTGGCTTATAAATTTGAATCATGATTGCCTATGAAAATGTTGCAAGTGTTTTATGGCTATCATAAAATCAGATTAAGTAAATTTTCAATTTATTAAGAAAGAACTTGTGATTGGATTATATTGATAAATCAATACTTTGGACTTCAGTCTACATATATCAAAAAGTTTTGCTCTGCTATGATAGTGATTAGTAGTGAGACGTGTGTTCCTATTTATATTAATACCTGAACCAAAGTCAATTATCTTTCATCGTATTAAGTGCCATAGTAGACTCAATTGCGCATATATTTATACTGTATACCAAATGACATCAGTATCAATTGCACGCCATCATTCCAGCGAACTGAATGAAATGATTATTTGGTTGGAAAATGTTATATTTTTCTCAAGTAGCAACTCTACAGAAATATATGTTATTAAAGTTGTGCAAATAATTCCGCAAAGTTTTCTTAGTGTTATTGAAATGTTTCTCGTTTTCCTAAGGAAAATCAGCATGTGACTTAATACTCAATTTTAGTCTTATTACTTCATGACATTATTTATGATATCTACCTTGCATTAAAGGTCACAAAGTGTTCAGACTGTGTACAGTATAACCATCTATTTGTAAGGACAATTATGCTATGTAAATACTTTTCCTTATTCCTAACAGTCCTAACATTACTTTCATTAATATAACGGTAACTATGTCTTTCTTCGTGAAATACGTATTTCGAACCAAATTCTAGGTCACAACACAATTAGAAGTTTAAAGAATACTGGGGAAACATTGAAAAATTGTTTATGCATTAGAAAGAAAGACTGACAAGCTCTTAGATAGATTCCTGTCCCTAAGCATTTGCAGAAAACATGCTAAGATTCTAAATGGATTGACAATTTCGCCAAATAAAAAGGAACTCTGATACATATTACAGGTTATATGAAATCCAAATTAAATGGCTGGAAAGATGGCATGCGATATATAGAAGCACATAATATATTTTCTGCTTCTTGAGTACATTAAATACACAGACCTGTGTGAGGTTCCACAGGTGAGACGATTGTGCAGTGGCCTCCGATTCGACTGAGCAGGCAGGGCCAATGATAAGGTGTTTTGTCGGATGTTCGTATAGCATCTGATACATCGTATCTACGGCTAATCCTGCATTACACTGAAACATAAAAATGATTATATACAACAAATTTCAACTCAGTGTAATAGCTGTAGCGTATACACAAAAATCTTTGCCTTTGTGTAACATAAGGTTACCTGCTAGACAATTGAACCCCTATCCTCTTTTTAACTGTATTTTATTCTGAATCATTCATTTGTAGCATTGCTTATTCAGTCCATACTAACAGTATATTTGCAAGATCACGTTATCCCCATAAGAATTTATAGTTGTGAGTGAACATTTAAATTTTAATAATTTGAATTAATTTTTATTTTGATTAAGGCATATTCTGTTAGGGTTGATTTTAGATTATCTCCGGTCTTTAAACAATAAATAAATAAATAAATACTTTTGCTAAAGTTAGTATAGTTTGTAGGGTAGGACCAGGGCCGGATTAAGGACAAATGAGGCCCTGTGCTAGTTAAGTTATGAGGCCCTATACAATGCATACTTCATCATAATATTCTTTTTGCCAAGATGCCCCCCTCCCTGGCCAACATGGGGCCCTGTGCTTAAGCACGCCTAAGTACAATGATAAATCCGATACTGGGTAGGACAGCTTTTTTAGATTTAGTGCATAAACTTCACAATTGAGAACTTGTACCTGGGCTTGCATCAGTCTTGTTTATCACTTTTATGAATTATTCCAGTCTCAGTCTGTGAAATAAAGAAGGATCGGTCGAGGAGCTAAAATGCATCTGAGGCTTAAATCAGGACAGTGTCCAGTCAAAGAGAAAGTTATTTTGATAAATGAATGTCACTTTAGGTTGTACCTTTGGAAAGGAGAAATAAAGATCATAATTCGGAAACAGAAGGTTGCAATATACAAACAGTAATCCACATTCGATACAAAATACAAAAATCCCAGAAGACTTTGACTCAACTGGACAAGATTTAAAATAAGAACTGATATGAAAATTATAATTTCACCTTCTTCCCAAGAAACGATTATATATATATATAAACTTTCTTAAAACATTATAGGCCTGCATGACCTATATGAATAATGTGAGCCAATAATGGCGCCTCGTTAATAATGTACGAGTTGAATATGATAAATATATAGTTCAAAAGTGCAGGGTTATTTTAATTTTGAATCTAAAAAAATGAATGAGAAAATATTCTATATTGGTGTTTGAACCAAATCAAGGAAATATATATAGTTCGTCCATCAAGTCGATACTGACCACTTTATTCTTTAGTTATCTAGTGTTAGAGCAGACACAATTGGTGTTTGGGTGCGTATACCAATGTGTGCCCTGAATGTGCTGTAACTCTGTGGACATAGGATGGTAGCAACGCTGATCGTGGGTTTACTAGCTCAGGATTTCCTGGCCTGCCTCCATTGTTTTACCGCGGCTATCCTGTTGTCATTGCAAGATGCAGCACCTTTAGTGATGGAAGACATTCAAACGACCCTGTTCTTGGCAGTCTGTTCCCACCTGTTCATCAAATGCCACTGTTCATTAATGACGTCTTCAGGGTGTCCTTATATCGTTTTCTCTGGCCATAAAAGGGTTGCTTTGGAAGCCTTTGTTCTGGCATGTGGAGCTACACGCCTGCCCATCGCAAATGTGACTGCATCAAGATGGTGTAGATACTGGGCAGGCTTACTTCGGCAGGTCCTCAGTATCTGGGATCCTGTCTTCTCACTTGCTATTGAGGACTCTTCTGAGGAAAAGTGTGTGGAAGTGGTTCAACTTCGTAAGATGGCGCTGCAACACTGTCCAGTTTTCGCAGTCATATAAGAGCGAAGGGAGTAATATAGCTCTGGACACTTTCAACTTTATCTGTAGACTAATGCCTCTTCTATTCCAGACCTTGGCTTGTAGTTTGCCGATGGCTGCGCTAGTCTTTGTAATCCTGGCATTGACGTCGTCGTTGATTACGATGTTATGGGACAGAGTGTTGCCAAAATAAGTTAACTTATTCATTGTGCTTAGTTTGTAGTCGTTGATTGTGACATTTCGCTCAGTATACGGCTTTCCTGGAGATGGCCGACACAATTTTGCAATCTTTGTGTTGATCATAAGGTCAAAATATGTGCAAGGATCAGAGAACTTGTCGACTCTGCGTTGCATGTTAGCTTCAGAGTCAGTGTTATTAGTTCATTCATCGGGAAATAGAATGTTTCAGATGATGTGTTTTGTGATCTTAGTTTTTTATTTGAGCCTCCTGCGGTTGAACAGTTTCCCACCAATTCAGTATCTGATGCTGGTTCCCACATTACCATCTCTGAATGCATAACTGAGCATGGTTTAAAAACAAGAGAATAAAAAGTGTTAGCGTCAGTACACAGCCCTGCTACACTCCATTTGAGACGTAAAAGGAATCTGATGTCTCATCATTGTTACGGACTCTAGCTTCCATACCGACATTGAATGGCTGCAACACGGTGATACATGTCCTTGGGCATCCGTATTTGGCCAGGTTCTTTCACAAGCTCTCGCTACTGACAGTGTCGAAGGCCTAGGTCAGGTTGACATAGGTAGCGAAACAACTGATGGAACGTTTCAGTCAGAGCCTCACCGCCTTCGTTGCATACCTTTGCGGAAATTATGTCTGAGCCAGAAGCTTTGCTACTATAGAGCATACGTATTGTTTACTGGTCTTTAATATGTTGGTGAGTTATCAAGTAATTCATTGACTGGCACTTGGGGCAGACGATTAATGACTTCATAAGTGATAGATGTTGGGCGGTTCAGACGCAGTTGAAGTGCTCAGCCCACCTTTCGAGGATCTTCTTCGTCTGAACTCAGAAGAGGGAATGATCATGATTATGATGGGCTATAGATTTCATTCAACACATTATAAACCTCTTAATATCATGTTTGAAACCATTGCTTTGTATATCATCAACTTTGTTATTTCGCCAGGAGTCCGGCATCTGTCAGAGTTTTTGTTGAACAGTCCTAGAGATGTTTTTGAAGGCATCTTTCGTTGAAGTGGGCTTTGAATCATTTAGGTATGCTTTTCAAAGGCGATGCTTCTCATCCAACAGCAGCCTGATGTTTTCGTAATTCTCATCAAACAGGTCCTTATTCTTTCTTTAGGAGGGCCTTAAAATTTCGGTTGTGGTGTTGTAGACCAACACTTTCAGTGTCCATCAGGCTGCCTCCACATTCTGGGTGTTTCGAGAGGTTGTTTGAAGACGGTTTTCTTGAGCCCTGCCATAGGTCGATTTAGAGTTTGATTTATTTAGCTTGTCTATCTTCAATCGTTTAGGAATCTTCTTGGCCTGGGTGGTTCTTTTAGATTAGATACGGACATTTAGCTTGGAGACTACAAGGCAATGGTCAGTCCAACATCATTCTGTGCTACACATGGACTTGGTCTCCCATACATCCTGTCTGTCCATCTTCCTAACTATCACGTAGTCATTCAAGGCTGCATGATGTTGCGAAATGAGAAATAAATTAATATAAGGTTTAAAAACTATAATGGTGAACGCCAAATTTATTTGAAATTCATAAATCGTTAGTCAACATTTCCTCCGGAAATCACGTTCAGAAGAGCAAGCGATCTTGAGATACTTTGCTAAGTTTAAACAATTTGATAATGTGAATAAAAGAATAAATATAAAGTGGATTGCTGTTATATAATGGTAGCTGTTAAACAAGGAAAGGTACCGTTTGAAAGCAAATTATCTATTGCCGTTGAGGCGTGGAAGATATACTCGTGTATGGCACCAAAATGAAATTATATATATATATATATATATATATATATATATATATATATATATATATATATATATATATATATATATATATATATATATATATATATATATATATATATATATATAAAGAATACAAATCATATGGCGAATAACAACCCTCTCAAGCGTACTGGATCCACCAAGGGATCACGTTTGTCAGGGATTAATTAAAATAGATGCAATAAACTGACGACGAACAGTACGAAACTAGTAACTAACTAGCCTAAGCGCTTTCGACTCTTAATGAGTCTTTTTCAAAGGCAAATACAAAACATAGTTACGACAAACAAATAAACACAAAAACGTTGCGTTTGTAAACCTCTACATTTCTATCTTCACATGTAGAGGTTTACAAACGCAACGTTTTTGTGTTTATTTGTTTGTCGTAACTATGTTTTGTATTTGCCTTTGAAAAAGACTCATTAAGAGTCGAAAGCGCTTAGGCTAGTTAGTTACTAGTTTCGTACTGTTCGTCGTCAGTTTATTGCATCTCTATATATATATATATATATATATATATATATATATATATATATATATATATATATATATATAATTGTATCTCGTAGGTGAGAGAATCAATTAGTATTAAGTATGGGCAAATAAGATGTTGTCCTAAGGTTATTTAGGTTTTAGAAGGGAACATCATTGATGCATATGAGGCATAAATTCAGCATGATATATTCGAATGTGAATTTCGTAATATTTACAGCAATTCATAGTCAAATTTACAAGACGGTAAGAGAATTTCTTACAAAGTAAAAATGCGGAATTTACTGTGTTTGAGCAAGCCACTATTAAATCGTCAACCAGTGTTTTTTCACACTTTTCATCGGCTATTAAATTTGCCAATAAATTTAAAATAAATGTAATGTTCTTATTGCTCTAATGAAAATCTCATTTACTTGCTAGATATAAATGTTTAGACTAATTTCACTATTTACCTATCTCCATTTTGCTTGAGTTAAAAAAGTGGCGTATTGTTGTTGTTGTTGTTGTTTTTGTTGTAACTTTACTTAAGAAGGGTATGTAAAGTAGAAGTCATTCCAGATCGCATGCATTTGGTGTCATATTACACGACAATTACTTCATTTTGGATAATTCCTAAATTGACCGAGACCGCGACCGTCCTAAATAAAGTGCAAATAGGCTAACAAACTTTTACCGAAATGTTCATTTTGCAAGGCAATTATCTAGAATAAATTCGATTTGTTTTTATTTTGCAGCAGATTAACGCAAGATCTGTAAAATGAATCTAGTTTTATTGCATAAATCCCCATATCAGTGAAGCACATGACCGGATTGAATTACGAAGTCCTGATGGCTTGCATATTTGTGATATAATGAAGCTCGGGTAATTAGTTCAGTTGTATAAACGTACCAACTGTTAAAAATAAGATATATAATGTCCTTTATGACTTTTATTAGCCATAACAAATACAGATAAAGAAAACATGATATTCGTAAGCCTGTCTTACACTGATATAAAAAAAACTTATTGATTTGAAAGCGAACGATCAAAACAATACAGCCTTTTTAACGTTTGCATGATGGACATGCATAAGTGATGTGTTGTGATTTGTCCGTTTCTTTACAAAAGATTCGATATTAATGCCGAAATAAAAATTATATGCAATTTGAATATTTATTAATATTGATTACATACAATCACCTGTTTTCACGCAGATTTTTTATCATGTTTTTGTTATGGTGCATGTGGTTATAAACCATATAAATTACACCACGCTTCTGCGTTGCGTGACTTAGCTGATTAAATCGAAGATTAAAACTTCTCAGTCATGCTGATTCAGGAACATTACAGACTTTAAATCCAAATTCAAATCCATAACATAATGTAATGCATTATATAATGATATATTCTGTCTCGAGCACTGTTATGTGTTAAGTCCAACATGTCTTCAGTTTTGAACATAAAGCATTATCAATTGCTAAATAACATTATTTTAAAAAGTAAAAATGGGAGATTATTTGTATTGTTTCTTAAAAACAGTTGTTAAAAAAGTTTACCCATTAATAAACATAGACAATTCTTAATAAATTCCTCAAGCAAAAGATATTATTTTCATTCCATGAAAGAGGATTTCACCAATGTACTAGATTTAACATCGGTTTTTATGCATTTCAAGTTAAATAAATATAATGAGCAAGAAGCCATAAAGTTTTAGATGATTAAGAGCATGGAGAAATTAAAAATAAAAAATAAATTAATGGATTTGCCAAACGAATGTTAGATTGTTTTCATATACAACTCTTCTGAATATATCGATCTTGACACTAGGCTACCTAAAACGCCAAATATATACTTCCCAAGAATTTTCTTTCCTTCCAGACATGTAATGGTGTAATTATATTTTGTAACAGCAAAAATACTAATGTAAATATTGTATTGTACTGTATTGTTATGATTATATAACCTAAATCTTTACATCAGGTTATGATTGCTAGTCATATTGTCACATAAAGTATATTTTCACTGATATAGTAGTATAGTAGGGTGTTAATTTAAAGCGAGCTCTGAAGAATAGCAAATTTTCCAGCGATGCACGGAAACGGCATCTGGAAATGTTATATATATATATATATATATATATATATATATATATATATATATATATATATATATATATATATATATATATATATATATATATATATATATATATATATATATATATATATATATATATGTGTGTGTGTGTGTGTGTGTGTGTGTGTGTGTGTGTGTGTGTGAGTGAGTGAATGTGTGTGAGGAAATGACCATGAATAACGCCAATTTGGTAAAAAAAATAAAATATATACAACGAACATTGAAATCATATATTTATTAAAAATTATCTGACAAAAAATGATTATTTAAAACTGGAAAGGTGCGAAATATAAAATTACACAAACCAGGTGAAGTAAATTGAATAAAATGGTAAATTTTTATATGTATATTTATGCCAAATATTGTTTTAATTCCTTACATGAAAGAAGTTAAATTATGAAATTAAAGCAAGATAAAATCAGTCCAGCTATGTAAGGTCTAGTATGCTTTTAGCCATATTCAGTGGCTCATCTATATCACCCTGACGGTGGTATATAGCGTTGACATGTTATTTTGTTGGATTAAGAGGTTGGGATTTATCTGTATATCAGGTCTAGTGCAAGATATCCTAAGCTTCACATTTGGATTATTATCCTGCATGACATCTTACGTTTGGAGATAAATGAGACATTTTTAAGTAGACATTTTTAATGACATTGGCTGGTTTGCTTCTCATTGATAAATTGTTTTAAAGGCCAACAAGTCTTTAACACATAAACCGATAAAGGAAGATCATATCCGTAATGCCATGCGTCAGAGATATCTACCACACCTGTAAGGAAGGAAATTTCTCACGTTTCTACTTCACGATTGAACTGTTTTTTAAAATACTAATCAACGTTGACGTATAGATGGAATCTTGTATATATAGCCATGAAAATGTCGACAAGGTGAAATACATTTAATACGAAATGAACTTTACGACCATGTGAAGCTAAAGATTTTAGATTAAACACTTGTATGATGTCAC
>JAEAOA010000977.1:357500-367500 GCA_016746295.1 Potamilus streckersoni | reverse complement strand
TAGATGTCATCGGAGTTAAAAACAGTAGTATATGCAAAGATTTCATGCAAAAGAAAACCAAATAACATTTCCACATTAAAGCATATATATTAACATCATGCTTTATTATCTAAAACGCTATTGTCAATTAAATATTGTTTAATACAATAGACCTTAAATTAAATTTGCTTGTAGTTTTTCCTCTGTCTTGGTTGTCACCTGAGAAGACTCCTTCTTATTAATAGAAACTAATACAGTTCTAAGCCAGGATTTCCTTTGTTCTAATTTAAAATAGGATAATATATTTTTGCTTAAGACTTCTATAGAAACCGATCAACCAGATTAAGATATAACTATGTCAAGAAAGCAATTACGATCAAAATTAAATCTCCCATGGGCCTTATTGTACTTCACAGTACCGATGCCTACCATACAACCGTACCCAGTAGACATATGCCCTATTGTACTGCACAGTACCGTTGCCTACGGCAAAACTGTTCCTTGCAGACATGGGCCCTATTTACTGCACAGTACTGTTGCCTACCATAGAACTGTACCCAGCAGAAATGGGCCTTATTGCAATGTACAGTACTGTTGCCTACCATAGAACTGTACCCAATAGACATGGACCTTATTGTACTGCATAGTACCGATGCCTACCATACAACCGTACCCAGTAGACATATGCCCTATTGTACTGTACAGTACCGATGCCTACCGCAGAACTGTTCCATGCAAACATGGGCCCTATTTTACTGCATAGTGAGGTTGCCTACCATAGAACTGTATCAAGTAGACAAGGTCCCTATTGTACTGCACAGTACCGTTGCCTACCATAGAACTGTACCTGTTAGACATTGGCCCTATAGTACTGCACAGTACTATTGCCTATAATAGAACTGTACCCAGCAGACATGGACCCTAGTACTGTACAGTAATGTTGCCTACCATAGAAATGTACCCAGTAGTCATTAAACCTATTGTACTGCACAGTACCGTTGACTACCGCAGAACTGTACCCAGTAAACACTGGCCCTGTTCATCTGCACATTACCGTTGCCTACCGCAAAACTGTGCCCAGAAGACATGGGCCCTATAGTATTGCACAGCACCGTTGCCTAGCATAAAACTGTTCTCAGCAGACATGGACCCTATGTACGTCACAGTACCGTTGGCTACCATAGAACTGTATCCAATAGACATAGACCCAATCGTACTGCACAATACCGTTGCCTACCATAGACCTGTACCAAGTAGACATTGGCGCTATTGTACTGCACATTAACGTTGCCTACCATATAACCGTAACCAGTAGACCTTGGCCCTCACGTACTGCACAGTACCGTTGCATATTGTAGAACATTTCCCAAATTAGAACTGATGAAAGTTAAAACTTGACCGTATGAAAGATATTAATAATTTATTGTCAATTTCACATGACATCCGTCCAATTAAATGTAATAATACATGAAGATCAAAATATTATATGTTTCTATTCTATCATTGGTAAAACTTGCGTACTTAGGGTCGAATGCTACCCTACTGCCCTCATCAAGATATTCGCCTTAATCCGTAAAAGACACAAACACGTGGCTAGGAACGCTCATTGCAAAATACTTCCAACACAATATAACTTGTTTTCTTGATTTTTCACTTTTCTAAAAGTATTATATATAGCTAGTTTCTATTTAGATACTTAATCAGATTTTCATCAGAGTATAAAATCTGATGATCTTTACATCGTGTTATATACCCTTTCCTCATGATGTGTAAAACACCAACCAGTTGACATAAAATTTTACAAGGTGAATAATATGAACTAACTTACTTAAAATTTCATGTCATTTTGCTTAATTTTCGTGCATATTCTCTTGATAGGAAATGCATCTAGTTTTTATTACTAAAGCGTGAAAAATTCATTAGGATCAAGCAATATAGCTACTGCTTTGGAAAATCTCAATAACGTTAAGTCCAAAAGAACATATTTTGTCTCTTTGAGGGCATACTGGCTAAACCTTGAATAATCACAAATATATCATAAAACACGCAACCAGAAATCTCATCTATGATAGTGCAATTAAGTTCCAAAGATATGGAAGCCTCCATGTGCCATGTATACTTCCCTTATGATACCTTGATTCAGAAATACAACAGACCCGGTTCAAATCTACACTGCCCCATTATAAATTTACAACCTTCAAACGTAACTGGTGTGTCTTCGTTCCTTATCAAAATAACAGTATCATACCTAGAACCCGTCTCGAAATTTGATTATAAATGAAAAGTGAGAGGCGTCTATAGGCAATATAAATACATTTATCCAAATGACCAGCTCTTAAGTAACTCACTGAAAAAAGAAAAAGACTACCAGTGGTCGTGTCAACATCTAAAAATTGTGAGGCACAATTTACTAAGTATGAGAAAGAAAATGGGTTTAAGAATAGTATGTTCCACAAACTGTGCATTTTCGGCATGAAGAAATAACTGATTTGAGGTATTGCCAAATAATTTAGTCATTATTGCCATGCTTGAAACCAAGAATGATGACAATTGACTTCGAAAATATGTTGTAACGTTTCATTGATCAAAGGGATTGTGTAAAATGCATATAAATGTAATAACATATTTGGTCGAAAACCTTCAAGGACATGCTAAACGTTGATATGCGCATCAGTTTGATTAATTATCCCTGAGAAAAATTTGGAGAACTTGCAAGTGAATGAAAGAAAATGTAGTCATCAACAATGGTAACTCGCAAACTTACGTACATGCATGCATGCATGAATGAATACATACATACATAGATACATACATACATAGATACATACATACATACATACATACATACATACATACATACATACATACATACATACATACATACATACATACATACATACATACATACATACATACATACATACATACATACATACATACATTTATACATGCATTGCAAGCAGATATAAACTCAATGTGAACAGAGCCTTTTCCATCGGCCATCTTGTGTGAAGATATTTCTTTATCTTTATTTGAATATCATTTAGTTCTTAAGTCTACTTTGCATATATATATATATATATATATATATATATATATATATATATATATATATATATATATATATATATATATATATATATATATATATATATATATATATATGCATTACTATTTACAGTTACGTATAGTCCAGATTAAAAATTTTTAATGCATATGATTAATATCAAATTACAAAAATAAAATTAAACGATCAAAATATTGGCATATACATAAATGTAAACTTATTGTACCTTAAAAAGGTATGGTATACAGAGCTTCATGGTCAAGTAATCGATTGTTTTCATACACTGTCTGATGATGATGATAATGATGATAATGTCGTGCTATCGTATATGCTCAACGTATAAAATCAAGATCATAATGTATGTCCACTTTATTGTCTACTTGTATTGCAGCTCAAAGTCAAGATTGTTAGGGCACTATTTATAAACTAGGTGTTACATAGCATTATACAAATAATCACTTTGAAGGCTTACATATGGACATAAGTTATATTTGTTAGTCCAACAATATACTATCCACAAATGACTTTGAATGGAATTGAATGATTATTACAATTAAATTGATTACAGTAGCATATTCGATATGATAATGACTTAATTTCTCCAACATACTCTGAATTTGAATCTTTAAACTAGCGTTCTTACTATGCCTGGTCAAAAGCAAATCAAGGTACTCCACTAATATTCAAAACCTAATAGAGGTCTTATACGTTTTACCAGAATAATAACTCCTGTAAAACCATTTGTTCTTAAAGGGATATTTATTCTAGTTAAAGAAGCTTGAGGCTAGAGTCATGAATTCTGTTAACTGAGGCTTTCAGTGTGGCATATTTGAATATAAGTTGCTCCATACAGTTCAATTGACAATGTTAGTATCATGGTCATAAAGGAACTGTGGATTTATATATTTTAAAGTAACACAGCAAGCGTTCGCATAACAGTCAACATATCAAACTAGGACCGGTGGCGTAGAAAGGGGGTACGAGAGGAGTGGTCCGCCCCGGATGACAGCCAGAAATGGTGGAACCATCAGGAGAGTTGAAATACCAGTAAAAGTTTTCAAACCAAATAAACATTTGCCAAAGTAAAAGTTATTTCCAATTTGCATTGTACTGTATAAAACTCTAATTGCAAACATAATATATTTTTGTGTTTACATTTTAAAATTATTTGTGGGAGTACCAAAGGAAGGATCTGCCACAGGTGCCAAATAATTTAAATACGCCACTGCGTATGTCGCTTTTTATTTCACACACATAAATTAATGGAGTGGAAAATTTTTTTAATCATTCGTGGAATATTTCTCATTTTAATTTATGTTTTCTTCTAAAACTTGCTTCAGAATATATATGCAAATTCTGTCAACATTTTAGCTTAGAAATGTAAATACTATTCTGGTTAAACTGTTCTCAACATCGCTAATTGATATGATAAATTATTGTTATTGTACATCTGACGATATTTACTTATGTTTGTCTCTGTCAGTCATACAAACATCTATCACGTTGCCCCCTCAACGTTTTCATTGATCCTTTCTTTTCACTTGCGACATGATATTGTACATATAGGTGCATAATAAAGAAATAAAATCTATCTTTTTTAATGCACAAATAGTGGTATTTCATTTTTGAACGTAATGTTGTACATGATTTGCTTCATCAAGAAGTCTGAAAATCGATTACACAATGAATGAACGTTGGTGGCAAAGTATATAACGTAGGTGATTTTCAAGGTGACACTATGAAGGACAACAAGGTGACGTTTTCTTAAAATTGCAAACAGTTATCATTGTTTATAAATATTTGAGCATAAATGCTTTCATAGATCCTTTGTGTTATGAACTAGTGCATTCTAGTTTTTATGCGACAAATAATGCGATTTTAAATTTAAATACTTACTACACAGGTTTGGTGTATGATGGAAATTATTATATTGAAAAAAGGGAATAAAACTCAAATGCAACAAACCTTGAAAAGAGTGATCATAGCACGATATTCAACGTACAGATTTTGAAACGAAGTTCCCTTTCAGGTGATTCGTAAGGCACAAGAACATGGTATATACGAGTCCGAACCGATTTGTGTTGTAATCGTAATGTCTTCCTGACTGTACGTACAAAATGTAAGATGGTAGACAAAATAACTGTCTGATCGGTAGGAGTGTGATGGCTTCATTACTATAAATGCACATCGACGCTCCCTGAAAAGCATTTAATTAGCAGGTCCACACATTAAACCAATTAAGAGAAGCTCTTACAACACGTGAGTAAACACGTAAACACTCAGTCCGTTTAATTGAAGAAACACGTATCATCCGTATGCAAATACAAGAATCAGATACGGTCCAAAACAAACAAACACAAAATTCAATGTTTATTTTAACATAATTATAATTGTTTGCTTTTGTGGGTTTTTAACAAAACTCATTTTCACACCTTGAGGGCTAGCGTTGTTGTAAATAGAAAAGTATCATGCCTGTGTAATTATGGTTTGATTTGGACTAAACGCACTTTCAAGTGTTCGGATGAGCGGATTTAGATGGATTTTGTAGAACGCGTTACAAACAAGTATGTAAGTGCGTTTCTTTGTTAAATGTACATGAAATATGTACTAATGTAAACCTAGTATTTGTATCACATATTCATTTACATTTTGAGTTGCAGACCTTTCCAAATAAAATCAATTAGAATCTATAACAATGATAGTGAAGGAATGTTTATTATATCATTCGAATGGGCACTAAGAGAAAACAGGATTGTGAATGTGGAGAAAAGTTGTGTGTGTGTGTGATTCGGATTTGTAACGTAGCTTTAACATTTTTTCAATCATATCACTACGATGTCTGAATCGTGGCAGTTTATAGTGAAGTCTTGCAAGGGGCATAATGCTGCAGACATGTAGCATCATATTCCACCCAGTCACATTATCCTGACATCAGGCGGACCAGTTCTAACACTAACCTCTTAATGCTGAACGCCAAGCGAGGCAGCTGCAAGTACCGTTTAAAAGATTTGACATGATTTGGACTGGGTTCGAACCTGCCACCCTCCGAATTATAGGCGGACGCTGTAACCACTGAGACCATAGAAAACTTGCAATTCTTGTCATATAGTAAGGGGCATATGCAGACATATTATTGTTGCAGAGTGAATGAAATATGCTTTTACATGGGAAGGGGTAGAAAGCAAATTTAGCAAACAAATTACCCTACACCGCGGTAATACAATAATTAACAATTTTAGCAATTGGATTCTTATAACACCAATTGGTTAAGGATAAAATAAAATATATTGCTTAATGCTACAAAATGCAGATAGATAGATAGATGGATAGATAGATAGATAGATAGATAGATAGATAGATAGATAGATAGATAGATAGATAGATAGATAGATAGATAGATAGATAGATAGATAGATAGATAGATAGATAGATAGAGATTAAATATAAATTCAATCATGTCAATTTTCGCTTTGTGTTACGTTTGATGAATGGACAGTCAATAAAATATGATGTTATCATGTTTGTTAATTAGGTTTCTGTCCTCCTAGAGACATAAACAATCTGTGCAAAATGGAAGAAAATAATTGAAAAGAATAAGTACGATTACGATAGAAAAATGAATGCGAGATGCGCCTTTCATGTACAATAAATGAGAGATGTAGAATAAATAAACGAAGCATTTCATGTCAGCATATGTACGAACTTGATAAGTATGTACGTTTTACATGTTTAACTCTATAGTATAAATTAAGAAAGTAGTGCTTGATTTCATCTATTGGATACCATTGACGGATTAATGAACACGATTAACTTCTCGCATGGTCTTTACACCCAAATGAGTTCTTGCTATATTATGAGACAAAACAAGTCGATAAATTGATTCATATTGTATTTGTATCATCATGTCGTGTATTCATCTTCATTCGTAGTTCTGGCGCCTATTTGTAGTTGAAATGATTCATCATCAAGTCAGTGCCGGATTTAGACAAAGCGAGTCCCTAAGCTATGGAAAGCTAAAGAGGCCATATTTGGTATAAAATAAATTTGAGGGGAACCTTCAGACTGAGATCACACTTTGGGGCCTTAAGTTGTAGCCTGTTTAGCCTAAATCCGGTACTGATGATCGTATACGAAGAGAAAAGCAAAAAAGCGTACAAAAAGGTAGCAAAACAGGACAAACCATTTAATGCAAAATTAAAGATATATGACAAAACATGCAGTCAAATTGAATTTAATCTCAGACTTTGTATAATTGAAAACATAATTTGTTCCGGAGAAATAAGATACAAATTGGAATTTACTGAGGAAAGACAGAAAATAATTATTTATGAAAATAAATAGAAAGGAATGAAACAGAAATATGATACTAGTGAGAATTTATATTGACAAGAAGTATCAAATATGAACACGCAAACACTTCATTGAATCTGATGATTTTACTTAGAGACAAGATAGTACATTGTTAGTAATTTAAAGAAAATAACGCTTTCATTTTCATCACGAATTTCAGGCATACAGGTGATTTGATAATGGAGTGTCATATAATGGGTTTTCAAAATTTTGCATTCATGTTTATTTTTAATTGTGTAAAGGTAAAAAATTCTACATGTAAATGGCACAAAGGTAAAATATGTTTGCATAAACATCTTTAATAGCGAAACTATTAAAGCCGAAGTAAGGAGATAAAAAAAACAATCTTAAAGCAATTTATCATGCGTTATATCAATACGTAGAAAGTCGACGAATTCGTTAGATTTTATAAACCTTAGGTCATTTGGGAATTTTAGAAATTCGCATTTGTAACCAATTAAACATTCACGTTTTCTTTTATATAAATATATATGAGCTGAAATGTGGATAAAATATGACAAAAAGTCAGATACAAGCGCAAAATACACCGATATTCCTACTGATAATTTTTATATCAGTATCAATACTTCGGGCGAACACATCCTGCCACACTAGTCTGTAATGGAGGACAGCAGACGACATAGACTGTTTCTGTTTAACAGTTTTACAATCTAGTTAATAGTTGAATATATAAATATTCAGAAAATCCTCTTTTTTGGCATGATTCAATATACAAAGTGTCTGACAACGATCTGTTTAAAGTTGGGACATGAATGTGTGTGTGTGTGTGTGTGTGTGTGTGTGTGTGTGTGTGTGTGATTCTGATTTTTAACGTAGCTTTAACAATTTTCCAGTCATATCACTACGATGTGTGCAGTGTGGCAGTTAATTCTGATGTCTAGCACTGGGGAATCATGCCACAGACATCTATCATAATGTCCTACTTAGTCACATTATCCTGACACTCTGCCGACCAGTCCTAACATTAACCTCTTAACGTTGAACGCCTAGCGAGGCAGCTGTCAGTAACATTTTTTTTATAAGTCTTTGGTATAATTCCGTCGGGGTTAGAACCCACAATTTGCCGCATCTGAGGTGGACGCTCGAACCACTTTGGCTACCAGAACGGTCTGCATGATTTTAGAGGAAATGGATTCGAGTCTAATGTGATCTATTTAACATAAGGACATTCTCGAGAAAATAGGAAACAGATTCGCCTGAAGTGTTTTAAAATCAGTACTGCTAGCATTGTTATTATAATATAATGTGTAGATACTCAAGGTTTTTTAAATTAATTTACCAATCGATGAACCACATTCAAAAAACCAGTCAGTTTAAGAAGCAATTGTTTTCTTTAACTGTAAGTTTTAGACACGATTATAGAGTCTGAAAATATGTGAAATAGTTTTAAAAATATTAATACTCGTAATTATATTTCGCTACTAGTCATCTAAAACACTTTATTACTGGTATCACCATTTTCATCATCATCGATTTTTTTTTTGTAATTCTAAATGTTTCCTAGTAGTCGCCTAACTACACCATCCACACCGCACCATCCCCAACAAAAAAAGGGCTTTACAATGGAATTTTCCCTTTTGAATGTGGCTGCCGTTTAACAGTAATCTTTATCCATTTTCAACTCTTTTTTCTTCCGAATTCCCCTTTTTTCGAAAATGAAAGTTGATATATTGCTAAAAATTATGCATTTATGTTCCTCTTACAAAATCTTATTCCGTGACACAAATTATATAATACAACTAATGAAATACATTACAATAGCCAGCGTAAGCAACTTTAAAGCCGAAATATCCAGACACAAGCACACAGGTCCAAATATTTTCTAAAGCCAAGAATGTTCTTTATACGAACTGAATCGCAATTTTGAAAAGTTTTATGACCGTTAACGATTTTGGTGAGTGTAAGAATCATCTTTGTACGCAGATCGGTTTCTTGTTAGTACTATTTTGCCGTACATGATCTAAATTGCATGTTTTTTTATATGAAATTATCTGTACATGATAACTTCGACTTCTTGGGGAAGGGAGCGCAAGAGAAAGTAAATATACTGTCAACATGACAATTTGTATCTACGTTTCCACCACGAAGTTAAATTTGTGCGTGTTTTCCACGCAATTATTTTTTCTTTTGGGCAGTTGTTAAAAATCACAAAAGGATGGACACACATAAAGTAGGAAATATAAACATAGTTAAAGAAAGTGATCAAGAATTTACTCGGTTGGAACCAATTTATCTGGAGGCATTTTATGTGAAAATGTCAATAATTATTTATTTAATATAATATTAATAGATGACTATTACAAGACATCAGCTTGCCTTAAAATCCTTTTCCTTCTGTATTGCGTCTCTCCTAATCTCTAACAACAAAGTTATGAAACTGGCATTAATAAACGTACAGACTGATTTATGATGCGTATAATTATTTTCACCTTAGCTTTACACATATATCCGGATGACACGTGCTTGAGAAAGGTGTTTTCCTCCTAATCGATAACGATAATGCATATAATTATCGATAATGATAATGCATATTCTAATCCATAGTGCAGGAATGAAGACCTTCAGCGGTACGCTGTGTACATA